>JAWDGP010007289.1:335000-345000 GCA_033675545.1 Elysia crispata | reverse complement strand
TCTACTTTCTTTCTTTGATTTTTGTTCAAGCCGTTAGTTGTTAGACAAATGTCCTTGTTCCGTTTGCTCGTTGTACAGTCATTCCCGCTTGTTAAGTTTTATGACTGACGACTTCGAGAGCTCCATGTTTGCGGGTCACGAGACAGGTGCATCCTCTAGATTGGCCTATGAGTCATCACTGACATCGCCAAGCCTTCCATGAACTGCCATCGATTAGGCCTGGTGGCGATGGCTACTGGGCGTCAGTCAGATGGGGTCATGCAGCGTTTGGCCACTTGTGGGACGGTTGTTCCATAGTAGATTTATCCTATGAGAGTAGTTCCATGGGAAGGAGAGCGAATAAACCGAGAAAAAAAAAGATTATTGCTTTCAGCAGCAGCAGAAGTAGCAGGGGTAGTAGTAGTAGTAGTAGTAGTAGTAGTAGTAGTAGTAGTAGTAGTAGTAGTAGTAGTAGTAGTAGTAGTAGTAGTAGTAGTAGTAGTAGTAGTAGTAGTAGTAGTAGTAGTGAAACTACTAATAGTTGTAGTGGTAAAAGCTGGAGCAGTAAGAGAAGTAAAAGTACTGACAGTAACAGCAGCAACAGCAGCAGTAGTACCAGTAGTAGTAGTAGCAGTAGTAGTAGTAGTAGTAGTAGTAGTAGTAGTAGTAGTAGTAGTAGTAGTAGTAGTAGTAGTAGTAGTAGTAGTAATAGTAGAAGTAGTGAAACTACTAATAGTTGCAGTGGTTAAAGCTGGAGCAGTAAGAGAAGTAAAAGTACTGACAGTAACAGCAGCAACAGCAGCAGCAGTAGTAGTAGTAGTAGTAGTAGTAGTAGTAGTAGTAGTAGTAGTAGTAGTAGTAGTAGTAGTAGTAGTAGTAGTAGTAGTAGTAGTAGTAGTAGTAGTAGTAGTATAGTTGTAGTAGTGGTGGTGGTAGAAATAGGAGGAGGAGGATGAGGAGGAGTACCTGTTGTATTGTTGTTATTGTAGCAGTACTTGTTTTAGAAGCAGCAGCAGCAGCAGTGGTAGCTGCAGAAGCAGGAAAAGTAGTAGTAGTAGTAGTAGTAGTAGTAGTAGTAGTAGTAGTAGTAGTAGTAGTAGTAGTAGTAGTAGTAGTAGTAGTAGTAGTAGTAGTAGTAATAGTAGTAGTAGCAATATAGTGGGGGTAATGGTTAAAGTTTGCAGTATTATTTGTAGAAGCAAAGTGTGTAATGAACCCATGATTTGAAGTAACACATAAGATCCTAGGAGTGAAATCTAAGGGGCACAACTAGTAAAAAAGACACAAGCTAAAGCTAATAGCTGATGATTTACCTTGCTCAAATCCTTAAATTAATTTCTATAGGTTTTCTCTGCCTTTTATATTTTTCATCCTAAAACCCAGAGATACGCCGAATTGTTGGCATGAATTTTGCAGTATATATTTTCTGCTTGTTGTATTCAACTCAATTTTGGTGTTTACTATCTTACATTTCGGCTCAAAATGTGAATTTCTCTCCCTGAGTAACGAGAGGTAACAAGTTTTTAAGATTACCACGAAATAGAATGAAGTTAATGTGCGGTTATTAATGTTTTCACTTAGATGTAGGGAAGCCGTTGAGCCTGGTGATGGTTACCCTATGAATAAATATTTTTTGTATATGTTGAAAATTGTCTTTTAAGAAGCAAGTTTGTCATGTTTTTAAACTTGAATGAAGTAGATCTAGTTATGACACTATGATGTACCTTTGACAAAATGTTTGATACAGGAAAGAATTCGAAAGTTCATCATTCTACTCTTGATCTAAGCCCTATATAGAGGTAAGAATGATAAATAAAGAGCGATTCTCCTAGCGCTTTCCTGTAAAAATGATCGAATCGGACAAAAAAAGAAAAAATAAGAGTTCCTTGACTGGCCATAACCAACCCAAATTTGATTTTGAACTTCCAGAGCAGCAGCTATTGGCAACAGCTCGTCCCTCCAGCACACTGATAAGGTGTCCACGGCCTATGGTCGGGTACTCATTCCATATCTGACTGAGGCTAGGAAATGCAGGAGCCGGATGACGGACCTGAGAATACAATCATATTTTGTTATATTATTCCCAAAGTTTTTGTGATAAAATTACACTCTGATCATAGACCTTACCTTTTCATTGTCTGGCAGAAAGTTTCCAAAGCATTTCTTAACCATTTAATTTAATTCTTGTCTCACTGTCGTCGGCATCGGCCTGCTACTTAACTACTGTGTACTTTAGACCTCTTTTCTTTTCACCCGCTAGTTTCAGTTCTCTTCATTTCATCTTCTTTTTATGAAGTACCCTCGCAATAAATAATGCTTTTCCACAGCTCGGACTGTCTGACTCTCTCTCTCTCCTCATTCTTTCTCTCTGTCTCTGTCTGTCTGTCCGTCTTCCTGTCTGTCTGTCTGTCTGTCTGTCTGTCTGTCTGTCTGTCTGTCTCTCTCTCTCTCTCTCTCTCTCTCTCTCTCTCTCTCTCTCTCTCTCTCTCTCTCTCTCTCTCTCTCTTTGTTACTTTCTTTTTTTTTTTTTTGAAACAGTGAAAACGAATCAGTACATGAATAAAAAAGCAATTATTCCATAAAAAATCCGCTACGGTAAAGAATCTGGTGGCATTATACAGAGAAACAGATAAAAAGAAAAAAGCAACGTAACGAAAAGAAAAAGCAGATGAAACAAGCAGTTTGGAAAGTCAGAAAAGTCTAGACTGAAGGAAGTATCTCATCTAGAAAATAACGGTTGGGTAATCTGAGGTTAAAAGTACCACAGTCTGCGAGGCAAGAAGTGAATGAAACCAAGGCGTTCTTTTGTAGATTTTCTTACTATCTCATTGCACTGTAACGTGAGTAGCTAAATATATACAGTAAAAAATCAGCTTATGTAAACGGCATTTAAAACAAAATGTATGAAATAAGAATATTGAATATATTTGTACTTTATTTATTAGTTTTAGTTCTCTTCTTATAAAAATATAAAAGCATTTTGAAAGGAACTTTTAGGAGTACAGTAATCGCAGTCTCGATAAACCTGCAAGCCGAAATAAAATAACTGGTGAAGACTTGTCTAAATAAAGGTGGCGAGGTGGAGGAATATTCAACCTATCCACAGCCGTCATTATTAATGGATTTCTTGAGCAGAGGACAACAGTCATCCTGATTATTGCAGCGACTCTCCTCAAGTTGTAACCCACAAGTCTGAAAATCCCTACAAGAGTTTAGACTCTACAACAAGTTTGATACCAGGCGGCATATGGAACTACACGGCAAGATTCTGCTGTGACAGTTGTCAAGGAAATTCGAAAGTCTTTGCGGTTTTCACATTGCCTTGTGTGTTATGTTCGGAATTCTATGGTTAGAAGGAGGAGATATGTTGAATGTCGTAAGCACTGAACCTTAATTAAGCTTTACTTGACAAAAAAAGAGAAATTGTTCCCCTTAACTTTTTCAATCTATCTTCTTTCTTTCACTGACTCATAGCTTTTGTCTCTTCATTCTCTCCTATTTTGTCTCATACTTTCATCGTTGCTCCTGCAAGCAGACCTTATTGTTCTCCCTGCTCAAGAATCCTCCCCATTATATTTGATTTTATTACACTTCTTATTTTTTTATTTGAAAAGGAAAAAGAGAGCGATTGCGAAAGCCAACTGATGGCGTTTGAAAACAAAATGATACATGATAGGCACAGCAAAGAAATAGTCGTATAAAATGTATTTTCATAATTTCTTGCAACAAGAATTTTTTTCAGGTCTCTTTACTGTCTGTAAAGTATTCCAGATTGGAGCTTGGTGTTCGCATGGTTTATCGTGATCCCAGAACGTGACAAGGGCGGGTCGCGTTAAGGGCCAGATGTTATTCTAGTAGCTGAATTTAGTTGAGGGGAGCGAAGATCGGTTGGTGTTTCTCTCACTCTCCACCCTCGAGTTTTTGTGGGTTGGTCGACTAATGAGACCCCGATGCCACGCGCTAATCACCCACAACACAGGCGAACCATGTCTCGTTGATTGTGAAATAAATGTTTTCTTATTTCATCTTTGGCAGAGTGGTATGACTTGTGTTGACTTGGCGTCAGCAGTACCGACATAGATATCGTATTATTAAAATTGAACAATGAAACAGTCATATATTGAATCAAATGTTGCTTGAGACAGAAGAGTTTTCATTGTTTTTTTTAGATTTTATTTATTAAGTTTTTACAGTTGTTTTTTCGTTGTTGTTGGTTTTTTTCTTTGCTTTGGCGTTTAGATATGGCTTCTTCATCCATTCATGACAAATAACATTACAAAAAGTTCAGTGGAAATCATAACAAAAACTCCTACACCGTTTTAACGGAGCCCATAGCGTAAAAAGATTGCGTGTTAAATTTCAGGGATATCATTACATTTCTTGTGCTGCAGTCATCAATTTTCGCTGCGAGGTAGCACTCAGTTTTTTCAGCAGATTTCTCACTTCCTGATTGATCTCTAAACAGAGGAAATAATCCGCGACTTTTTCAAACTCCCGAAAGCAAAGCAACTTGTTCAGAACCTTCAAAGAGCACTCTAGATGATTTCAATATACGCGCTCTTTTTATCAAGTGTTTGTGCATAGAATTAAAGACATATTCTTGATATCCGTCAGAATAAAAATGGATGAGAGAATATCTTAGCTCTTGAGCTCTTTGCCTTTTCTCTTGTTACGTCTTTGTTTTATCAAGTGCTTGTGCACATATTCCTGACATCCATCAGAATAAAAATGGGTAAGAGAATATCTTAGCCCTTCAGCTCTTTGCCATTTCTCTTCTCACATTTTTTTTTTTTTTTTGTAAAAACACAATAATTTCTTGAATACCACTCGTACTGGTTTTGTCAAACTACACAATCATTCTTGAATACCAGTTACACTGGTTATCTTAAACTACACAATCATTTCTTGAATATCACTCGTATTGGTTATCTTAAACTGCACAATAATTTCTTGAATACGACTGGCACTGGTTATCTTAAACTGCACACACATTTCTTGAATACGACTCGCACTGGTTATCTTAAACTGCACAATCATCTCTTGAAAACGACTCGCACTGGTTATCTTAAACTGCACAATCATTTCTTGAATACGACTCGTGCCGAGTGTTTTACTAAACAAGCGCTCAGCGAATACCACTCGTAATCAGTGCAATCATTGATACCTTTCGCACTGATTATCTGAAAACTACGTCATTTCATTCAGTGAATACCACTCGTACTGATTTTCTCAAGTAAACAAGCATTCTGTGAATTCTACTCGTCTTGATTGTCTGATTGTTTTCTTAAAAAAACATTAAGTGAATTGCGCTTCTACTGATTGTCTAAACCACACCAGCATTGAATAAATACCACTCACGCTAACCGATTATGTTAAACTGTAAAAAATGGAGCGGGTATTCTGGAAACCTTGGCCTTGAAAGGTTATTCTGGCCAAGCAGTCTTAACTTACAAAAGAAAAGAGGGAGACATTACTACTTTAACAGAAGGCATCACATCTCCAAAACTAGATGTGACAGTTAAAACCTCCAGACTTGTTCTTAGCAAGGCAAAATTTATGAAAAAAAAATGTAATTTCTAATCTCAAAGTGAGACGTCTGTACAGGAATGGTATGGAAAATACCCGACTGGGTCTAGACGCTCTGGTTTCTTTAGTTTCTGAATGAGAGTGTCCTAATGTAAATGAGAAATTTTTGGATGGAAAAATTAGACCCTAGATCTATATCTAGATTCTATTAAGTTCTAATTCAGATATTAGACATAAAATCTAGATAGATTTAGATCTAGTAGCTAGAACCTAGCTTTGAGATTGAATGCGACATCTGATCTAGGTCTAGAATCTAAATCATCTTTATCTAGGTTAGGATTTTCTCTAGACTCTAGTCTTTCAGGAATGCTCTAGGATGCTGAACTGGATTTCCTCTGTAGATCTAGACTCTATGCCTGCATCCTATGGTCCTTTGTAACATGGCCATTTTACACACTCCGAAAAAAATACCCAAAAAGGACGGAAACCACCCTGTTAGGCAGCTGTTATGATCCCCTAAACCTGCCCTTCGCTTTATTGAAGCCAGATGCTACAGAGATTCGAGAGGAAAAACTTAAAGAACACTTAGGACCGTACAGTGCAGCATTATGAGGAAATAAAACGTACAAATTGATAAGGAGATTCTAGTTGTAGCTCTAAAAAAGCTATCATTATTATTATAATCATCATCATCATCATTATTATTATTATTATTATTATTATTATTATTATTATTATTATTATTATTATTATTATTATTATTATTATTATTATTATTATTATTATTATTATTATTATTATTATTATTATTGAAAATATCTAAGACAACTCGACGAGAATCCCAGTCGGAAGGCGAGTCGCTCTTCATCATCATCCACTCCCAGAGGTTAGAATGACAGATGTTAGATAGGTGTCCAGGTCATTGGGAAGACACCCTGAAACTGTGTCGGTTGATAGTAATCATTTCTTTTACAGCACAGGTACTTCTACCAGGAAGGTCTAACTAAGAAAAAAATACCATACTCGCTGTCTTTATTGTGTTATTCCACAATCATCTCTCTCTCTCTCTCTCTCTCTCTCTCTCTCTCTCTCTCTCTCTCTCTCTCTCTCTCTCTCTCTCTCTCTCTCTCTCTCTCTCTCTCTCTCTCTCTCTCTCTCTCTCTCTCTTTCTTCTTCTCTCCCTCCCTTTCTCTCTGTCTCTCTCTCCCCTCTCTTTTCATTATTTACACACAGACACACACACACACATATATATATATATATGTGTGTGTGTGTGTGTATGTATATATATATATACATATATGTACACACACACACACACACACATATATATATATATATATATGTGTGTGTGTGTGTGTGTCTGTGTCTGTGTGTGAATAATATATATATATATATATATATATATATATATACATATATACATATGTATAATGCTAACAGCGTTACGGAAAAAGACCCAACAGTGTGTGTTTGTAAACGTGGTGGTGGGATGTGACGAAGAGAGGGGGTCTCAACGTTATATTAAGCAGTTGGCTGGAGAAGTGGAGTACCGACGCATTAATTAAGCAGAGTTATTTCTATAGTCTTTTTAATGACTACAATCATCTTAAGAAAACAAATCCACTCTCTAAATTATTTTTCTAGACTGTTTTAACAGAAGACAGTTATCAATAGTTGTTTGTTTGTTTGTTTTTTTTTGTTTGGTTTTTTTTTTTTTGGTATGTTCAAAAAGGCAGCAGAACCCATCATCGATACTAACAACCTGAAATTTTTTAGAAATAAAATATTCTGTAGGCTTTTTCAAGTTTTTCCTTGCGTTTATTACGGCGGATGCTTTAACACGACAGCACCAAGATAGCTGAACTAACTAAACTTTAATAATAAAAGGTAAACGTTGTCAACGATGTAGTTCTGAAAGCAGTCACTGTGATTGAAACAAACAGCAAACCACATTCAACAATTTTCATATATGATTGTGGCAATCGACAGCTGAAAACCTGGGTTCTTTCACTCTGAAGCTACTGCAGCGTTTGTCGATCAGTTTTCACAATAAAAATGCAGCCTTTAGTTATGGAACATTAACATTTCACCATCGCTATGATGATGAGACACGTCTCTGAGTCTCGATAACTTCTATACATGTTCTTCTTCTCCCCTTGTTTTTAAACAAGCGATTAATTCAAGAAATTGGCATAAACGTTTGTAAAATTTAAGTTGCAGTACTTACTGAAATAACATGATGTTGCCACGAAAATATTTCAACTAATTTGATTAGTTGAAGTAAAAATAAGTGAATAGAAGATGAAAGGTATATATATATATATATATATATATATATATATATATATATATATATACAGAGAGAGAGAGAAGGAGAGAGAAAGAGATAGATAGATAGATAAATAGATAGATCGATATATAGAAAGATATAAAGACTGAGAGATACTCAGAAAGATAGATAGATAGATAGATAGACAGACAGATGGTTTAAAACTCTTGCCTCTCCTCTTCTCCTTATCAAGAAAATGTTTCTAACAACTCAGAACTAAGGTGTGTTTTCAAATTAACCTTGCTGTTGCGTGTATCCTGCAGTTTCAGAACTTTTCAGGCGAGAAATCAAACAAATGCAAATGAATACAACATCGTAGCTGTGAAATGAGTCCGGTCAAAATTAATGCGTTTCCTTCCTAGACTTGAAACAGAAACCAAAAAAAAAAAAAAAAGAACAACCAAGATATTATATCAAGCATATCGATTGGAAGATTAAGAATGAAAGAAATACGGGATAATGAGATGACGGAAGGTAATAAACGGGAGACTAAAGGTCAGAAGTCGGAAATATGCACCGCAAAAAAAATAAAAGAAAAGAAAAAAATAAAATTAATTATTAAAAAAAAACAGCTTATGAAGAACTGTGTGAACATGACAATGGTGAGGATAATCGGAGAGGAGAGGAGAAGAAAAAAAAGAAAAAGAAGAAGAAGAAGAAGAAGAAGAAGAAGAAGAAGAAGAGAGAGAGAGAGAGAGAGAGAGAGAGAGAGAGAGAGAGAGAGAGAGAGAGAGGGAGAAATATATATAGAGAGAGACAGAGAGAAAGACAGAGACAGAGAGAGATAGGCTGACAGATTGCAAATATCAAGATATTTTAGTGATTAAGAGAAAGAGCGGGAGTTTAAATATAGGAATGGAAAGGGAAAGACTAAACATTATAGAAACTTGGAAATGTAAATCTAATTTTTTTTTAAAAATTCATAAAACAGTGACCAACTAGAAATCAAGATTAATGAACTACGTCAAAACAATTGTATTTGACATAAAAGACGTTTCGCCTTAAAGGCTTTGTTAGTAATTATACAGAAATGTAACCTGTTTTTGTCTAAATACTGACGAAGTCTTTAAGGCAAAACGTCTTCCATGTCAAATACAATTGTTTTTACTAAGTTCATCGTCCTTGAATTCAAGTTGGTCTTATGTTTTTTTTACATTTCTCAAACATCTTCGGTTATCCCTGCATCTTAATTGATCCTGGAACTTAAGCTGTATGTAGTGTTACAAGAGTTGTGACCTAGCTTTTATAGTTTTATAGAACCATGGAGGTTGACAAGGAGCAGGGGGAGAGAGAGAGAGAGAGAGAGAGAGAGAGAGAGAGAGAGAGAGAGAGAGAGAGAGAGAGAGAGAGAAATAGTAAAGAAAAATCAATCACAAACCTGGATTTAGCTCGAGACCGACAAATAAGGCGAAAGACGTGAAAATATAAGGACAGATGGAATGGACAGGCATCGAATCTACACCTTGTAAGTCACTTGCATCTTTAGATCCTTAATCTGTCTCAGCTTATAACGTTGTCTGATTGCTTTCATTATTTCTAGAGAGAGAGAGAGAGAGGGGGGAGGGGGAGGAGCGGGAGAAAGAAAGAAAAGAAGGTACAGGAGATGGGGTAATGTTATTAATAAATAGTTATTGAATGATGTGATATGAAGCCAGCAGAAACCATTGAGGCATTTAAAAAGGGAATCTACACAGATTTGAAGGGAACGAAATATAAAATCTCTGTTTTGATATGAGGTATCAACAGATTTCACGCCACTTAACCATGGTCCGATATGTAAGTCATTAAAAAGAAAAATTGGAAAAAATGTCTAAGATCTGTTTTCTTTCTTATTAGAAAATTTTGCTGGTTTAATGCTATCTGCTACAATTTCCTTTCCCATCTCTAATTCAAAGTATATTTCTATTCTTTACCGATTTCTCATCATTCTTTTATACTCTTTGGCTTATCATTGTTTCCTCGAATCGTCGACGCGTCTCCTTCTCATCCTCGTCCGTCTTTCTTTCTTTCTTTCGTTCTTCTTCTTCTTCTTCTTCTTCTTCTTCTTCTTCTTCTTCTTCTTCTTCTTCTTCTTCTCCTCCTCCTCCTCCTCCTCCTCCTCCTCCTCCTCCTCCTCCTCCTCCTCCTCCTCCTCCTCCTCCTTCTTCTTCTTCTTCTTCTTCT
>JAWDGP010007289.1:327500-330000 GCA_033675545.1 Elysia crispata | reverse complement strand
CTTTTTAATGTGGATCAATTTCATTGCCTTAATAAAACTCATTTTTTTCAATCAAGCGGTTTTTCTTCGTAACAATATCTGAGAAAAAGCCAACTGATCTTGCTCCCTACCTCCCTCCTCTCTCTCTCTCTCTCTCTCTCTCTCTCTCTCTCTCTCTCTCTCTCTCTCTCTCTCTCTCTCTCTCTCTCTCTCTCTCTCTCTCTCTCTCTCTCTCTCTCTCTCTCTCTCTCTCTCTCTCTCTCTCTTTCTCTTTCATCTATCTCTCGCTTTTCTAAACCCACCTACGCATAACCCACGCGATATAAAACATGGGATTGTCTGAAGTATGCTTGTCTTTTTATAACCGTCGATTGAAGAAAAAAACCTTATTTAACGGTCAAGGAGAAAAGGATAGGCTTCGGCAAGTACTTTTATTTTTGCCGTCTGACTTTGCTTTCCAGTTAGCATTCTTCTTTCTTTTCCTGTTTATTCACGATTCACTCATACAATAGGGAAACACATGAATATTTCTAAGATGAAACATTCGGAAAGATGATTGAAAAATGTTAATATTTTTATCACCGATACCACAATTATTAGCTTTCAATTGTTTTATAATCTCATTCTTTACGAAAGAGTGCAATAGCATGTTCAATATTTTTCATTTTCCTAAATATATTAGGTATCACATTACATTTTTCTCCATCACTCACTCTTTTCTTCGAATCATTTCAAATTTGAGATCTACAGTGTATGAAGAATAATGTTCGTACCTGGTGAATTATAGTACAAGGCTTCTCTGAATCTTTAAGGAAGAGGAATGAAAGATTTTGTAGGAGATAACAAGCATGGATTATTTCAAAATAAAATTCACAATAAAATTATCTCCCCCCCCCCCCCTTTTTTTTTTCCCACCCTCATCCCTCACCTTTCAGCTTTGAAATTAAAACATGATTGCGAAATTTATCCCGTCCCGTGATTTGAACTCCTTTTTAGATACGGAGAGCATGATTAAAAAGCATCGGAAGGCTAAACATCTATTTTGCGAGCTCCATATTGTTTTGGTTTCCTTAGATAAGTTTCATCATTTATTAGAGTTATTTCGTAAATTGCGAACTTTTAACATGACGTCAAGGGTATTTCGTCATCGTTGATCATGTCGTCCTCGTCACGATACGACAACATGATTAACATGAATGGCAGATGACAAAAGTCAACACTACCCGATGACACACACGTGCAGCCTGCCTGCCGAGCTCACACTCCACTGTTCTCAACGCACCGCTTTGCACTAAAGTTCTCCATATCACTTCAAGCAATGGTTATTCATGGTAACCAATATTTACGACTTTCCACCATCACCAAGATGATCAGCAATACATGTTGACTTCACACACACAGATTTGCGGTATGCGTTTTTTTTACCTTTTTTTGTCCTAAAATATTTATTTATATATATATATATATATATATATATATATATATATATATATATATATATATACATATATATAAAGACATCGATCATTAACAGTAATAAAATCAAGCACCATTCCTTGGCTCAGATAAGCATTTTCGGATATTTTCGGTATTTAACTTTTTTGATTTTCTAATTGCGTTTAACAACCACGCATTGTGCCCATCACGCAAACAAAATATGGATTGTTAATATAATATTTTGAAAACTATGTTATTGCCTTATGAGAATAGAAGTCATTGCAATACATATAGCTTGCTACAAGGTCGGTTGTGAGAGAATAAACAACAAAATAGTGAAAAGACCTTTAAATTGAGTTTAGAATTTCTAAAAAACTGAAAAGCAGAGAAATAGCAATACTGTGAGTTTTAGTTTTTAATCGTTCATAATTGACTTCACCAAAATCACGATTGCTCTAGGCTTCTTTATATCTATTTTAACTTTTGACTTTCGAATAATAATTGAAAATAAATAAATATATATATATATAATTCCTGAACCGTTTCAATACCATTGACCAAAATGTTTTGTGCAGTAGGACACTAGTATCTAAACGACCTTAGAACTCCATAGCCTTCAGTCAGGCGGTCATTGGTTTCCCCAGCGTGGTTTAAAAAGCACCAACAAAATAATTCCATCATCACTCAATTTCCCCCGGGGTTTTGGGTTACGATTTGTCGGGCTGTCTGCATACATTTCACAATTGTAATTTGACAAGTCACTTTTCTTATAAACTCCATGGAGACGGGCAAGATAGTCTGACCATCTCTTACCTTCAAAAATTAAAACGACGCTAAATACAATTCTCTACTTTTACATTGCCTAAGTTTCCCTAGGAATTAAATACAGAGACGAATATGTTTTGGGGAGGCCCAGAATAGGTTTGTTTAGATGGGACTCGACACTATAATCATTATGACAGAGTCCGGGCTGCGAATCACATCCAGAACCTCCATTGTGTCAACCCCAAACTGAGCTATCAGATGGCACCGTTTTCTCCTCATGATTCAAAGCTTTAGGGATTCGTGTTTAGGTCAGAATAGG
>JAWDGP010007289.1:275000-325000 GCA_033675545.1 Elysia crispata | reverse complement strand
TTCTCAGCCCAACGACAGCAGCTGTAGGCACAAAAGGTTATAAGAATTTTATTACCTGTTGGTTCTCAGTTTCATTTTAATATCACGGCGTCTGAGGGCAGAAACAGTAGAATTCTAAAACATAATGAGAGTGGCATCCTTAAAAGAGGATTGGCCGTCATAAACTACCATTTTTTGTACAGCTCACAGACGGGTGGCAAGTTTGACTTTATCACTGTACCCACCCTTAAAATCGTTGAATTTTACTCTGATCTTGCGAGGAGCAGATTCCTCTCAACGAGACAGTGATGTTCAAACAAATCATGCGTTCAATGACAGTTTATACAACATTTTTTATCTTATGATCAATTTATTTACATTTAAAATAAACCAATCTATCATAAAAAAGTGTGTGTGTGTGGGGGGGGGCGTTATAATCCTCTTACATAAAACATCAATATTGATATATGTCATTTAGATTTTCTTTTTGTCTATTTTGACTGATAATCCTCAATGCCCATTGACATGACATCACCAGTGACATAATCGTGTAACCTGATATCCATAACCTTCCTCTGAAATTCCTGCGTGGCCCTACAGTGTTGCATCATTGAAAGATTGGATAAGGTTGGTATTTTTTTTTATTTTTTGGGCTGTAGAGATGAGCTTGTGTTTCTATCCATTTTATCTGGACTCGTGCCATTTATCAGGACTTGTACCACTTATAGATTGGAGTTTGTGAGCGATGGCGTCTAATTGACCTATTATTCGGAATAGTTTTCGAATTAAGAGGGGAGTCCCTATCATCTTCCAAGCCGATGATAAACCTGTAAAGAGGGCTAGTGCATGTATCATTCTAATTAGACGATTATGGGTCCTTATTTTTGGTCACAAACAAAATTATCATGTTTATATAAGTCGGTTTTGAAGTCTCAATTGTCTCATTGACTACCCAAAGTAGGATATTCAAATATCTTAGACGTTAAATTAACACAACATGGATCTCTGTTAGTCTATAATTCGATCTGCATTTAATTTTTTAGAGCGTATTTTGGGTTTGAGTTTAATTGATAAAAAAGACGCCGCCAGGCTTTTTTTTAATCAATATGTTTAGTAAAATCTTTGTTTCATATCATATTGAAATTAGTCGGATCAAAGTGTATTTTTTCTAGAACTGTTGTTCCTAAAACACTGGTAATAGTAGTAATTTAGAGAACAGACCACATGGTTAATCATAAGCAAGATATTTAAAGAGCTAGAGTTTTAGGAAGTGCTCAACAGCGGGTAGGATTAGGCTGTCAAGTGAAATTGACCCAAATGCCGATATGGGAGTAGAACCATCGACTTCTTAGGTCTTTGATACTCACAGATTTGCCACTCAAAGAGAGCATGGCTTATTCCAACATGCCACTATGCTCTTTGTAAACGGAGGTTCATGGCGAAGGTATTTACTAAGTCTCCCACGGTAATGTTCAATCTTGATTGGGGAGATCCAAATCGCACCAAAAACAACCATTGAATCAGGAAGCACTAACACGTGAGCCTCAATGTTTCTGTAATTTATAAATTAGATTTACAGGAGGCAGATCACCGGAGTAAATGTAGTAAGAATTATGAAGAGCTAGAGTTTTAAGAAGTGCTCAGGTGTGGTTAGGAATTGAATGCATCTATAAATAAATGGTTCGAGTGCCACAGAGGCAAGCATTTTTCAGTCATTTTCACTCAAAGTCCATGCCTAACTACTGCTGAGCACTATGTAAAACTAGGAACTTTTTTCCTCTGATTACCTGATAAAACTTAATTGCTAGCGCGGCCAACGATCATAATCGAAAAAATTGTCCATGACAGTAATAACTCTCTCTCTCTCTCTCTCTCTCTCTCTCTCTCTCTCTCTCTCTCTCTCTCTCTCTCTCTCTCTCTCTCTCTCTCTCTCTCTCTCTCTCTCTCTCTCGCCCTCCCTCTCTCTCTCATGCTAAGATTGAAAATATCCTCCGCGCATTTGGATGAGTCCAACCAGCCGTTGCTGTAACACTCTAGCGGAGTAGCCGTGGCTCCCTAGCGTGAATTAACCCATCCAGACCTCCCAAGGCTCCAACCGCTTTCAGCTCTCTGCCTTGCATTTTTCCTACGCCCCGGCTATTCTCTTCCTACCCCGGTCCTCACGTTTTCCCTCCTCTTGGGACCACATTTTCCCAGAAGCGACGATGCGCCTCCATGACTGTGAGAAAACATTTTGATCATTGTTGTTGTCAAGCGCGATTAATCCTAGAAATCATGCATTATTAATACATATACCGCGCAACTATCGCGACATTAACACACACCAGAATATCCAATGAGGGCGTTACTTTATTTGTAACATTCTGTTTACAATCAGCGCTCCTGCATCAATTACACAAGCAGAAATCTTTTCTAAGAGGGTAATTTTATAAATAGCACCATCGGCACAGCCCGCGGGCTTCATTTCTAAGATAGCCTTGTTTTGTGACTTTGAATAATCCTGAACAAATCAGGATCAAATGAGGATCAAATTTCTTGGAACTCTGAGAGATTTCTTGGATCAGAGAGGACGCCGTTCAAGGTCGGTGAAGCATCAGTTAGAGCTGAGATCCAAGCCTGAAATTAATTACGTGTTTTCTATAGTTTGTGTTGCAATAAACTAGTTTTTTTTTTTCGAATAAATTATTCGTACAAAGCAAGCGATACAAAATTAAAAGATGTCCGTCCGTCTGTCAGTCTATCGGTCTGTCAGGGTTTCTGTCTTACTGTTCGTCTTTCTCTCTCTCTCTCTCTCTCTCTCTCTCTCTCTCTCTCTCTCTCTCTCTCTCTCTCTCTCTCTCTCTCTCTCTCTCTCTCTCTCTTTCTCTGTCTCTCTCTCTCTGTGAGTGTCTCTCTCTCTCTCTCTCTCTCTCTCTCTCTCTCTCTCTCTCTCTCTCTCTCTCTCTCTCTCTCTCTCTCTCTCTCTCTCTCTCTCTCTCTCTCTCTCTCTCTCTCTCTCTCTCTCCCTCTCATTCGCTATCTATCTATCTATTCTGTGTACCCATCTATCCATCTCTTTCTGTCAATAATATATCCTACGCCCACGTAACTAATGTAACTTCGTATTTCATATTTGTTTTCTGTACTTTTTTTTTCAGAACTTTTCTGTCAACAGTTCTGAACCGCAGGTCTCAACTGATGCACTCCACCTACCTGGGGTGGAACGCTGCAACTCTCCGCGAAGTGGACCGCTGCGCTGGCTTGATGTGACTGCGCGTGGGAGACAGACTCTAGATGTGGATAAGGCTGTGGCTCTAATTCAGTGACAGCTCAGCTGAGCGAGAGCTGGCTTTTCCAACGACTTTTTTTTTTCAAGATTGTGATCGTTTCTCGCGCCAAGTGTTTAAGTTGCTGTCACTGAATGAGAGGCAAAACGTTCCGAGTTTCTCTTTTTTCCGCCACTCGGCCAGCTGAAGTAGGCCCTGGTGGCTGCGCGAAGTAGCGGAGTGTTGGTTTTCACACCTCTGTCACCAAATATAGGTGTGTGATTTGATCACCAGCAGAACATCAATTCTTTCTATTCATTACCTTTAAGCTACACGTTTTCTTCTGCTTATCTTGGAAAGATTAAAGTTTATATCTGACTGGAGAAATCTAAAGAGGAGAAACCATTTTAATTGAATAAAGCGTGAAATGTGAAGCAATAACTCTTTATTTCTCTATTCCAAAGGAAAACTGAAAAGCAAACTGATGATCTTTGTGAATTGATATTGTTCAAAAGTAACAACAAATTTGAAGCAGATCACCTGATCAACACACTTAAAGATTAACACCTTTATGGGTGGGATTACTTGAGCTGTTTTGCCATAGCGAATCTCGCGTTCAAGATTTCGATGTAGAGACATATGTCTCAAATATATTTATACGCGCACACAAATAGACGAACTGATTTCTTTAACACTTGGGACCTCTACTTCTCCAGCTTTTCCTAAACTGATCTATACCAAGAACAAATTCAAACCACACGGAATTATTTCCGCTTGGAAATCAATAAGATAAGTGAGACTGAAAGACAATTTCCCAAGGCGGAGCTCCAGCACTTGTTAACTGGAAAAATTGCTATTAAAGAGATTAAAGCTAGACGGGCTTTTTTATTACATCATTGTCTATGCACTGTTCAGACTGACCCAACACCTGTTAAGTGGAAATAAGTACACTGACTACCATTGCTTTCTGTGAACGTCGAGAAGTGAAACCAGAGGATTTAACGACAACGATGACAGTTGGTGACGTCCTCCGAGCCGTCTGGCTCGTCCTAGTGGTTCTCGCCTGGACACAGTCTCATACCGTCACAGGAGTCCACATGCAGGGCTCTTCCTTCTGGAAAAACCACAGGTAAGTCACCTTTAATCTGAAGATTCTTTGCTGTTCTAACTAAACTCCCAGCAGCTACTCTGGCTATTTCAAATTTTGTTCCCATCATAGTGTGGAAACAGACATGAAAACGTACAGTATTTGTTGTCAAAGAAAACAGCATAATTTTATTATTATACCCCTCATTTTTACCTAAAACAAAAAAAAGTCATACATGGGTAACCTATGTTAGGAATCAATATTATAATTTTTGGTCAGTCTTGAAACTTCAAACACAACCTGAAAAGAGTAAAAAGAAGAGCAGTCCTCGAAATTCACCGTATTCCAAGAAAATGATATGTGATTATTATGTTTGTTTAGGTCAAGAACTTTAATTTTCGGCCTGTTGATGAAAATTATTGTGTTCACCTTCATTCTGTTGTGGCTATATGGCTGAGCTAGATATAACAGACATATACCAATCTAGAAATAAATGGACAAAACTACATCTAATCTAGATTTTGATGAAGGATCTTATCTAGGTATAGTCGAGATATCGAGATCCAATAATATAACTGCTTCAATAGGATTCGACTATGCGATCACACGGACCCAGCCACGGATCAACCAGGACCCGAAAATAGCCATCCAAGCTCTTTATTCCACAGCAATCGAGGGCCATGCTTCATTTCATAAGGGAGGTTTGGAGAGTCAAAAAATACACAGGCCTAGATATTTAACAAAGATTAATGGAGAAGTGTGCCTTATAAAAATATCTATGAAAAAAACCTACAAGGAATATACCAGATCTAACCAAAACTTGTTTAAACAATTCTTTTACAAAATAAATCAAAACAATTTGTTACCCCTGGTGCACTTCTGCTTATCGTGAAGTTAAAGAAGTGTTGATTTTTCCGCTGACTAGATCTCTTTACGCTTTGGCAGGCGATCGAAGCAGCTTGTCCGTGTAGTCTAAATCTTACACGACCGATCCTGTCGATGTTTGAAGAAAATCATCTGTCACAGGTTCTGCACTGACCCGCAAGGCTCAATTTTAGCTTCTTTTCTTTTCTTGCACTTTGCCTTAAGGTCTGAGAATATGGTATTCTCATGATGTTTGGTGCCCACTGTCACAGATGCTTTCCAAGCTGCTCTGTCTTCAGCCAGTTTTTCCCAGGTTTGTTCATTGATTTTGCATCTGGTCAAGCTGCTCTTGCACTTATCCTTGAATCTCAGCTTGGGACTTCCTTTGGCTCTGTTTCCGGAATCCACCCGACCAAAGAGCATCTGTTTCGGAATGCGGTTGTCGTCCATCCGTATCAAGTGTCCCAGCCATCTGAGTCGCTTCTTGAATAAGATAGTAAATATGCTTGGAAGATTTGCTTTTTCAAGCACCTCTGTGTCGGTCTTCATGTTTTCCCAACGTATACCAGTAATCTTGTGGAGACATCTTAGGTGAAAGGTATTAAGCTTTCTCTCTTGGCCTGCGTATGTGGCCCATGTTTGTGATCCATAGAAGAGTGTGCTAAGAGCGAATGCTTCATAGATTCTAATCTTGGTCTTGATTGTGAGCATCTTTTCTTGTTCCATGCTCTCTTTGTGAGCTTTCAAAATGAAGTTTCTACTTTTCCAATCCTTACGTTGATCTCATCGTCCAAGGAGACGGAGGTTGTGATCGTAGATCTCATATAGCAGAACTTGATGACAGGTTCCAGTGGTTTTGAGTCTAATTTGATACTCGATTGGGGTGTATCACCTTGCGACAAGGCGACAGTTGTTTGAACGCTAGTCACTGAGCCACACGTGCTGCATCATCCGCAAAAAAGATGATGTCTGATCAGATCAAACAATGTAAAACAAGCGCTTTGAAAAGATTCGAACTCTTGACTGATTTCCACAAAACTAAAGCACCTCAACAGATGACATTTTTTCCTGATTGTGCTAACAATGCCATTAAAATGTCTGTCAAAATTGCAAACAAAAGAAAAAAAAAATCACACCAAAAGACCACTTTTCTCTGATTCAGGCTTAAATACAAAGCATAATTATATTGTCGGTGATTGAAATCAATGGGTTTTGTTTGTTTTTTTTTCGTTTTTTTTTTCCTTTTTATGTCCTTTTATCATGCAGATTGACTAAAACATTTACAAATGAGGTAACTGCTATCACGAGATAAAAGCTAAGATAACTTTTTACATGCGACAAGTTTTCCATGAAACCAGTTGCCAGGTAAAAATGTTTTAGAATTCTATTGCTTATTTCCATTAAAATGGCATATTATCATATTGGATAGCTCAAATTAATGTAAACACAAAACGATAACAATATTTATGAGTGTATTTGTTATCTAAAGAGCTCCCTTTTTGGTTATATTTCCCCGCAGGAAAACCTTTCAAAACACATAATAAGTTGCTATTTATCACATATCCTTTGAGAATTCAGGAAATGTTGCATTCAGATTGTGGTTTACCAATAAAAATAGGGAGAAAAACTCGCAATATTACATCCCCTTAACAAAATTCAGTCCCATTTCTGATTCTAGATTATCTATCCTTAATCATCGTTCAACATCAAAATTCTCCCATGTGTATCACAAACCGTTAGCGACAAAGAACAAGTGGCCCCATGACTGGACAATTATATTATGTGTTGTGAGTAAACTCACTTATTGATACCAGACGAAGCGGTTGAGAGCTAATAGTTAGGCCCAATCGCTATAATTATATACCTTGTCAGATTGTTCCGAATCAGCACTCAGATAGCACAGTCTTGTCCTCTCTCTTCATGTCAGAAGACTGAAGGGATCAAAGTTAATTATATTCCTTGATATATTCATTTAATTCTTGTTTGCCTGTCTGAGCAAAAAAAAACAATAAACACACACACACACACATGTATATATATATATATATATATATATATATATATATATATATATATTAGGCGTGCCTTGACCTGACGAAGTCTTAATGAAAACGGAAGTACAAATCAATTTTACATTAATTAAAAATCCTCCATTAACATAGATGTCCGGTACTAAACTTTAGGGACTGTAACTAGACGTTTCCGAGGAGATCGTCAGAGATATAAAAGCTTAAGACAAACTGCTAGTGGCGAAAGGCTTAATGGTGACAAGTACACTCCTCATTCTCTTCTTCAGCTGAGCCAATCAAATAGTTGAGTTTTATTTTTTCGGGTGTGTGTGAGGGAAGGGGGTTACTCTTTTTCACATAAAAAAGATATATATATAGAGAGAGAGGAAAAAAAAAAAGAGAGAGAGAGAGAGAGAGAGAGAGAGAGAGAGAGAGAGAGAGAGAGATAGAGAGAGAGAGAGGGACTATGGTTAGGTATTGAGTTAAAGCAAGAAATGATAAAAAATTGTAATAAAATGAACAAGACAAATGAAGTTAACTGTCGTTGGTCTCTGATTAGCTTAAGGGTCTTACTCAAGACCTAAGCCTATATTTGAAAAAAAAAATAATCTACATAATTATATTCTAAGGCATTCGTTTCAAAAGATGTATCACCATATTAATACATATACTGAGAACTATATTTCTCTTACAAATTAAAATGTGGTTGCACTCATTTTTATTAATCGAATGATCCTAAAAGATTTAAGATTTACAGGCAAGTGGCATGAAAGGACGCATCTTACATAGTAAACGTGTCCTACTTAACCCTTGTGTAACTCAACCGTGAGTGGACCATCTTGGAACCAGAGAGTTCGCGACACTTAATTTGTGGTTCCCGAGAGTTAAAAGCTAACGTTGGCAACTCAAGCGGTTCCATGTTCTGACTTACGCATACAGCGTGAAGTAATATTTCAAAACTTATGGGAATTCTTATGTAAGTTTATATATATATTTTTTTTTTAATCCCGGGGGGGGGGGGGGGGGGTGCGCAAACATGAAAGACAAACTAGGATTTAAGGGAAATCTACAAATCTACAGCGGCTACAAGCGTAAATTTTGACACCTGGAAAGCCAGAAATCTATATTCATTTTAAACTTTCCGATGCTAAGTTTTATATTCATCCTATAAGAAAAGTAATATTCATCAATACTAAGTAAGACGAGAGAAATAATTGAAGAAGCTGAGGAAAAAAAAAGTAACAAGATGATCTCCCAGAAATAGATCTAGACCAGAACATGTTAGCCGTGCTTTCTGAACCCATATCAATATTTAGATGGTCAAAAATAGTGAGATAAAAAAAGACTTACTTATTCTCCCTTTCTAATATGGAATATAGAAAAAAAAAGTAATAAAACTTTGCTGCGCTTATGATCTAAATAAACATCATCTTCCTAGAGAATAGTCTGTTCGACGGGTATGTTTATATATTATCCAAATCTAATTATAATGCTGACACCCTCTGATATATAACACATTCTTTCGCCAACTCATAAGCCTTGATGCGG
The DNA here is from genome assembly GCA_033675545.1 of Elysia crispata. NCBI lineage: Eukaryota > Metazoa > Mollusca > Gastropoda > Plakobranchidae > Elysia > Elysia crispata. The sequence continues at coordinate 316,268 of JAWDGP010007289.1, read as the reverse complement.
ACGAAGAGAAGAAAGATTTTGGCTTCCAGCGTTAATACATGTGGTATTAAATCCATTGCAGAAAATAATTATATAATGACACGCATGATTACCCGTCCAAATGAACCAGTAGAGAAAAGATGTACGTTACAACAATTAGATACATCTCCTCCAGAGCCACTCAGCTAGTTTTGAAATGTATAGAATATATTTAATTTCTTCTCAAAGACATTATTTCTGTGCTTAATTGGGTAGAGATCTCAAGCAAAAAAACAAATCAAATCCGGGTGGTATTCTTCACGCGAAACCCGAATCTTCTTTTTTACTCAACCTTCATTAGGTTATCACTCCAATGAACTGAATCACTGGCCCTGACAAATTTTCTCTTAGACATGATCCCCAGTGAAAAATCTAAGTAGGATGCTCGTTAATAATTAAGTCTTTCAGTAGTTCATTTGTCCACTAAAGCCGATTCCTGATTTCTCCACTGAATTGAACTCAATATCAGGATCCTGATAATTTCTTGTGTATGTAATATTATGTCTCTATGGATGTACCTACAGCGTGGCATATAAAAAAAAAATTTAACACAATTGAAAATCTTCTCTAGATCAATATTTTCATAAACTTTTATTCCAATTCATCACGATGGAATAAAAAAAACTATTGCTGTAATTAGATATATAAAAAAATGATCCGAAACAAAGTGTACAGATCAAATTGGAAATTCCGTTGCAAGGAGTAGAAATAGCTGTACTTATGAATAGCTTGTATGCCGAGATCAAAATATAGATGTTAATGTTGAAAGAAAAACGAATTTAGATCTAATTTTGATTTCAGACATAGATCTACATTCACTTTACGCCTAGATGTTAGAAAGCCCTTTCCTTTTTTTCAGGTTGATGTTTCGAAGTAAGAAAAATGAGGAAACTTATCAAGATCTACAAAATTTGATGTGAAAGTCTAAATCTAGAAATTTAAAAAAAAAAAAAAAAAAAAAAAGCAATTGATGGAATCTTGCAAAATATGTCAATTTTAGGGTGTCATGACTTGTCAGCATTGTGTGTGCATCATTAGGGGAAGCAGTGATGAAAATGAAGAACGCGGTATGACACAAACTTTTAGCGACGTATTTTCTGAAAGCTCAGGTTAATTTTTTTTTTTTTGTTTTGTTTTGTTTTTATTCTTTTAATGCGAGAAATAATTTCTCTTGCTAACAAGAAATGTTTGAGTAATGAAAATAATTTGTTCAAAACAGTAAACAAAACCACTGAGAACAATGTCATTTGGTTCGTCAAAATAAGTTTGGAAATAATACATTGGCGAATCTAATTCCAATTAAATAAAATGAACTTTCAAAGACAATTTTTAACGTAATTACATAATTTGTCTTCAGTTTTTATTAACCACATTAAGGAATGATATGGCAAATCAAAACTTAGTTCCCTTCATTAATGTAGATCGACTGGTTTTGGAGGAGATAGCGTGGGAAGAAATCAAAGTTGCCTTTTATAATATAGATATCAGGCAATCTCATATCAAATATTTGATAAATTTCTGTCTTCTCTTATAAAGTGTAGTACAAACAACGACCATCTATAATGCATAATCTAGATTTAGCGGCCAGAAACCTCCAAAACCAAAATAGTTCATTTCATAATACAGGAGGCTATCGTTATCTAAACACGATCAAGTTACCTTGACTCATTGTACCAGATAAAAAACCACTCAATGTAAAAATTAAACAATGTTTCAAATCAGTCGGACTGACCAGGAACGAATGAATGTACATAATTGTCTGAGATAAAAATTGATACGTTTGCCACATCGATTACTGTTACGTAATTCCGATTTTCAACTATTATTATAATATCATGAAACTTCGAACATTTTTAGAACATGTTTTAAGATGTGTCGTATTTTACAATTATTAACTTATTTTGTTTTTATTTTTGTTCTTGTTATTGATGTCATTTTGCCAAATTCTCTCACCCTCTCATTTAAGATTAAGATCCTATGTTCGATCTAAGCCGGAACTTTTTACATTGTATTATTGGGATTATTTTTAAGACATGTGTCAATAAATTTTGAATCCCGTTTGAAATTAATAAGAATTATCTTCACCCTCATGTTAATTGGGCAAACAATTACATAATGAGTTGTGATGAGTTATGATTACTGTAAGTGTTGCTAGCACACAAAAATTATAGCTTTTACTACGAGAAATCTAAACCGTTTTGAGAAACTTACTAGACTGTAAGAATTATTTCTATTGGTATCCCATCGGGACCTGCAGCTTTCCCACATTTCATTTTTCTTATGGCTGCCTCTACTTCTGCTTTTAAAATTGGTGGGCCATCTGTGTTTTTCTTTATTGCAGGTCTCTCTCCTCTATGGTCAGAATATATAGGGGAGCTTTTCAAAGACAATAGAGGAGAGAGACCTGCAATAAAGAAAAACACAGATGGCCCACCAATTTTAAAAGCAGAAGTAGAGGCAGCCATAAGAAAAATGAAACGTGGGAAAGCTACAGGTCCCGATGGGATACCAATAGAAATAATTCTAGCTCTAGAAGAAATGGGTATAGGGATGACAACTAAACTTCTCAATGCAATTTATGATAGTGGAACAATTCCAGAAGACTTGGCAAAATCTGTATCTATAGCTTTGCCAAAAATTCCAGGTGCCACTGAGTGTGAGCTACATAGAACAATTAGTCTGATGAGCCACATTACCAAAGTTCTACTGAGAGCACTGATGCTTAGAATGCGCAAGAGCTTAAGACTAGAGATAGCTAAAACACAATTTGGTTTTGTCCCTGACAAAGGAACTAGGAATGCAATATTCACATTAACAATGTTAATGGAAAGATGTATTGAAGTTCAAAAGGATCTCTACATATGCTTTATTGACTATTCTAAGGCTTTTGACAAGGTAAAGCATGAAAAGTTGTTTGAGATGCTGAATCAGCTAGATATGGACGGAAAAGACTTGAGGGTGCTTAGAAATCTCTATTGGGATCAAACTGCTGCGGTAAGGGTAGGTGGAGAACTCAGTGAGTACACAAATATTAAAAGGGGAGTGAGACAAGGTTGTGTGATGTCACCAGACCTGTTCAACTTGTACAGTGAAGTAATTTTAAGAAACTTGGATGAAAGTGAAGGACTCAAAGCGAATGGTGAAAATCTGATCAACCTAAGATATGCAGATGATACTTCTCTATTAGCAAGATCGGAAGAGGATTTACAAAGGCTCCTAAATATTGTTGTAGAAGAGAGTGAAAAGCTGGGATTGTCTCTAAATGTAAAAAAGACTGAATGTATGGTAGTATCTAAGAAGAAAAACAATCCAGAATGCAAGCTTTTTAGCAAGGGAGAACAAATCAGGCAAGTACAGAAATTCAAATACCTAGGATATACATTATCTGACGGTAAATGCAGGACTGAAATTAAGAAGAGAATAGCCATTGCAAAGGCTTCTTTCCTAAAAATGAGCACCATTCTTAAAAATAGAAATATATCATTTTCAACCAAATTGAGGGTTTTGAAAACATATGTGTGGTCTATACTTTTATATGGATGCGAAACTTGGACAATAACTGCAGAAACCAAGAAAAATTTAGAGGCAGCGGAAATGTGGTTCTACAGGAGAATGGTAAGAATATCATGGAAAGAAAAGAGGACAAATGAATCTATATTAGAAGAAACGAACCAAGAGAGATCCCTCATAAACACAATAAGGAAAAGGCAACTGAAATTTTTAGGACACATATGTCGCCATAAGGGACTGGAATTTTTATCTCTTACAGGCAAGATAGAAGGTACAAGAAGCAGAGGTAGACAAAGGATTACATTTCTTGATAGCTTGAGCTCTTTTTTGACAGGAAACAACAAAGACAACATAGCCTTACTGCGGATGACGGAAGATAGGGACAGGTGGAGAATCATGATCGCCGATGTCTGTTCCAGACAGGGCATTTGAGAGAGAGACTAGACTGTTCAACCATAGTGCAAAATCGAGACAGACATTTTTAAAATGCGCAAATTTGAAATGAGGTATGCTGCAACAAAATTTTCTAAAAGTTTTGACTTTTAAGCTAGTTCCTGTCTTAGTTTGCATCCCCTAAGTTTCTCGAAGACAGTAACTTCCTGTCGAGCAGTAACCAGAATGGTTGGACTGCACCTAGTCCCACCACCAGATGTTACGACCGACCCAGGATCCAACTGTAGGTTTCCAGCGCTGTATCGACAGAGCTATCTGGTGACCCTGTTACTGTTGGACACATGCCTCATGCATGTTGACTTGATGTAATTCGTAACCCAGGTTTTTAATATAACTACAGATGATGAGATTCATCTAGTGTTGATTGCTGGGCAAAATATTTTTGAATCATGACTCATACCTCAATCAAACCAAACCCTTTTTACTTTCAATTCTCATTAAGGTACGCTTTCATGAAAACTCTGTTCATATCGCTTTGATTCGCCAATGATATTCGTTCTATTCCTTCGTACTTTTATGTGTTGATCATAAAAAATGCTGAAAAAACAAAAAAAAATTTTTTCTAGTGTGCTTTAAGTGTCTTTTTATTCTAAATCATTTATTGTTTATTAAAGTTCTCTATCTCTGTCTCTCTGTCTCTCAGTCTCTCTCTCTCTCTCTCTCTCTCTCTCTCTCTCTCTCTCTCTCTCTCTCTCTCTCTCTCTTTCTCTCTACATATATTTCTCTCACTCTGTCTCTCTATTTCTCTATCTTGCCCGCCTCTCCCTCTCCTGTCACTCTATCTTTATATTACTTTCTCTTCATTCCTCTTCCCCCCGCCATATTATTTCCCATTCTTTTATCTCTTTTTCCTCCCCTCGACCCATCTCTCTCTCTCTCTCTCTCTCTCTCTCTCTCTCTCTCTCTCTCTCTCTCTCTCTCTCTCTCTCTCTGTTTTTCTTTCGTGTTTCTTCAGTATTTTAAGATCTTTGACCTTTACTTTAGTTGGCTATTTCAATTCATTATTGATTTTTCATGCAATTAAATGTTGCAAACATCCTTGCAAAATGCAAGAAATTTATGACACAATCTTAAGGCAAAGCTGTTATTCAAACCCCCGTTGTTGAAACCTGAGGAAACGCTCGAACAAACAAAGTCAAAGGGTCACCATAGAAAAAATAAGTAGGCTAGCATTTTATATTTCCTACCATTTACTTTTCTACATTCAACACTATTGTCTTAGAAAGCAATGTTTAGCAATATTTTTTACTTTTTAAAGGAGACCATCAATTGGTTGTTCTTGATGAGATGGGTATTTCACTTACTGATTTAATGCGAATGGCGAGATAATGAGCTCGTTGAGCATTATTTCTGGCATATTTTTCTCGAAGTAAAACAAAAATTAAGAAGTATGGCGATGCAACGCTTTGTTTGTATTTTATGTCTGAAAACAATTTGCTACCACTCGGAAGGGTAAATTATAAGCTTACTCAGGAAAGTTTCCTTAGGTTACAGAAAGCTCCCATAGAGGTTTAAAAAATTCTCTGGAGCTCTTACGGTGGCGCCTCTAGAGTTACTTGAGGATTTATGCCAGATACGACAGTCGAAATGGAGTCGTCTCCTTGATTATAATATTCAATGTAGGGCTCGTGATAGATTTTCGGTTATGTCAGTCATCCTAACTATTTCTATTACCTTCATTATCATTATTACTATTATTACTAATGCTACAATTACTAATTCTGTTATTAATACCTCTCTCTCTCCCTCTCTCTCTCTCTCTCTCTCTCTCTCTCTCTCTCTCTCTCTCTCTCCCTCCCTCTCCTCTATCTGTTCTAATCCGGCGACTAAACAGCAAAATGGCGGCGAGAGTGCTCTCTTCTAGCACGTGACTGACTATTAGTCCCCTTAGTACTAAGAATAATTAAAACACTCACGTGAAGCAATCAAATAATAAATGGTTCAATCAATTTCCTATGTACATCGGCTGTGATTAAAGCGAACCACATTTGTTGTTTAACCAGTTTGGACTGAATATGCTCTAGGTCCGACAGACCAGACTTTACCTGGGATCAGAGGAGAGCAACCAGTTTGGACTGAATATGCTCTAGGTCCGACAGACCAGACTTTACCTGGGATCAGAGGAGAGCAGAGAGTCCATGCATGGGTGATTCCCCTCAAACTGCTTCAGGAGGCTCACATGTTTTGAGAGAAATCAATATCAGTGACTACTATTGCAGGATCCTTTCAAATAAAGTTTGTGAAAAAAATAGTGGATTGTAGGAGGAAAATCAATTGAAATCAATAAGTAGCGAACTTTTTCCTTTCACAGTCTATGATATTTGGTTACTCATCTTCAGTAGGCAGGGGTAGAATTTGAAAAAAAAAATGATTCTTGATATTTAACATTAGCTCTCATGTGTGGTGATGAATCCAAATTATGAATGAGAATGAATGTGCCAGACATGGGAAACCATGGCCACAATCATTAATTGCATGACCTGCTCTGCTTGATGTAGCTGAACCATTGCAAAGGGATTTTTTAGCCTTCCTTACAGGTCAACAACTTAGGACGCGGCAGAAATAAAAAGAGGCCAATTTCTATTGGGATGCTATCTCGTCGGCATATCCCAAGGCGGTTAGACACTCCGTATGTTATCCTATTCAATAGAATATAAAGGATTTTTGAAGAATTGGGAACATGTAATTTGAAACAAATATAACTTAGGAGATTCATGAAGTGTATCATAAATGTTACGATGGAGCAGAAGAACTCGCACGGCTGTAGGGCACCCATCTTGTCTTGGCAAGATCTTAGGTGTCATACAGGGGTGAGGGGTCGATGCCCGCTCATACCGACTGTCCTTTCAGGTGTTTTACGACTTTGGTTCTTATTCTTCGTCTCCAGCTAGATCTAGGTTTGTGTTTGCCTCTCTTCTGTTGTATTTTATTTATTTCCTTCTCAACCACTTGTATCCTTAGATCCTTTGGTCCAAATTTGTTTGTCCCAGCCGCAATCGTTGTCTTATTGCCTTCTTTTCTTCAAAATGTAGAAACTCTGGAAATTTTTTATGTTATTGGAGACAGATTTAAGGTTGCGAAATGTTTTAAATCAAATAGAAATTAAAAAAAAAAGGATTTGTAGATTTATAACTGGCATGCCGTGATCAACTATTATTAATCAAAACGCAGGCTTTAGCTAAAAATATATATATAAAAAAAAGTTTTGAAACAACGTTAAATCAAAGCACAAGCTTTTGAAATGAGGAACAACCGCATGACGTGGGAAGGGCGATAACTAATGCCAATGTTGACAGGAAAACTAAAAAAGATAAAATAAAACAATAAAAGGAAAGATCGTCAAAAGTTCAAGTTCTTGAAAGTTTTGATTCCAGAAGAACAATATCATTTTGCTGGAACACAGTAACACTTCTAGACTTTGAGAAATCGTAAGGCTCTTCCGCAACACTGAACTTTTTCCAAAAGACCAGAGAGATTGATAGATATCGGAGAGAAAAAACGGGTATTGGGAGACCACGTTATGCCATGATTTCTTGTCAAAATGCGATCAGTTTTCTGAATCGTCCAGATCATTGGTGTTCGTCTCCAAACTAGACTTATATGTCGCTAACGAACTATGTAGATCGAAGCTGGACAGGCTGAATCCGTAGCAGTAAAATCTCAAGCCCTTTAATTGCAATTATATCGCAATTTCAACATCCTCTGCTCCAAAAGAAAAAGATCTTTTACGTAACACATTTGACAGGATGAAAAATAAATGTCAAAAAGGCGATATCTTATCACTTGTGACAGCGCAAACCAACCCTTGAGAATGCATTTATAATAGAAACCAATCTTTATTGATTGTTCCTAAGGCCGATTTGTCAGTGGCAGTGACATTAGATCCAAATCAAGCATAATTAAAAAAGATAAAAGAAAAAAAATTCATCCAGCATAACGCCCCTTTTTTGAAAGGGGAAAGGAAAAATTAAGGCACAAGACGATGTGGCAAGTTCATGCTAAAACCTTTCGTTAATTCTAAAGCAAGAAACGTGGGTGTATCATGCAATTATACAATTACGACTACTACCACTACCACTACTACTACTACTACTACTACTACTACTACTACTACTACTACTACTACTACTACTACTACTACTACTACTACTACTACTACTACTACTACTACTACTACTACTACTACTACTACTACTACTACTATATGTTCTCTTCTTTCGTTCTAATTCTACACATGATCACAACAATTGTTTTTTATTGGGTTTTTTTTTTTTGTTATTGGGTTGTTGTTTTTTAATTTTGTAAAAATTATCCGTTTGACTCTTTGCTTTTATGATTTTTACAGTTTAGGTATAGCTAGTAAAACATAAAGAGAGGTTAAAAAATGTTGTGTGGGTATATACGAGATAGATAGATAGATAGATAGATAGATAGATAGATAGATAGAACAAATATATAGATATAGATATATATAGAAGATCTTATCTTAAATTCTCTTCATACGACACTGGTGTTTCAAGCGGAGGACAAAGGTGTCGCTTGTCCTCCGCTCTCTTCGGGTATGACTGAGGTGTGTTCGGATGCCGTTCCGACCTTGCACTGTTGTTTTTCGTTTCCGGACCACTGAAAGTTTTGCAGCAAATGCTTCTTTCTGTGGGGACACGATGAAAAGATTTCCCTTCTTTTGTTGAGGCTTGGTTTTGTTTTTAGAATGAAATATTTCTCTACTATGCATAGGTTGCATCTGTTTGTTACTGCTGAATAAAAAGAATTATTATCTTCAAACTCCATAATTATATATATATATACAGAGAGAGAGAGAGAGAGAGAGAGAGAGAGAGAGAGAGAGAGAGAGAGAGAGAGATGTCTCGTAAATCAACGGTGTCTATATGTTCCCAGCTCCTCTGTTTGCTCTGAGTGTTTGGTGGTGAAGCGCTTCAACAATTCCTTTCTTGAGTTGGAAGACAACAACAAAAACACATTAGATTCTTTTTACCTCGGATTTTCTTACCTAAAGAAAAGTAGAGTGAATCTTTTTAATACAACGGTGGAAATTTAAAAAAAGGAAAGTTATAGAGAACGCTTTGCATGTAATTCGAGTTAAGAATAAAACTATTCTATAATTTACATTGTTGAGTGAGATGCTATTATATTGCATAGAAGGAAAAATGAGAAAGAAAGAAAAACTACAATCGATACTTTTTTTAATTTATTGTATAGTTTGTTATCGCTGTATTACTAAAGACATTTCATAACAGCTTCGCTCTTGGTCTCTAGATCGTCATGGAAGCATAGAGGGAAAATTATATTTGATGCTCGTAAAATATCAGATTATTTTTTTAATTTATCATGCAGAAATGAAACCACTGAGTCAGAATTTTGAATTTGATATTGGGTATGTCTGTATGCTCTTTGTCATTTACTCATTACAAAAGGATAATTGAAAAATTATTTTTCAGTGATGTAAACTATTTCAGTTCAAGATTGTTTTTTTTTTTTTTTTATTAATATTTCAGAATTGAATTCCTTAAGTAAAATGTTAGTATTCATCAGTATTTTTTCATCTTCTTTAAACCATTGTCATTTATCTGGCATTCTTTGTAGGGTTGCTTTTTATCCTTCTCAACGAGAACAATTTGTGTGAAAATTGTATGTTTTCAGATATATATTTTTTTTTCGTCAGTTCAGTGATCAATAGTTTTTTTCTCCCCATTTCACTCCCCAAATTGCTTTGTCTAATATTCGTGTTGTCCCACTATCAGCATGACCTAGTGACTTCTGTAATGTGGGATACATCTTTGAAATTCGTTAAGTGTTTCTAGTTTAGAGGTGAAAGGTGGAAACTTACGTTTACTTATCAATTAAAACAACATTAAAATTTGTTTGCAAATAATTTATAGTTTTCTGTTACAGTAAATCGTTACCCTATTTTATTTTTAATTATGTAAATTTGGACTATGGTTGTGTTAGAGCCTATTTCTTGCCCCGATTTTTTTTTTTTTGTTACACATTATATTTGGACAAAAGTGGAAAAAGTAAATAAAACTTATTGGGAAAAACGGCCTATAGCGCAGGAACAATGGTATGTAGTTTAGTAAACGCAAAAAATTCAGTTTTGAAATTTCGCTCTTTTTTATGAAGAAAATTAAATTTCTGTCATTAGTTTTTTTGTCTGCTTATGATAATTCCAGTCCAGTGTCAATCTGTACATCTTAAAATAATCGTTCAACATACGACAGCCTCTTGCTTAAACGAGCACTCTAAAAGTTTGTAAGAAACAAAATTAAGTTTATCCAACGAGCGATCAAACTGACAAAATCTTTGTCACCTAAATTTTTTCACTTTATTTTTCTCCTTTTCTTTACTACAAAGTTTTATAATTAGACTTTGATACATAAAATTTTGCTTTCTTTATCGGATCAGAGTATCTTTAACATGGCTGTGGGGTTAGAATTTCCGCCCTGATATCTGCAGGGACTTTGTTTGCGAGTTCGAACCCCGCACCGATGGTAGTTGAGTTTAAGGGCAAAATCTAGATCCTGACAAGGAAATCAATTCAGTTGGAAAAAAAAGGCGATGAGATAACACTCATGTGAATGGGCTACATCAAGCAAGAAATTAACAAAATCAATCTTTCTTGATAACTCTTTAGTCAAATGCCATTCCTTAAGGATAATAGGCTTTAAATATTAGTTAAGTTCTAAATTGAGTCGAGATTCGTTTGTAGACTTTGATGCTAATACTTTGACGGCTAAGCCGACAAAGGCGACCTCGCCCCCTCTCTCCCTTCCCCCCCCCCCCCCCCCCCCACCCCGCTTTTCCAAAAGAAAAAAAATAGGAAAGAAACGAAGAAAAAAGCAATGTTTTTACCTATATCTTGGTGTGATATAAAATTAGCCTAAGGTTGTTATTTTACGCAATTATTATTTGTTACATCAAATTACCAGCTATGTTTCTTTTAAGTCTTTGAGAAGAAAAATAACACGATGATGATAACATGAAGCGGAAAAAAGGAAAGAAGAGGGAGAAGAAGAGAAAAATTAAGGCGGAGAGGAAAAAAAAGAAGAAAAAAGAAGTATAAAAAGAGGAGAAATAACAAGAGACGTCGGAGGATGAGCATGAGATTGAGAGAAAGTGGAGGGAAAGTTAGAACATAAGAGATGAGGTTTCTGTGAAGAGGAGCGAGAGGCCCAGAGGATCCGCATGATCGAGGACAGCACTGAGGAACCAGACGGATAAAGTCTGAGCACTTGGTGGGCACTTACCGTTTAAAAGATCGTTGTCCAGTTTTGTCTTGGTTTTTTTTTTATTTCATATATCTATTCTAACAATTTTCGGCGCAACACAAAGATTTTCATTAATTATAGTTAAGTTATTTATAGCCATTGGCAATAAATATATTTTCCGCGGTGACTTATAAGTTTTCTTTTTTTAATATGTCTTTGAATGCTTCTTGAAATAGAATATATATATTCTCGTTATCGGTGTGCTCATTTTTATTTCTCGCGATAGATAAAATAAAGTTTGAGATAGAGGGGATATAACTTTAGTTTGAGACTGTAAATTACTTTTAACGACTTGTTCTCCTTGCAGCTCGCGCTTGGTGGAACTGATGAGAGCAGCTTCTCGGCTGAACAACCAGAATCAGGCTCGCCACAAGAGATTGGTTGACAGTGGTAACTCAGGTACGTTACAGGCTCCGCTTGGCTTAGGCTAGACAGATGCATAACATGCCTCCTTTTTTAATCCATCGTTCATTCCAATGGACTTAGAAAACGCGAAAACTTTGGTTTAATGTTGGGAAATTTAAACTTTATAAAAGCGATTTGCTCAGAAAAATGGTAGAATCTAAGAGATTAGCCGATAAATATATTAGTTTCATCTTAAAGAAACGTACAAAAAAATTCGCAGTGATGGCAGAAAGAAGGTGAATGGACTAGAGAGAGAGAGAGAGAGAGAGAGAGAGAGAGAGAGAGAGAGAGAGAGAGAGAGAGAGAGAGAGAGAGAGAGAGAGAGAGAAGTGAACATTTAGGAAATGCAAACTCACAGTATCTAATTGTGAGCTTTTTTGGTGGCAAATTCAGTTTTGATTCATTTCGCTCTCTCTCTCTCTCTCTCTCTCTCTCTCTCTCTCTCTCTCTCTCTCTCTCTCTCTCTCTCTCAATGATATTTAATTTGGGTTTTTTTTTTCTGTAGAATTATAAGTTTATTCCAAAAAAGTCTCGTTTGCACACGTGTGCTATAATTGGAGTAAAACTATCTTTAAAAAATAAGCTCTGTAACACTTTTGTTTATATCAAATTCAACATTCAAACATCCCAAAAATTTGTTGAAAACTCATTAATCAGCTAATCCTTTTCATCTGACTCACCCCACGCCTTTCTCCACCTGATCGAATTCTGTGGTAAACAGACTGGAACGATATGTATGACAAGTACAAGATTTTCCATTCAGAGCTCTCAGACTTTATAAGCCAGATTCTCGGGAATCTCAAACAAGGATCACCATCAGAGCTGCAATACATGACAATCATCCCGCATATCTTGCCCTTAGACGATCCAGATTTTTTGTATCGGAAAAAAGATCGTGCTGTGATGAGAGTTTTAAACATGCTAAAGTTTACAGAGAGGTTGATGCATGGAGCAAGGCAATACGTTGCAGAGAGCAGCTTACACTGGTATAATACAGCAGCACGAAAACTCCATCTTTGGTCCTCGCTTTTGCTACTGACTTTAAATAATTTAAAGCTATCGGATGATCCAGAGCCTGTTCACTGTAAGTTTAATTCATAAATGGGCAACATTAGTTTTATAAGTAACAGTGGTTAAGTATTATTTGTTATAGCAAAATAAAAGTTCCATGGAAGAAGAGCAAAATTTACCTGGTTGTATTAATGTTAATATTGAAAAAAGGCAGTAGTGGTTGTAGTAGTCGCAGTAGTAGTAGTCGTCGTCGTCGTCGTCGTCGTCGTCGTAGTAGTAGTAGTAGTAGTAGTAGTAGTAGTAGTAGTAGTAGTAGTAGTAGTAGTAGTAGTAGTAGTAGTAGTAGTAGTAGTAGTAGTAGTAGTAGTAGTAGTAGTAGTAGTAGTAGTAGTAGTAGTAGTAGTAGTAGTAGTAGTAGTAGTAGTAGTAGTAGTAGTAGTAGTAGTAATAGTAGCGGAGGTGGTGGTAGTGGCACTGATTTTATTTTCCCAGTCAATCATAAAAAATTTAAAGAAATCGTTTACTTCTGGAGACTAAAAAAATCTAAACCGCTTTTGCACAGGAAAGTTTGATAATAACAGGACATTTTTGTTTCTTCAATAATGACTAGAGTCGAGCACTTCTATTTTGATAATAAGATTTTTTTGCACTTGATGTTTTTACGAGTAATATTCTGATTGTTGGTGTTTCTATATAAGATAAATTCGTGTTGTAATTAACCTTTTTTTTAATTTATTTCAGATTATGATGCCGGAATGGGTGGTATCAACGTGAGATTAATTTCATATCGTAAAGTGTAAGTTTGATCATACTTCTTTAGAAAAAAACATAGCCTTCTATTTTCACAATGTTGCCTTCTCTGTTTTAGTTCTTTATCTTCTTCAAAAGGGGATAATATATCATCAAATTCTGGTTTCTGTTACACAGATGGGTTCTTACACAAATTTCATAAATTAAAACATGTTAGACTAAATGAATAATAAAGACGGAAGTTCAAAATAAGATAAACAGATTGCATCCAAGGAGAATGATATAATTCTGTATTATGAAACAAACCATGTCCCATTCAACATATCTCAAGTGTTTTTTTTCTTCGTCCTTAGTTGTGTGAAGTACGTTAAATAAAACGATTGAAACTCCTTACAAGACATAATTATTTTGGTTCGGTCATTAATCACAAGTGCTACATGACATACACTACTTAATGTTAGATCATTTAGCCTTTGAAAACATCATATCTATTTTTTCATAAATGCTTTATACTACATTACTATTTTTATCCTTACTTTTTTCTTTACTAAGACACCCCTTGTCCGTTCAGCTTTCTATATTAGAAAACACCTTAATCAGTACATTTTTGTTTACTGGATTGCATATTTAAATTTGCAAAATATTCTATTCTTATATCTATATCACATGTTCTTATCCGCATCCTCCTCTAGAAAAGATCACATATTTTGTTCACACACTATTCCATACCAAGACACAAAGACACATATATTTGCCCGTATATTATTCTTTAAGACATAAAATATTTTTGTCCGTAAATAATTCTATATCTGATCAAATATCATTATCCGTATATTATTCTATACCAGTCAAATATTTGTGACCGTAAATTTTTTCGACATCAGATCAAATATTTGTGACCGTACATTATTCTACACCAGATCAAATCTCTTTAAGATTCAGCCGTCTATTTCTTCTATACAAGCTCAAATATCTTTGTCCTCACACTACTTTATAAAGGAAGAGAAGATAATATTGAAGATAGTATAGTAAAGACAAGATCGGATTTATGCAAGAAAAGTTTCGAGTAAATTCACAGCCATTAACTTTGCGCTCTAAATACATGATTGGACATTTAATTATGCTATTTTTGTCATAACTGTTACCGTGTTATTTACCTTTTTTAAAATCTCTCGTAAAAAACTTAATGTTATGGCAGCACTTGTGCACTTTACTATAATCCTTTTAAAAGAATTATTAGCTTTCATAATAAACTGATGATGCTCAGCGCCGCTCTATTCAGAATGTAATATTTTGATTATTCTATTCTTCCTTTTCTTTTTCAGAAACTGGGACCATCTCGAAGCACTTCTAAAGATTTTATAAAAAGGAAACATAAAAGATGTTCACTACCAAATTGCTGCTGTTAATGTGAAATGTCGTGTGAGACATAACAAATTTTTTGAATAAATTAAGAGAATGTTAATGATTGACTGTGCCATCCAGATGAATCTATTCATTATTATGCTTTGGTCATATAACACTAATTTAGCTTAGAACCGATTCAACCAGTCTCCAGCGTAATACACACTGTCAGCTTCTGCCCCCAGGGGTGTTCCGTTGTTGTATAATGTAATCGGTAAAATAGCATGTTGTACTACCTAAACCTATACTTAACAAGACAAAAAACACAAGAACGGACTTGAAGCGTTGAAGATTGTACATCGAGAAAAGCGTATATCTAGGCAATTCTAGGCCATGATTGCATCTTAAAAACATTAGTTCCAAGACAAAAAAGTATTAGAAAATTTGGAAAAAATAAAATAGGTCAATAGAAAATTTGAAAAGAGAAAAAGAAAAAGAAGGGAGATAGAAAAACAAAGATGGAAAGTGAGAATGAGGGAGGGAGGGGAGAGAGAGAGAGAGAGAGAGAGAGAGAGAGAGAGAGAGAGAGAGAGAGAGAGAGAGAGAGGGAGAGAGAGTCAGAGAATGAGAGAAGAGTCAGAGAAAGAGTCAGAGAATGAGACAGAAAGACAGAGAAAAGGAAGGATAGCTGCTTTATGCAGAAAGAAGGCATGGAAAACGGATAGCTTTCTATGAATTAATAGACAGTAAAGCAGATGGATAAACATGCTGCCGTGTCGATAGAATGATATTTATATATATATAAATGGGGAGGGGTGAAAAAAGAAAAAGAAAAAGAGACAAGAGACAAGAAATAAAAAAAAACAAAACCGGGAGGGAAAGTTTAAGATAAACCGAATGATTTCAGCGGCTACAACGATAACGAAGTGAATGAGGAAGGCGAAAATAAGGAGTGGAATTCTAGTTATAAACAGAAAATGATATCCTGACAGAGGACAAGGTTCTGTAATATAGAGACATGTGGAAAAACAATTGCCATGTTGATAACGGGCACTAGCTGTGTCTATTTTGTTGTTGTCTTGTTTTATTCAAATATGTGAAACATGAAATGGGCTGTGTCATTAATAAACCATGTAAAAATTTATATCAAACCGTTTTAGAACCATCTAAATTCTATACAATATTTCCTCATTAAAGCTTTATGTTATTTATATGTTCCTTTTTTTAA
This sequence comes from Elysia crispata, assembly GCA_033675545.1. Taxonomy (NCBI): domain Eukaryota; kingdom Metazoa; phylum Mollusca; class Gastropoda; family Plakobranchidae; genus Elysia; species Elysia crispata. Next base: position 300,263 of record JAWDGP010007289.1, on the reverse strand, counting down.
AATTTCATTTCAGTTTGTTGCTCAGACTCTGAAATTATGATTATAATGCAAATTTATATTGCGTTGCTAGAAGATAATAATTTTTTTTTTGTCTCAGTGAAGGAATTGACCCTTACACATATTTTGATCTTGACACTCAGAGGAAACGTAAACCTTAATACTTTACAAAATTTAAGTTTGTTAATCTCTGAATGTGCTTTCCATGAGTAGAACGTTGTCCACTTAATAATAACCTATGGTATAAATCAACTAAAATGTCTGTTAACATCTTCAACGTATCCCCATGGAAACATTAAAGAAAGAGGTGACCAAAATAATCCGGTAGGAAATATTTCCAATCTTCGTGGGCTTGGCTGCTAAAAACTAAATATTTGCAGTAAACTTTAATTTATTATCTATCTTGGCAAAGCTGAAATTGGCTATGCAAGGAGAATACATTGTAAAGGAAGGGAAATATAAGTAAAATATGCGATACAATCATCGTCCACCTGATTTTGCTTATATAATTTTTTTTATAAACAGCAGATTATGCTTCATATGAATTTGTGCAAATTTCCCTAACAATGTCTTCCAGACAGAAGACAAGTGAGGTGAATTACCAAGTGTTCGCCGACCACCACCCAAACCAGTGATGTAACGAGGACTGGAGAGAATACGCACCAATAAAACAGAACAAGGGCATAATCTTAACAAAGCTGTGCGGGACTAAGGTTCTAACTCCTTTCAAAGCTACATTGATTTCTTCAAGGGTTTCTTTTTTTTAAAAGAAATAGATAATTGCAACATTTTTTCCAAGCTACTGTATAATCAATGGTAAGATTACTACATTGAAACTGGAGGCAACCCAACTAAAAAGTTTAATAAAATATAATATTGTATTTATTTGTTTCAAGCAAAATATTTTCATGAAACAATGTTTTAAGCGACAAAGGATAAATGAAAAAAGTAATAAACAAATATTATCGATGATAAAAATAAATAGTAAAATAGATAAGAGAAAATAAAACTGCACTTTTATGAACCGGCATAATAAAATATGAAAATCATATAAATCTGTCATGTATTATCCTAGCTGGGTGTAGGAGGGCATCATGTTCTGGGTTGTAAAGGTTTCTGCGTCTTCGGACAAAAAGTTACATTCGTTTTGTTTTCTTTTTCTTTAATCTTCCAAACAAAGTTTTGGGCATTATCTCGTTGCATGGGGCAAAATATCCTAACGATTTTGTAGGGAAAATGTGGTTTAAATATCAACCATTCAATAGTTTTAAAAAGATTTATAAAATTTAGGTTAAACTGTTTCCATGTCACAATACTCCTTTTTCAACGTGTATAACAAAAGGAAAAAAGAAAAATCGAAAATAAAAAAAAAGGAAGAGAAAATATTAGTTTTGAAAATGATTCTCTCGAAGTTGATGTTTCTGTTTGCTCATAATTTATGATTTTTAAAGCCTTATAAATAAATAACTTACATTATTCTAGGAAAATATGGTGCATGTTTTAAAAAAACAAATATTTTTCAGACATCCTAACGAACTTTTAGGAAGACAAAAAAATTATTCTTTAGGACAACATTGCGTTCTAGCTTCCCCCCCCCCCCCTTTTTTTTTTTCCATCCACCGCATACAAACACAAACATCACGCTGTTACCAAGATCAATATTATGAAAAATAAAATAGAATTTTATAATTATGATGATTATTATAGAGCAATGGGTGTTTTTTTAGTTAAATTGAAAAACATTCATAAAAATAAAAAAAAAATATTGTGTTAGTGTTCACTCCGTGCGCTGACATTTTAAATTGCTTTATGAAACCAAGCATAAACATGACTTCTTGTGATAATCATTAATTTTGTTGCACTTGGCAAGTTTCTGAGAAACGATAACAGATAAATTATATCAACAAAAAAATCTCTCTAATACATTTACAAAGGATAAAGAACCTGCGCACCGTCTTTGAAAAATATTGATTTATGGTTGAGCGCAAATTCTAGATCTTCTGAAGAGTGAGTACAAACGATTAGGCAGCAGGAAGAGGTTGTAGAAGAAAAAAAACAGAGTTCTAGGGTGAGCAAAAACTAAAAGAGTATCAAAAGAGAAGTCACAGTAAAGCAAGCGAATGGAGCGAGAACGTTCGTGTGTATTAGAGACATATAATCATAGGCACGAATGTAAACAGGGATGAGGATAAGTAAACACATTGAAAAATAGGCAGATGTATAGTTCGAACGGTAGGTAGAAATAAATAGGCATATAGAGATACAAAATTAAGAGACTGTTGGGAAATAATTGATTTGTTGGATTTCGCTCCAGGAAAGGTTATATGTTACTTATTAAGCTTTAATGGGTTTGGAACATCAAAGCGTTCTCTCTCTCTCTCTCTCTCTCTCTCTCTCTCTCTCTCTCTCTCTCTCTCTCTCTCTCTCTCTCTCTCTCTCTCTCTCTCTGTCTCTCTCTCTCTCCCTCCCTCCCTCCCTGTACATTACACAGCTGGACAGGTCAAAGAAAGAGAAGAGCTAGAGTTCTCCATGTAGCCAATATACTCTCTTCATTACCTATTCCATCAATTACTAGCAACGTTTTTACAACTCGGTGAAACTACAAAAGAGCGCGACACCCCACTTTCAAAATAATATAAGACAACCTTTGATGAGGGTGTAAAATTAATGTTTAACATTTTCAGTTGGAATAACCTGAAAAACTATTCAAAAGGTTATGAAGAGGCGCAAAGTACACAAAAAATGTGCAATGCATGAGGTGGGCTTGGCTGGTGAGCTGCGGTCCTACCTGCACCACTGCTGCATCGACTGTGGCGATAACCCGGTCTTTGGCGAGCAGCCAATCAGGGCGGAGAGGCGAGCGCTGTACAGAGCAACTAATGATCAAGCCATGACACAAATGAGAAAATCTAACGATACATACGGATCACCAGGAAAGAGAGAAAAGAGAAGGGAAGAGTATACGGGAGAAATATAAACTTGGAGCTTGTTTGATCGATATTTATATAAAGACAGGTGTAAGATGCATTAAAGAAATTATTATATATCATGAGAGTTGGGAAAGGAGAATAAACAAAGTTTTTAACAGTTAATAAAGAGCATACTAAATGAAAAGTAAATACATATATATATAAATATATATATATATATATATATATTATATATATAATTTATCGATAGATAGATAGACAGATGATAATTAGATAGATGGATAAATAGATAGATGAATAGATAGATAGATAGATAGATAGATAGATAGATGAAGGACAGATAGGTAGAAAGAAAAGTACATAGATGTTAGATATGTAGACAAACGCTTATAGATATACAGATAAGGTGAATGTTACATAGAGGTTTTATGTAATACATGTTCATACAAATGCAGATAGTTGAGTAAATAAATCAGGTGGAAGATAAATTATGATTGTGAAGGGAATCAAAATGATCGCTTGATAGAAAGATGACCAGCTTGACAGTCTAACAGACAAAGAAAGAGAGATAAAATGGATGTTCGGATTTAAAAAAAAAACGGACAGTGAAAGTCAACGACGCTGAGAAAGAGACTGCTAACTTATAATATAACAGTGTCAGTAATTGGGAGTTAATTGTAAGTCAGATTAAAAAATAATCTTTTTCTTCTAAATTATCAAAAATTTCTCCGGAAGCAATTATGGCGTGTGTTGAACGCTCTCTCGTGAATACCAGGTCGGGTATGGTTTGACAGTGATGCCAAGAGTCCACATAAAAATTATCAATATAATATTGCATTATTTTCCTTCAAAAGATTACCCGAATCAGAGAGGTTTTGTTTGTAATATTGGAAACGAGCAGGCGAGAAAAAGCTGAAAACTAACTACTGAGCCACATTAAACTACTGTTCTGTGTTGTTAACGAAAAACTGTGGAGAAAGAGCAAAGGATGGGGTCAGCTTCCCAAGGGAAAGTACTCGAATTGGACAGCAAAATTTTACATCCATATGTATCCTTTCACAAAAAAAAAAAAAAGAAATAACATGAATCTGTGTTAAATCTTCGATGCTTTAAAGTTCATTCCGTTAGCAGATATTATAGATATATGTTATTGTAATAAAAATTTCAGCACTGTATAAGTGGTATTTCAAATTGAAGAGAAGAGAAAGATTGATAACATGTAGTTACGAAGTTTTTGAACTGACATTGAATGTCGCTTTAGATTGTGCGAATTTCCCGATGCCAATTTTCTTTTCAATTTTTTTTTTGCTCTAGTTTAGCATTTGCTTGCATTACGGCCTGACTCTGCAAACTTACCTGGTTCAGCCAAAAACTGAAGTCAGCTTTCTTTCCCAGCTTTTCATTTAGTGTAAAGGTTGGAGGCGTGCAAGGTAAGTAATGTTTAGGTATTTAAGGTGATTTTTTTTCTTTTTTTGGAGTTTAAAACCTTTTGTTTCTGGAATTTGAGTTGCTTATGTCGACAGAAACTTTTCACTCCACTTAATAATAAAAAACATAATGAGGATTCCTATAGATTAGAATGAGCCATCTTTGCGTGGTCCAAATAAGGGGGGAGTGGGGGAAGGCAAACACTACTATTTGCTTGTTTAAAAAAAAAGTGTGTCAGAAATCTTCCCAACTATTTGAAAATTTATTGAATTCAATTTATATGAACGAACCAAAATGAAAAAGTCGGTCGTTTACGAGAAAAATGGCTAAACATTACATCTCATTGAACTATTATCAATATATTTTATAATTGATAAAAAAAATAAGTTAGGTAAAAAAAAATTTTCTAAGATTAATTTCATAAATCCATACTCGGATGCGTAAACTTCCTGGGCTCGGGTTGGCTCGGAGGTTTTTGTTTTTTAGTTGTATTTTTTGTTGTGAAAATTTTTGACAGTATTTTTAAAACGAAAAACAAAAAAAAAGATAGAAAGAGTCCTAGACTCTAAAAAAAAACAACCAACAACATAATGCATTGGCGTTGTTTTCTATTTAGTTTTATGAATTGAAGCAGTTCACCTTTGCAGACTGTATCTCAAAAGTTGTGTTATTGAGGAATGCATTGAAGCTAACCAGAAGTTGAAACGACATAAACACATAGAAGAAAAGAATCTTTTTTTTTTTTTTTTTGGGGGGGGGGTGGGGGGGGTGGGGGGGGGGGCGCAGGGGCGGGAGGCCTTTTATAAGTTGTAAGAAAACCTTAAAAAAATATGTGAAGAAACTGTGAACTTGATATCATTTCAATGGTGATAATGATGTCGTTGATGATAATGATGATGATGATGATGATGATGAATATGGCTATAATTCAGAAGAAAATATCAAATTAAGAAGAAAGGATAGATGAAGATTTTTCTTTATCTCCAGCTTGATTTTTTTATAACTCACGTAATAGAAGCCTTATTAGGTTTCTGGATCGACCCTTAATCTTGCAACCAGCTTCTGATATAATCGAATCGTGTGTTCAGGAAATGTAATTATTTTTTGTATTCATGTAAGAACAAGTTTCAACAGTGTTTTATTCCTCAAACGTTAAAAAAAAAACCAGGACTGTGACTTGAGAACTGGCTTTTTGTGAAGCCCAACTCTCACGCTTTTAATTACTCCTTGGAGAATGCTGGAAGAAGAACAATCTGCACCGCACAGCGTCATTTTCTTAGTGATGTAGATTTTGTTCTTTAAACTGCGATTTGTACCTATGCAACGGCAATTCGTGACCTAATTCCTAATCCAGACTTTTGAACTCTGATTGTAGTCGCATTTCATAAATGAATTTATTCTCAAAGTCGAGATAATAGGGCTGCTTCTTTCTCTCCAGGAGGAACGAAATTTTGAGAAAGTTTAATTCCTCAAAACTTACTAAATTCAATTATTAAATTTTCCTTTCTTGAGTAATGTTTGATCTTTTACCTACATAATACTCATTTGAAATCATTTACGATTTCTAGCTTTGTTAAAAATATAGGAGCTAATTATACACATCTTTTCATATTATTGCTTCCTTTTTATATCAAAATATAATCAAAACAATCATCATCCTTATCATCATCTTTATCATCATTGACAACTTCAAAAAGAACAAAAAAACATTGTTATTACGATCGTGATTATTTTTGTGACCACCATCAACAACAAGAACACAATGACTTTAATATCATTTTAGTTACTATCACTGTCATTTTCCTTACAGTATCGCACTCATCATCACCGACAGCATACATTATATAAATATACATACACATTTTTGTCCTTATTTCCTTCTTATACTATTTTTCTCTGGATTATTGTTCACTTTTGAGCAGTGGAACTTTATTTTGGAAATATCGTCAGTTCTTTTGAACATTCTGGGCCTCTTATTGCCGATTCTAAGGCGAGGTGCGCATGGAGGAGCGTTTAATCGGCCGACAGTTCTGTCTCGGGACAACCTGTATAAAATTATACACCCCGCGCAGAGAACTTAACGACTGTCAGGCAACAGTAGGCTGTCCTCATTCATGGCTTGTTTGTTTCACGTCATGCAGCTCGACCAAGGGCTGTTATGTGTGCTCTCATGATTGCATTTCGAAAAAAAATTGCTGGTTCGCCCTTTGGCCAAACAGATGTTTTTAAATAGAGCAATTTGCCATTTTGCATACCCGTCACAATCATGGCGTGAGCACGGACCCTTTGAATGAACTTTTCAGGGTGGTGGCCAGGTGGGGGCTTATCTGTGTCAGCATGTAGCGCTCATCTGACGTCTTGATATGAAGAACAACTTTCTTGTCAATACTAGTAGGAAGAAAAAGTTTCAATCCACGTTGCATGGTTATTCACTATTTGTCATTCATGTGGAAGTGAATCAATGTATTCAGGTTGTATTGTTTATACTACTGTCCACTCTATTGATCTAAGTTTTAAAAAAAAAAGTGTATAGGCAGGGCCGTGTTAAGCCCGGAGAAGATTATGGTTGTCTTTGTGCGCTGTGAGTCGGTGTGTAACAATAATTGGGTACACGAAACTTTTCCGTCGTCAGAAACTCGAGTTGCCTGTGCACACGGTATTTATTTATTTCACTGTTTTTATTTCGCGCGACTAAACAGTTGCGTGTCTAAAATTGCCGTGAGCGCGCCTAGCCTAATTCATCATGTGCGAGCAAAATCTTACAGCATAGCTCCGCATAACTCTGCCGATTCCCATTTCCTCCTAAGAAATAAATGTCAATGAATTTTTTAAAAGTCTATATCCAATTAGGGGAAAAGGTATTTAGCTTCTAAAGAAACTAGAAAATAATTTTCAAACATATGAAAGCCGGACAAATAATAATAAAAGAAAAGATTTCCGGTATCTCTTCTTTACTGTATTGGATTATGTGAGCCTCAGGTATGTTTTCTGTCTTGAATGATTTCAGTCATTTCTGTATTTAAAATAGATGGCCAGATGCGCAAAATCCCCATCGAAAGTAAGCAAAACCTCCACTCCCCCCTTTCCTCAAACCACCTGAGTAAGTCATAATTATGTGAATATAATTACCGGTACCCCTAAAACCCACTTTTTTTCGTTAAAACAGAACTCATGATAAATCTACTCTTGAGCTATATTTACGCCTTTCCCCTTTATATCCAAATCTAACTATTTTACTTAATTGATGGTGCTCCGCTCGATTCGCTCCCAGAGTTCGCATCTGAAATAGCTCGATAAAGCGGACAAAAAGCTGCTTCCTCGCACACAGTCCAGTTCAGTATACTGATGATCGATATGCGGATAGTTTTTCGGAAAATTATCATGATGGTAGCGTCCAGCGTATTAATTTTGACAGAATGTTCAACATAGTGCTGTACGCCAGTATAATGGCCACGGATATTTAGGCTAATGTCGGAAATTACAGTTTTGAGTTATAGGCCTTCAAACATAGAAAGATCGATTTTCAAGGTTGCCCACTTTTAAGTTTATCATCCATTTTCTATCATGTCAAAAAAGTTTCAAAGCCCGAAAGCAGCTACTTAAATATCGTTTTGTGTTTTTATTTTTGTTTTGGTTTGTTTTATTTTTGGTCTTTTTGTGAAGATACCTGCAACACTGCATAAAGACTTTCCCTAACTTTAAACGTGCTTTTCTTAGTTTCTCATTCCCCAATCTTGTGTTCAGTTTTGAGTCATATGTTAGCCAAATATTAAGATATTTAAGACATGTAAACTGTTCTATGCAGGGGATTGGTTGTACTTTCAGAAAATATGGAAATCACAATTTGTTGAAACTAGCCGTTGAGCCTAAAATTGCCGGCCACCTCACTGTGTCTTGACGGATGTAGATCTAAACATATTCCTAGTGGATCAAAAAATTCAGATGAAATGGAAATGTTTCCGGTTTCTGTGCGTTGGGCAAGAGAACTAATCTGGGTCTCATAAAGAGACCGATGGTCGCAAAGAAAATTTAGATCCCATAAATCAATTTGGCCATTCACCTCTACTCTGAAGCAACACCTCTTTGCTTACTGTCACTTTTTAAAACAGATCTGCTAAGTGTGAATGAAAAACCTGAAGAAAAATTGGTTTGTCAAATATTTTTAGTGAGCCAAGGTACCCGGCGTGCTCGGTTTTATGGCGTTCAGTTTGCCAGTTTGTAACGTTAATGAAGCTTAATTGTGCGTGGCAGCTGTTACTCGTTACTTCCGGAAGCAGAAAATGAAGTTTTGTTTCAAAGGTTTTTAAAGAATTTTTAGATCTAGTCTAATCATAGAATAGAACCCCTGATTCATCGTTGCATTGAAGAAAATCCTTATTATTTTATAGATAGTCTTGGATAGAAACATGAATAAGCTCTCTATAAAGATTATTGGATATTTGGTATGACACATTGCAGAGAGGATGATACTGAAGCCGCATGCTTGTTACCTCCGCATCTTGTAAAATGTTTCTTTGCATCATTTCTTCTCTGCAGCTGTAGGTCTCTGGACTCTACAATACTAATGAAGTGGTCGGTTGAGAGCTTATAGAAGCTCGGCACAAAAGGTTGCCGTAGAGCTTAATATGCTTTTTTTGCAAGGCGCAAAGAAAAAACTATGTCTAGAAGGTATCGTCTCCAATGAGATACAATTAGGGAAAAATAGCCTACAGGTCACAGAAAGAAAGTTAATATTTGATTAACAAGCCAATGAACCATTGAAATATAAATTAAGTTCACATATTGATACAGTTAAAAAAGAAGAAAAGAGGAAGGTAATTAGAGTTAAAAAAATAAATAAAAAAGATATGATAGGAAGATATAGGCAAAAACAGGGGGAAAGAGAGCAAATTATACATAGAAAACGTTTCCTGTTATCAAACGTCAACTCAAATCACCGACCATTATTCACAGCCATCTGACGAGAGCCGCATGGGCTCGAAACTCTGGAGTCATGGAAAACCAATCTAGGTGACCAATTTTATTATTATCATAATTAATTATATATAGAGATTTATATATATATAGTAGACGCATATATATATATATATATATATATATATATATATCTTTCTCCCCCCTTTCTCTCTTATATATATATATATATATATATATATATATATATATAAGAGAGAAATGGGGGAGAAAGAACATATACAATATTTGCATACACACACACACACATATATATATATATATATATATATATATATATATATATATATATGTATATGCAAAGTTGACAAGCCTAGGTTTCATTTTTCAATTGTTATCAAATCTTAGTTTTATGAACTCTCTGCAGCAACGTCTATAATTTGTTGGGTTTTTTTAATCACCCCTTTCCTCAGTAGCAAAAAAAAAATTAGCAGAAACTTTGACTTCAAACAACGAAGAATTAACTGTAATTTCATAAAATTTCATAGAACATCTGAAGAAAATTACACTACGTATTTACATAATCAATTTAAAACTTAACTACACATATAAAGATTTAAATCGTGATCTTATAAACCTGATATTTTACACAGGAGAAAAGAGCTAAGTGATACAAAGACATCTAGACAGAGAGAGAGATAAAAAAAGAGATAGGGAAATAGAGTGGAGAAAGGACCAGACACAAACCTAACAGACATGCTGCAAGAGTCGTGAAGATTCTACTGTGCTAAACGACCCAGAAGACAATGCTTGAAAAGACAAATAAAGGATAGAAAAAGATATTCTTTCTGGGTGCCGGGAATCAACCAAGCTGTGGTCAAGTGATTGAAGCTTTGTCGCGTTTTTCCCAGTCATTGCCAGGGATTTAGTCACGGTCAGTGGTGTCCCTTGGACACTGGACGCTACACAACACATCCAGATTAGTGGAAGTTGATTCAATTAGTTTTTCCATGGTCGATTTCCAGTTGTGTTTCGGCGTATTACATGAAATGTCCTTACAATATTCCTTTCTTTTTTCATTTTTTTTTCAACAAATTTGCTAGTGGTAAGTACAATAATCAATCAATTGAAAACGAGCAATACAGTTTTTTTTTACCTGTGATTCCTTCGGAATAGAACATTTTACGCATCTTAAAATGTGAGTCTCAAGAGGTTTTTTACCTGGTGGATTCTGCGCCGTTTTTCTAACTAAATTTATCAACCTTGTGACACATTAGATGCAGAGTAAACGACGTGTATTTATGTTTTTGGCATTAGAGCTTTTTACAACCAGATCAAAGACCAGTGAGTGAATTTATTTTGTATGTCCGTCGTCCCATCGTTTCAATGACTAAACGGCCGCGGCTAAACTTGTATTCCGCATCGCTGCCTTCTCATTTATTAACGTTCTAGCAAATTTCTACTTTTTTCTATTTTTTTTCTTTTTCTATACTTTCACAATACACTCAATAAAATTACATGGCAATTTTCTTCTCTTTTTTTCACATCAATTAGTGCTCTGTTTTTATTTTCCTTTGCTGTTGTTGTTGTTTTGTTTTTATTTTAAGCATGCTTAAGGAGGAATAAATTATCTATAAAGAATCATTGTGATGAGAGGAGAAATAAATTGCCAAAGATGATTGTAATAAGTATCATGCCTTCAATGTTAGACCCACGCACTTTGTTTAAAGTTTGTGGACACGAATGAAAACTTCCATGGAATTTTATACGACAAACCGAGTTTGCTAATTGGATATTTTATTCTTAATATTTAGATTTAATACAACTAACGTTTCCTGATTCAATAAAAATCAAGCAAAATTAAATGAGAAGGAACATTACACTCATATAAGACGACCACAACACCATCGATTTGTATAGAAATATTCGAGTTTGCTGCTCCTGTAAATAACCTTTCAACTTTTCCTCTTTTTCAGTGGAGCAGCAATGGACAACACTTTGAATCAGTACAGGACATTCTACAGAGCACTGTTGAGGTTTGAGGCAGAGTTTCCCTACAAGCTAGTACCATCTTGTCCAGTGGCGCTGTGGAACATGTACAAAATCCATCTTATCTTACAACCAGACGACGAAGACTTTGCAAACAACAGTGTTCAAAGAGTGGTTCAAAAGGTAACAAATATGCTCTAATTGATATTTATATCATTTGTTATTTGCACTGACTTAAGAAAACAATGAACACCAAATTGCTCCTGCTTCTCTTGCTTCCGTGTGATTCTCTGTCTATAGGCTCACAAAGCGAACTAAATTAAATCAAAAATAAAAATAAGAAAATAACAAAATTTTAAAAAGCCGTGCAAGTTAGCATGTGGACAAACATAATTAAGTCGGAAACCGCATGATCTACCTGAACGGGCAGCGCAACGCTTCTAGCTGAAAGCCCCGCTGGGTTGCACCGCATTATATTTAACTCTGTGGGGGTTTTTTCTTCTTTTTTTACGGTCTTCCCAAGGATCTAGATTTAAAGTTGCATTTTTTGCTATCTATAATGTAATCTGACAAATGTACCATCTCATTACGATACCCTGAGATAATGTCAAGTATTACTTACTGCATTTGTGGGAAATTAAGGGGGAAAAAAACATTTTCTCTTTTATCCAAAGCTTATGTTTCCTCTTTGAATGTGTTCACATTAACTAAAAAATCGTTTCCTGTCGAATCAAGAGCTGTGCTCTCGACATGGCTGCCTCAATTCACCAAGGGACCTGCGTTTAACAGGAGCAATGTTTTTTCTTTGTCGATAAACAACAGTAATAAATGGTAATAGGATTATTGCTGGAGCTGCAGTAGAATTATTAAAAGTACATGAAACATGAAAAAGAAAAATAGTAATATTGGCAGTAACAATAGTTGTAACAATATCGGTAGGAGACGCAGCAGCAGCGACATCAGTAGTAGTAGTAGTAGTAGTAGTAGTAGTAGTAGTAGTAGTAGTAGTAGTAGTAGTAGTAGTAGTAGTAGTAGTAGTAGTAGTAGTAGTAGTAGTAGTAGTAGTAGTAGTAGTAGTAGTAGTAGTAGTAGTGGTAGTAGTAGTAGTAGTAGTAGTAGTAGTAGTAGTAGTAGTAGTAGTAGTAGTAGTAGTAGTAGTAGTAGCAGTTGTAGTAGTAGTTAGTAGTTGTGCCTCTAGCAGCATCAGATACCCAAAAAGTCATCCACAAGAGAGCGTTGCCTTTATCTGGGACATATTTATTTATTTGTTTAAATCAGGACAAAAATATTTTTCTTCAATGAACACCTCAGGTGCGCCTTGTGCTGGACGTCACCCAGCGAGTCCTAGAAGGGATCAACCGATTCGTGAGGCCAAGCGAGACTTGGTGGGTGAGGGCCAAGCAGAGGAGTTTGGGAACGTTCGCCCACATGGTGCAGGTGAGCCTAGTAAGCCTGCACTGTGACCAGCAGGAGAATTGTGGTGAGTTACTTCCTAGGATAAAACTTTCATATTATGAAGTATTATTTATTTGATTGCTTGTAAAATCGAAATTGTGTTTGTAAAAGCATTTTATAAATAATTTGCATAGTTGATTAGATGGCAATGAAGTAAAGAAAATATTCTTCAACATCTGAAAGTGATTGAACACGTTGTTCTTAAAGGAGGCTCTAATGGCATTTAGGCCCAGGGAGGCAGGGGACAATCAACATGCTCTTCGGAGTTTCCTGAAACATGCCTTTCAAACATAGCTCTTTCGAAGAAGTTACGATCTGTCCATATATCTATCTAGCATTCGATCAATCTAGCTATGTATGTATGTATGTATGTATGTATGTATGTATGTATGTATGTATGTATGTATGTATGTATGTATGTATGTATGTATGTATGTATGTATGTATGTATGTATGTATGTATGTATGTATGTATGTATGTATGTATGTATGTATGTATGTATGTATGTATGTATGTATGTATGTATGTATGTATGTATGTATGTATGTATGTATGTATGTATGTATGTATGTATGTATGTATGTATGTATGTATGTATGTATGTATGTATGTATGTATGTATGTATGTATGTATGTATGTATGTATGTATGTATGTATGTATGTATGTATGTATGTATGTATGTATGTATGTATGTATGTATGTATGTATGTATGTATGTATGTATGTATGTATGTATGTATGTATGTATGTATGTATGTATGTATGTATGTATGTATGTATGTATGTATGTATGTATGTATGTATGTATGTATGTATGTATGTATGTATGTATGTATGTATGTATGTATGTATGTATGTATGTATGTATGTATGTATGTATGTATGTATGTATGTATGTATGTATGTATGTATGTATGTATGTATGTATGTATGTATGTATGTATGTATGCATGCATGTATATATGTATGTATGCATCTTTCTCTCTCTCTCGCTCTCATTATATATATATACACACATAACTAAAAACTAAAGGAAATTATAGATTTAGACTGTAAATTTCTCGAAAAACATATTTATTAACAAAAAAACTAGACTTTCTCGTTGCCACATTTGTTTTATTATTTCACGTTACCTTTATATCTATCAGCTAAATGATTTTTTTTTTTTTTTTTTTTTTTGGGGGGGGGGGATTGGTGTTTTCTTTTTGTTTTGTTTTGTTGTTTTTTTGTTTTTTTTTTGTGTTACTCGTTTGTTGTTGTTTTATATTTTTTGCTTTGAATTTTAAATGGGAATAATGTTTTAAAGCAATTTCATGCATACACACCCAAAAAATTTGTTATCGCGTGAATGAGTAAAAAAAACTTAACATAAGAAAAAAATGGTAAGAAAATGTGATTGCGGTATGGTACACAACTTTTGAATTCAGTTTTACCAAAGGTGTCTGAAAAAAAAATTTAATATACATCCATTTCAAAGCACTTTGTAAACAACGTATTAAACTCAATTCAGTTTCTCTTTTTAATACAATTTAAATTCTAGATCTCATTCTAGATCAAATACGACTAAAACAGAGACTCCTTAGAATTTTGGATCGACAGATCCGATCCAGTCTAGAAAGTTTACACGAGATATCGGGAAATGAAAAATAATAATTCTCCCACTGATGCTAGAACTGCGCTGATTTTCGTTCCAGTTCCAGTTGTTTAATTTGATGCGCTAGCTTTCCGTCCTAAAATAATGACTAGGCAGATTCCACATAGATCAACAATACATGTAATTGATTTTATTTCTGAACCTGCAAATGTTTGTTTGCTTTGTTTGTTTCTTTGTTCATTGGTTTTGTTTTGTTTTTTTTTCGATTTTTTCTCATAAAGTTCATTAGTTGTTTTTTTTTTTTTTTTTTTTGGGGGGGTTCCCCTTCTCTTATACTATAGGTAATATTTTAACAGTAAACAGATAATAGCAGCATCCTATTTTAAGCCCATGCTTTATTATTCGAGAGGCTGGCTAAAATCTTTATTATGAGCCGACAAGTTGCATGTATGCATTAATTAGAACATTATGCTAACTGCTTGAGTAAAAGTCAGTTTAAATATCGGTTTTCACCACTTCATTCCTTTTATATTTTTATTTGGCAGGAAGCGATGCTGGAATGGGCGGTTTGAATCTAGTTGATATAGAAACCAACAGGATTATAGATACCAGGTAAGATCGTAGCAATCGAAGGTTATATTGGCACTGAAGGTCTTATAGATACCGAGTAAGATCGTCACAATCGAAGGTTATATTGGCACTGAAGGTCTTATAGATACCAGGTAAGATCGTCGCAATCGAAGGTTATATTGGCACTGAAGGTCTTATAGATACCGGGTAAGATCGTCGCAATCGAAGGTTATATTGGCACTGAAGGTCTTATAGATACCGGGTAAGATCGTCGCAATCGAAGGTTATATTGGCACTGAAGGTCTTATAGATACCGGGTAGGATCGTCGCAATCGAAGGTTATATTGGCACTGAAGGTCTTATAGATACCGGGTAAGATCGTCGCAATCGAAGGTTATATTGGCACTGAAGGTCTTATAGATACCGGGTAGGATCGTCGCAATCGAAGGTTATATTGGCACTGAAGGTCTTATAGATAACAGGTGAGATTGTCGCGATCGAAGGTTATATTGGCATTAAAGGTCTTATAGATACCGGGTAAGATCGTAGCAATCAAAGGTTATAAAATATCGGCACCGAAGATCATATAGATATTGAGTAAAGATCTTAGCAATCAAAGTTTATAAACTTATTGGCACCGAAGGTCTTAAAGATAAATGGGTAAGATCGTAGCAATCAAAGGTTATAAAATATCGGCACCGAAGGTCATATAGATATTGGGTAAGATCTTAGCAATCAAAGTTTATAAACTTATTGGCACCGAAGATCTTATAGATAAATGGGTAAGATCGTAGCGATCAAAGGTCATAAATTTATTGACACCGAAGGTCATATAGATACCGGGTAAGATTGTCTCATTCAGAGGTTACAGAGACACCAGCTGAGATGGTGATCGTCTGCAATCAGAAGTTACGTTGACTCCGAAACTTTTCAGATAAAGGGTAAGAGTACTAATCGCTTGTTGTCAGAAGTTACCAGTACGTTGACTCCGAAACTTTTCAGATAAAGGGTAAGAATACTAATCGATTGTTGTCAGAAGTTACGTTGATTTCGAAACTTTTCAGATAAAGGATAAGAGTACTAATCGTTTGTAGTTAGAAGTTACGTTGATTTCGAAAATCTTATACATGCTGTTTAGAATGATCATAATCAAAGGTGTCTATAGTAAGTTTACGTGTGTGTGTGTGTGTGTGTGCAATCTTCTTTAAAAAAAAACGATTCCTTGGACTTTTTTCTTTATTTAAGAATTTACAATTAACTTTTATTTTATTCTGTATACAATAATTAAAAAATGCATAGATTATCCGTAGATATGTTTGTATTTTTTACAACTTGTCAGAGTATTTCAGCTCCCTCTTCGGCTTGATGGCAAGCCACCGTCTCTGATAAAAGATACCTCGGGAAACTAAAAATTCGCAAAACTTTCGAAAGCAATTAATATTTGTGTTTGAAGGTAGTGTCTCGAGGAGAGTATACTATAGGCTATTGAATTGTAGACATACTATGATTTAGACTTAAGAACTGTAGAGATTGGAAAAGATTACAATGTTCTTGATTTAACTATGACTTCGTTTTTGATTGATTTCTTTCTTCGAGATAAATTATCAAAGCGGAAATATCTTGCGTTTCAAGTGACTAGCTTTTGTGAAACGAAGATTGATATTTATGGTACTTTGAATTTTCTGGATTTTTTTTTACAAAGGGTAGGATGATTCGATTACTGAGAGATATGTTAACGCGTTGTGTTTCATGGTGCATTTTTTAAGTGAATCGGAGGATTCAAGTTTGAAATGAACGAAATTTAATAAATTTTCAAATCTGTTTTTTTTTAAACATTCTGTCCCATTATACCTAATGTTTTTATTCATTGGGTATAACGTCTTTTACAATTTGCACGCAACTTTCTATCAGGTTTTACATGTTAAAAAAAAAAAAGCTTTTCCACTTATCTTCGTATTCCGATCAAGTTACATTCCTTTTTCCTGTTAATTTTTTTCCTCAGCCTTTATCAAGAGCTAGAGCAGATGTTGAATGTTTTCTCTTAAAAGCATCAGGCACTCTTAAACATTGGTGAAGACAAGAAACAACTTTTCAACTTCTCCAATTATTCACATTATTCATTGATTCGAGAAGCGATTTTGTTTTGGAAACTAGAACTGAAAAAAAAGCTTTTTTTGAATCAGTTTACACCATTACTTGTATGAGTAGGTTTTTTTTTTCTTTTGATTTGTCTTTTTGCCATATTTGTGTCTTCATATTTGATAAAAATACATGTTTCTTTTTTTCCTTTTTTATTTCCATTCGTTAAATCCCCAAGAAGGAAACCAAACAATTTATTTGAAAGGTCATCTATTTGATAACTCTTATTATTTGTGACACACTTGGTAAGGACAGCTCAATGAATATCAAAGGTCTGTGATATCTTCACCATCAGTTTTTTAATGTTGCAAAAGCATGCGAAAAAAGTCTACTGCATCACATCACCAAATTGTGTCTTTTTTAAGATTACTCATTTTGTATGCAAAGCCATGACAATGTCATGATTCATCAATTATAATCTGTATTCCTCACAGCACCAATAAATGAGAAATAAAAGTTAAAAATAATCATGTGCAACCGCCTCTCTTTTCCTCTTGCACCATTGTCACTGCAATGTTCCGAGCCGGTTGTGATTAAACTTTGTCCAGCGCTTGAGATTATATTATTGCTTTATATTTATCTTCAACTGAAAAAAAAAATAAACGTAAGCTAACGCACACTATCTTCGTTTGTTGCTTTGTCTTCAGTTATGCTGTGCGAAAACAAACTGACTCGATATACTTAAGGGTGGCAAGCACAATTCACTAAAAATAAGTTTACTTCAAAGAGCTTTAACTCCCTTGAGCTACACGAAAATGCACTATAGTTGTCGAGACACGTCATAAATTACAACGCAGAGAGAGAGAGAGAGAGAGAGAGAGAGAGAGAGAGAGAGACAGACAGACAGACAGACAGACAGACAGACAGACAGACAGACAGACAGACAGACAGACAAGCAGACAGATCGACAGAGAGGGATAGAAAGAGACAGACAGTGAGAGACAGAGATAGTGATAGAAAAGGGGAGAGAGAGGGAGGGAGGCGGAGAGAGAGAGGTCATAGGTATAAGGATAATGACAATGACAAAAATATTTAGGTTTAGGAAATAAGTCTCTAGAGCTGATATAAAAACCACATCAAAAGGGATCATGGCGATTATAACTGCTAATAATTCTTAATGAATGCGTTCAATGCGACCTTCTAATTTTCAATCCAGATTTCTATTCTTCTCTTTTTATGACCAAGAAAATCAACGCGATAATCATATTGATGCAACGACCAGAACCCTTAGACAAATGAAATGGTTTTGTCTAAAGTGACGCCAACATTTACTTGGAATTAAAAAGTACAAAATAATAGTTGGTTTGTTAAAAAAATAGACAGGTTATGATACTCTCATAGTTTTTTTTTTTTTTTTTTTTATCTTAATGTGCAACTTTACTCTCTCGTTTGATCTAGTAACTTTTCTACTCTACGAGTCACCTCAGTGCACGTAAAGAGGGATTTCCTCTTAACCAATACAATGTGACTCAAAAATCTTTATAGATTTGTTGTTGTTTTTTTCTTTATGTATATAATTATAGTGTATGCCCTGTAGAGAGATAGTTTATATTTTCTTAAGTAGTTTCAAGGTACAAGTACTATGTTTATAAACAAAATTTTATTATATTCCGATATGGGCCTCATTATTGTCATTTGGATTTTTCAGGAACGAGATTTTCAAAACTGATTTTTTTTTTCGCTTCAGCAGCAGCTGGCTACCTTCGCTTCCGCAAAGAACAAACAACTTTGCCAGCAAATTATATCATTCGATTGGGCAACAAACTGATAATATCCTAGATAGCATCTCAAATCTAGGACCTCGTTCTACAGATGAGTTCTCAGCTAAGGTTCCAGTCGTCATCAAATGACTTTTGTGAAGAATGAGATATAAAAATTGAAAGATTTGCTCCTACCTTCGGTATTCAGTCTTAAAAAAATCCTGTTCCAAACTTATAAAATAGATCTATAGACTGACATAGCTGATTTAAACATATTAGCACAATGAGATGGATAACTATTTTCGTTTTTTTTTTTAAATTATTTGTTTCAGTCAAGATCTCCTTCACATACATATTAGAATTTTATTTGAACTGACTATATATTAAATTTTATTTTTTAATTATATATTTTATATATAATTGATAGATGGAAAGATAAGTTAACGTGACAGTAAGCTAATATGATACTATGGCCAAGATGACGGTGGCAAGATTTTTTTTTTTAATTATTTTCTTTCTAGCCTTCCAATTTTAATGTTAGCTGAGGGATTATTTGTATATCTCCACGGATATTAAACTGGTTCGGAATATTGGAGGAAATCAATGCGATAAACGGTACATTCAAATTCCTCAATACTATTGTCATTTTGAGACACGTTTTCTTATGTCCTTAATGATACGCCTTTCTTTCTTGGTAAACTGTATGTATACATGAGTAAGAAAAAATTAGATCTTGATCCAGTTCTGGATTTTTACAGTTCACTTTTATCTTCTCGGTTAGTTTTGCGGGAAAAATTAATGTTTAATGTAGGGCTATATCTATAATATAGTTTAGAGTAAACTGATTTTACACTTTGGCTTCTAGTTCTTCGATCCTGATCTAAATTCAGATTTTATCTCAAACATTAAGTTAGTTCGCAATCATTAACAGCTCCAAGATTTCCTATAGCCGAGTCGTGAAGCCGGGGTCAGGCTGCCCCTCTCAGGGCTCACCATGATCGGCTGAAGTGGAACAGGCAATCTAAGCATGTAACCTACATTTAGACCTGGTCGTAAAACTTTTTTTTTTTAATTACAAACATTTGAAACAACAAAATGAATGCAATCAAAACCAACAGCAATTGTTTGGTAGTAGGTGTTTTTTTATGTTCCTTTCATATGACTGCAAGAAGTTCTTCAAGGTGGGCTACAGTTCTGAAAAGCAAAGATAGAATTCAATTATGAAGCTTGGTCTTCGTGAGACTAGAAAGCATAGGATTGGGAAGACGAATAGTATGCTTCTTCATTTAAATAGGGAAGACGAATAATATGCTTCTTCATTTAAAAAGGGAAGACGAATAATATGCTTCTTCATTTAAATAGGGAAGACGAATAATATGCTTCTTCATTTAAATAGGGAAGACGAATAATATGCTTCTTCATTTAAAAAGGGAAGACGAATAATATGCTTCTTCATTTAAATAGGGAAGACGAATAATATGCTTCTTCATTTAAATAGGGAAGACGAATAATATGCTTCTTCATTTAAATAGGGAAGACGAATAATATGCTTCTTCATTTAAATAGGGAAGACGAATAGTATTCTTCTTCATTTAAATAGGGAAGACGAATAATATGCTTCTTCCTTTAAATAGGGAAGACGAATAATATGCTTCTTCATTTAAATAGGGAAGACGAATAATATGCTTCTTCATTTAAATAGGGAAGACGAATGCACTATAAAAGGCTACTATGCAAGATTTGTAGATGATTTAAAGGTTGGATTATATGTTAACGCATTTATGAAAATAAATTAATAAATGATTGCAGTTATTAACATCGCAAATAAAATGTCGATGTAAACTGTTTAATCATAAATTTGTTTGCAATGACAACCAGATCTTAATTTTTTCATAGTCGATCAAATATGGATTTACAAATTAATTTTACTTAGGAAACGGTTCAATAAAAAAAAAAACACGTGATCTTCAAAGTTGATTGAAGAACAGAATGTCCAGCAGTTTGAAATAAAAGCTGCCATTCCTTAGTTAGGTTAAACTATTCACAGTAATAATTGGTACAAAGCCATATTATGATATGCTGGCCAATCTCAACATTCAAAGATTTTTTCTTAGAAAGAGTTTATCAAACCCAAAAATAAACTATAATCTAGACTTTCTTTTAAATTTCCTTATCAACTTTATTTTATAGACAGGATTCCCAGTCATTAAGATATTAATGGGGAAAACTATTCCTCTCCGGGTGAAAATTCCATGGTGTTTTCTGAAGATCTACCTACTGAAGTCAACTTACATTGGGCGGTATTCAAGGAATCCTAAGTTGATATCACCAACACCTGCATCAACAGCTGGAGTAAACACCAAAGAAAAAGTCATTATTATAGGTAATAACAAGTAAAATAGTTCATATTTCTCTTAGACACAGACAGCATGCAGTGAGATCTTGGACCAAGTAATATAAAGACTTGGTACAATTTAAATAAGAGTATCTTCGCCAGTAACATGGCAACAACTTACTAATGTCCATTAGTTTTAAGAAATCACAGAATTAATAATCGAATAAGTCCTTTTATTTCGCTTTTTTTTAGGTTAAAATTAGTTTCCAGAGGTCAAAACAGCGTTTGAATTAGCCCGTTAACAATGAATTGTCAGAGTTAGATTGTTTTAAATCCATTTCTCAGAGCTAAGTGAGCCTTCAACTAAAATGATTAGTTGGTAAAGATTCTAACAGATCAAATTTAAACGAAAATGTTTCGATTTATTAATTATTATAATAATTTATGAGTTATTTCAGAATTGTTGTCCCTTAGAACCACCGTTTATGCTGTAAAAAATTTGTTAAAAAAAAAAAGAATGAGGAATATAATTTTTAAAAAGCCCGATTTCCTAATAAATGTTGTTCCCCTATTTTAATGCGGTATTTTCCTCCTGTTCTTTTCGCTATATTCAAATATCTATCTAATTAGCTTTCCTTATTCTCGTTTCAACATCAGAAAATACGAAATAATTTATTTAACACAACAAAGTCTCGCTTGTTTTTTTTTTTTTTCAATTTTTAGTCAGTCGATGCCAGTGGTGGTAGATTAATTTTCTTGACCTAAACTTGCTGCACTTGCTAAAGTAATCAACACCGGAACCCACCCATTCTCTTGGCTGAGAAGACTCACAGGACACCCATTTGGATACAGTAAAAGCTCGACATGCTCGCTTCAACTTTTATCGTTCAGTTCTCAATAATGAATAAAAAGTTTATGGTGGTGGCCGCCTTCAGGGATGTTTTCTTCGCTTGATCTTAGACCTGCGCGAGCTCAGCCAGTAATTCAATCAGTCTCCGAGTGACATTTAGGCTGCAACTAACTGTTGATGTCTTATCACTTGTCTAAGCCTTAGGGGCCGAATGTTTTTAAAAAAGGTTTCGATTTATGCTTCAAAGAGCCATCAAGTCTCATCCTTGATATTGCAGGTGCAAGATAATAGTTTAGATTATCATATTCAAATAATACTCTCTTCGAAAGATAATCCATTTATCTAATGCATCGAATGAAGCATATCATTCCAGGGCTGTTTTTTTTTTTTTTTTTTTTTTTTTTTTTTTTGGAAAGAACACGGTTCATCCATCTCGTTTCTTCCAAATTGAACAACAACAACAACTACTACTACTACTACTACTACTACTACTACTACTACTACTACTACTACTACTACTACTACTACTACTACTACAACAACAACAACAACAACAACAACAACAACAACAACAACAAAGACTATTGCTGCGGTAACTAATACTTCTTATACTACTACTGCTGATGCTGTTTCCTATACTATTATAACGATTACTGCTACCACCAAATTATTTATACCACTACTACTTCTTCTACTACTACTACTACTACTACTACTACTACTACTACTACTACTACTACTACTACTACTACTACTACTACTACTACTACTACTACTACAACAACAACAACAACAACAACAACAACAACAACAACAACAACAACAACGACTATTGCTGCGGTAACTAATACTTCTTATACTACTACTGCTGATGCTGTTTCCTATACTATTATAACGATTACTGCTACCACCAAATTATTTATACCACTACTACTTCTTCTACTACTACTACTACTACTACTACTACTACTACTACTACTACTACTACTACTACTACTACTACTACTGCTGCTGCTGCTGCTGCTTTTACTATCATTATTACACTACCACTATATCACTGCTTTGCCTGGCCTTATGACTGAAGGGCTATTTCAAAAAAGAAACTTACGATTAAAGAACTCTGTGTCGTCTGCCAATCTCACATGGGCTAGACTCATCGTAATTAGTGAAGCGAAAAGACGGAGTTGTTCCTTTTGCGAATCAAACCAGTTTAGGCTGCTGTCTTGCACATACTGTCTGGCCCCTCGCAGTATGCGTGCCATAAACTTCATGATAGTAAAAATCCTATCCACCACCTTATCTTCATCTTGGTACGTGAAGTCTGGATCGTCTAAGGGCAAGATATCTGGCACGATTCTCATGTATTGCAGCTCTGGTGGTGATCCTGGTTTGACTCTCCCAAAAAACTGGCTTATAAAGCTTGAGAGCTCTGTATGGAAGATCTTGTAATTGTTGTACATTAGGTCCCAAGCTGTTGCTCCCAGGTTTCGATCAGGTGGGGAGGGGAGCGTTGAGGTGGTATATAGGAAAGAGGAGAGATAGAGAGAGAAAAAAATGACTAATAATATGGAGTTTTAGCATATTCCAAAAGCTATTTTCAGATTAAAGATGCCACTTAACCTCTTATTTTTCTCACAGATATTCAAGCTTGGTGATTTGATTTTCTGGCAGGCGATTGATACAACAAACTTCAGTTCCGCATTTCTTTCCTCTTTAAAAAAAAGAATACCATTGAGAGGAATAAAAAAAAACCTAAACGAAAGGAAATTTTGAAGTGATAAATTTACACCCTTTTGGACATGTTTGCTCTATGCAATGAGATTTGTCTAATAGAAACCATGTTATATGGTTCCATACTGTGTGCAATAAAAGGGTACTAAATAATAATGAGAGTGGGCTAATGAGATTGAGATTAAAAAAAAAGAAGAAATGAAGCCATCACCACAAAAAAAAAAAAACACTCATCCAAATACTGGCATTTCTCAGCTCTAAAATTATTGGACCTTGTCGTTACTACTGTAAGTAATCGTTAGAAACAAATAGACAGAATGATAGAGACACAGCCTGTCGTATTGCAATTCCATTTTGAAATAGAAACACTACTAGTCCTATACCATTCCATATTAATATTGAAAAAAGCAAATAATATTTATATACAAAGCTGACTGTAAAATGGAACGCATTTATCTTTTAAACATTAGGGTAAAAAGCATACTTTTCTCTATGATAACATAAATTTGTCACTGAAAAGTGTAACTACCCACCATGAATTTAAAAAAAAAAGTTAATTTAAACCAACGAAACAAAGAAAAATTTTCATTACTCTATACATTTACAAATTTAGGTTGGAATAAGTGCTTAAATGAATGGTTTAAAGTAGAAATTACTCTGTTTACCTTTGTTTCTGATCTGATATCAACTTCACAAACGGTTTTAATGTTATAGATATACAGACTTAAAAGCCATATGATTACAGCTTGGAAGCTTCCAATGGAACTTTTTGTTTGAAAAGCCATATTTTAGACACATTGCATTGTAATCATCGTACTGCAATGAGTTGTGCAAATTTAAATTGATAGCGATTATTTATCAAACAAGTATATGATTTATAAACTCAGGAAAATAAAAAAAATAGATATGGTGAAAAGGAATGGAGATTAAGGTTAAAGTGGTGAACAAGTAAAAGGTGGAGATATTAATAAAGAGAGGGAAAAACTCTCGAATGAAAATGTGCTTTGACGTCGCTTACAACTTATCAGGACAAGAACATAATTATGAGATTGCATTTTTATCCTTACAAACTGAATCTTTGCTGGAAAAAATGAAAAAAATACCAACTTTGAAACAATAAATAGTGTGAGTGTGCATATATATATATATATATATATATATATATATATATATATATATATATATATATATATATATATATATATATATCCACTTGAAACACCAGTGCCGTATGAAGAAAATTTAAGGTAAGATTTTCTATAAATATATATATATATATATATATATATATATATATATAAAATAAAACGTATAAACCCGGAAAAGAAGAGGAGAGAAAGATCTTACAAGCTCCTCTACGTTTCCTCTCTAAGCGAGGTTCGACAGATTTGGAGGAACCGTGAACATTCCTAGTCTTCCTGTTCAGAAACCTCTCCGGTGACTGGGCAGAGTCAACATCGATGTTTACTGTTTAAAATGATATCGATACTTATGAAGTGATCAACTCGCGAGGGATAAACAGAAGACTTTACAGAACAACACTTACTCAGGCAATATGAATTAAACAAAACTTTAAACAGTATAAAACTCACTTGCAAAACAATGGCCTTACATTATCAAGGATTCGA
>JAWDGP010007289.1:117500-272500 GCA_033675545.1 Elysia crispata | reverse complement strand
TTGTTTTCTTTATTTTCATACCTATCATAATTGTGAACTTTAAATCTCACAGTCACACATCTATTTTCTGTCAGAAAGAAGACAAACGGCAATTCAAAAATGATAAATGAAAGTAAGAACCATCGCATCGATTTGCTGTCAGATACTTCATGGAAATTTCATGTCTTCAGAAATCCAGGTAGGCCTACATATGGGCAATATTTGAATATGAATGCAATGTCTAAGTTTTCGAAACAAAGAAAAGAAAGAATAAAAAAAAGGTATAAGAAGACTGAAGGTAAAAAATGTGTTTAGCCCACAGGAGGCAACTAATCTATATTTCAAAGTGATGTCAAGAAATAATAAATCCGAAAGGGCATTTCCAGCGCTCGAAGATTTTGTAAGAAAATAGAGAGTAGGGAATAATACATACATCATAAAGTCTGTCGCGGGAAACACCACCACCATCACCACCGATCCCCATACCCACCCACCTCGTTTTTTTCCAGACAGGAATCAAGAGCAAAAGTGGTGATAAGCAGGTTAGACAGGAGACAGTTGAAAACACGAATTTTTTTTCTATAAAGAAAAGTGGAAACTAGTATTTAACTTTCTGCATTGCTTGTACAAAATAAAAGTCAAATCCAACAATGTTGAGGCCTTATACTAGTTGTTGGTAATATGAAAAGACAGCAGCTGAGTATTTCACATGATGTTTTTGAGTACGAAGAGAGAATTATCGCCTCTGCAGTTTTGAGCAACTTCAGAACTTCAATGAAATTACGGTTCAGAAGAATCTGATATCACAGAGTAAGTTTTCCAGTTACATAACTTTATCTGGTGAGGTTGAGTTATAGTGAGAGATATTGCCCTCATTATAATGTCACTTTCGTCCGATCATGATACAAGAGGCCACTTTCGACCCTGACTTATGGTACTGTTACTGTTAGTAAAGAGAAGCGTATTTAAGTCACTAATTGATATTAGAGTCAGCTCGAACTTGACTAGAGGGCTTTCTTCTTCCATATAATTCACCACATTAACCTTTTCACCATTTCAGTGCACTCAGTTTGAGACTTTGATTGAGAGGGAAAAAAGAGATTCCAAACTACAGCTGCAAATAGATAGAGAGAAATCAAGGAGAAAGAAATGATTGAACAAAAAGGTTAAAGATAGAGAATGGAAAGATCACTAGCTCAGGTTAAAAAAAATAAACGGTTAAGGAAAGTCGAAGAGCGCGTTGACCAGTAGAGAGGAGGAATGAGCTAAACTTTCCAAGTTATCAGATGTTCTGGACAGACAGAATGATCTTGACTGCCGGCTTCTTCGTTTGAGTGTTTAGCTACCACGAGTGGGTTGACTAAGGAGAGCTGCTGTACGTCAGTGTCGGCTGGAAGAGGATTAGAAGTTTGTCAGAGACTGAATCAACATATTATATGATAGATTCATGGAGGTTTAGCTGAAAAAGATATGAACTTGCAGTGGAAGGCTACAGAGAGAAGCTCGTGTGCACCAGATGGGGGGAGAGAATGTCATGTTTTTTGTTCGACTTAAAACATATTTGGAGAGCTGGAGATGGATTAAGTTGACAAAGGGATTACAAATGTTCAAAAAAATCAGAGCTCAAGCGATGTTTGGCTGATACAGGATATATTCTTCTTTTGCTCAGGCAACAACAACATGGCAGAGTATCGCATTGAGATGAGATTCGAAGGGCCTGTTCGCTAAGCTCTGTATCTTGTACTTTTTTGCAATACGGTCATCACTGAAGCAGAAGATGCAGCCGAGGCAGAGCAAGGGAAAACTTATGTATATTTTGAGTTCCGACGCAATGTCTACAAAAGGTGACGGCTACAGAACAGTACTCCGCCCTGGCCTACTGAGTCGTTCCTTGCATTGAGTGATCACTCAATGCAAGGAAAGATTTGACCTGAACAAAGCCAACCACCAGAATCGGATGTCTCTTGGGGTGGAGAACTCCAGCATGCCAGTAGCGAGAGTAGTAAGGAAACTCCTGGACGGAGTAAACAACCCCCTGTTCTACATCGATGGTCTGAAAGTGCATACCAAACCATATCATGCGAGGCAAACGGCTTTATCTTTGATCTTTACCGTATAACGTATTGAAGACAGAGATTATGTTGGTACTGACTTCCTCAGCAGAGAAACTGCTCAAATTTAATTGTACGATTGCACACAGGCCTTACGATTGTTATATACCATAAGCTGTGCATGGACTGCTATCTTGCCAGATCACTGTTCTTTCTTCTTTTTTTTTTTTTCTTCTTCTTTATTTAATGTATTTTATTGTTTGGTTTTCAACGTTACTAAAAAAATCTAACAATGAATTTGGAAAGAGCTTAGCTCTTATCTTGTAACTATTCTATCATCTGTGTGTTATCGAACCTCAGTATGGTTATAGTATTTTAAATATCTTATATACCATGATATTGCCATTGTAATTTTATAGAAGGGTTGATACTCATATTCTGTTGAATGAGCTTTTGGAGAAAATTATTTTCAATGGGAGGAAGTGTAATGAACACTGACTCCATTTAGCGAATGCAAGAATAATCTCAACATAAGTTGAGATTATCTTTTGCATGTAATCTGACTGGATATTATTATTTCCACAGGAGTATTATATGTCAGAAAGATAACTTCTCCTCATCAAGCCAGCATGAAAGACGCTTTGTCAATATCATCTTTAGTCGGAGGTAGGAAGGAATGGCTCTGAGGTCAGCACGCCTGGACTTGTTAAGGCAAGGCGGTGCGTTTCATACCGAGAAGCATGTTCAGTTCTCGTCTGTACCAGGTACCACGTCTTTTCCTGTGTTTTATGTCACTTAATTTTCTATTTGACGATCTGGACTTAGATAAAGTCTTGTGATAGCTCTCTCTGTCTTTCTTTCTCTCTTTCTCTTTCTCCGTCTCTCTCTCCTCTCTCTGTCTCTCTGTCTCTGTCCCTGTCTCTGTCTCTCTCTCCTCTCTCTGTCTCTCTCTCTCTCTCTCTCTCTCTCTCTCTCTCTCTCTCTCTCTCTCTCTCTCTCTCTCTCTTTTTCTCTCTTTCTTTCTTTCTAATCACCTAGCTAGCTGTATTTGCATGGGGAGTTAAAGGCAGGAAACATTAAAATTTAAAACAAACCAAAGTAAGGGCTATTTGAGGTAAATAAATTTTAACATAAAAACTCTTCACTCAAACTGACTTTCAAAAAAAAAAAAAAAAAAAAAAACCACGTCATCCTATGCTTGAAAAAGAAATAATTTGATAATTGTGTTTAAAACACAACTTGAGTCCAAGTATTTAGCTCACTTTTTACGGCAATGACGTTGTTACATTGTAATAGCTGATCGTCATCATCTTTCTGTGGGAGAATATAATTACAGGAAAAAAATTCGGTTTTAAGTATTTTGGGAATCCGATTTCTATTTGCGTAAAACAGCTAGCCTTTTGAATACAAAGATAGTACTTTGCGAAAGTTTCGGAAGCCTTTCCAATGTGTCGCACTGAGAACACGGAAAGAAAATTTGATGTGATGAAATAAACCAATATTGTCTCTGAATTCATGTTTATTGTACAAAGTTTGAACGTGCTGATTGGCAGTAAAAAATCATCAGGCACTATAGATTTTGGATGTCTATCAAAAAGGTAATGAGCACAATATCTCTAAGGAATACAGAGTTACAAAAGGTTTGCAACGTGAGGATACGATACTGCTTTAGGTTACTTGCACTAAGCAATGGTTCTCTTTGCGTTCGGTCAAGCTTACTTGGCTCTACAACGCAAATCTTTCGTGATATTTTGTTTCGCAAGTGCTGGGAAATTTTGTTACATTTTGTTACAATCTTATTTGTTTTCTGTGTAAGAAATAAATTCTAGCATCTTGTTTCATCTCAAATAAAAGCTTGCAAATTTTAAAGAATTTAAAATAATCACTAACACTTTCGTCGAACCTTTTCGTAATTTTTTTAAGTTCAAAAATGCACTATGTGCTACCGTTAGGGCATAGTGGTCACGTCTTTGAATATAAAGGAAAGGAAAAAAAATATTTTGTGACATCGAGTCCCATATAATATGAAAATAAATGACATTGTCTTGACTTTGTATGTGTTTTCATGTGGAATTTCAACTCCACGTTTCTTGACATGGAACATTTTATTTACGTTGGCAGCGTGTTTTGTTTTAGCTAACACATATGTAGATAAGATAAGAAAGTGAAATGAAAGTCAACCACGTCACTGTGTAATAGGTAACGATGGCTTTGCGTGCTCGCAATTCTCCTAAGAAACAGATAAGGAGAGGGCAGTTCTAATAATATTAGAAAGTGTAATATGACAAAAGTGTATAATTATAGTTGAAATACTTTTAAATCAGACAAAAAAAAAAAAAAAAAAGAAAATAATCGATGAAACAAAAGATATAAATTTGAAAATTAATGAGAGTCTGATAGAGATAAAGTGGCAGAGAGAGAGAGAGAGAGAGAGAGAGAGAGAGAGAGAGAGAGAGAGAGAGAGAGAGAGAGAGAGAGAGATGACTAACGGCGGAAGGGAGCTCAATAGAGTTATAAAGGAGATAAAAAGTTGAGAAGAAAAGGTCATATTTTGTATACTGTGGTATGTTCGTATGTTTTGGTTTTCTTTTTGGTTTTTGTTTGGGAGGGGGTGGGGGGAGGAGGCTGGGGTTGGGAGATTGTTGTTTATTTTTTTTTAATTAGAAAATAGTGAAATATGCTATAAAGAGTCCGACGACACTTATCAAGTCTTTAATTTATGAAGTTTAAGCGAAAGACAAAAGCGGAAAGATCGATCACAATAGGTTATAAAAGTTTTACCGTGACTAAAGACTGGTTTTTGTACAGACAGTCAAGACCGCCCAATAATTTCAACTTAGGAAGCAAAATTGATACAATTATACAATATTCCATAGTCGTTCTTGTCAATATTCAGAATTATGATTTAACTTTAAATGTGCTCAAGTGGAAAATAGGGTTTTATTATTATACTCTCTCAGCTTCTCGCTTAGCGATTTTCAAAGACATTCTTTTATAAAACCTTTCCCCAAAAACTAATTGGTCTTTAAAAACTTTTAAAACTGCTTCCAAAGGAGTAGACTAAGATGCTTCATAAATTGATTGTTTTACATAACATGCTCTTTGCCTAAGCGTTTAAGTAATGATGTTCTGGAAATTATGTGATTTTTTTAGCCTTATGTTCAATATAGGAGTTCTAGATTTTTGTTTTTTTATGCAACTCGGTTCATCTTCAAAATTTGGATCCGTGAAGTCACAAATAATTAAGGAGTCTATATTATTGGTACCCCAAATAGATTTATCATCTTGCATAGCAAAGGAAAGTAGTGAGGGGGGAGACAGAAACACAGAGAGAGAGAGAGAGAGAGAGAGAGAGAGAGAGAGAGAGAGAGAGACAGGCAGAGACAGAGAAAGGAAGATAAATAAATCCAAATAGAAAAGCAAAAACACCACACTTGGAGGACAACTTGGCGGTATTTATAAATTATTACAAAAGACGCATGTTTGTCATTAAATAGCGTTAAAAAAAAAGCAAAAAAGAAACAGGCACATAATTTCACAACTACAATACAACAAATAAGCAATACAAATAATGATTTAACGCATAAACGGTTTGGTTTTAATGTGGTATATTCAGGATTGTACAAAAGAGCGTGATGTGCACAGGCCATTGGGAGAGCTGAGCTCACACAAGATGGGTCGGGGAGGGGCAGTGAGCAGAATGCTGGTGTGCGTGTTGGAAATTCAAGCTGGTTTGTATGAAGAAATAAAAAAGTAGAAATAGAAAAAAAAAGATGTTTTTTTTAAATTTAAATAGGAAAGTTGGGATAGTTTATTGAAACGTTGGGGCGAAATGTGAAGAGTCTCTTTTGAATAGGTAGGTATAACAGTTCCGCGACAAGGAATGCCAAATTTTATAAAATCGTATAGCTCTTCAAGTTCTCTCTTAGCACATACATTGAGGGAAAGGTGTCCTATGCAAGTGGTAAAATTATATGGTGTAGGTGCTGGCTTTCTTACCCTGTCACTTCCTCATTTTAATTCTCTTTGCTCTAATAATATTTCACTTGCTTCACCGATATTTTAATCTCTCTCTCTCTCTCTCTCTCTCTCTCTCTCTCTCTCTCTCTCTCTCTCTCTCTCTCTCTCTCTCTCTCTCTCTCTCTCTCTCTCTCTCTCTCTCTCTCTCTCTCTCTCTCTCTCTCTCGCTGCCTCTCGCTGGCGTCCATGTGCTGTTAGTTATTGGCTTCCTTCCCCTCACTTTTTCTTTCTGTCCTTATTATATTGTTCTATTCCTTTCTCTCTTTCTTTCTTAATCCCTCGCTGTCCCTCAATTTCTCTCACGCAGAGAGTGACACAGAGAGAGAAAGAGAGAGACATAGAGAGGCAGAGACAGACAGACAGACAGACAGAAAGCTAAAGAGAAACAGAGAGATAGAGAGAGGTTTCGATCACTCACAGGGAGAGAGAGAAAGGAGGTTGGAACGGGAATCGAGTGGGAAAGAGAAGGGAGAGGACGAAAAAGACGAAGGAAAGGGAGAGAGGGAATACGGACAAGATGATCGTGCTTGTAGGGAAAGTGGGAAGAGGAAGGAGAGAAAAGTATGTAAGGGAGAGGGAAAAGATGAAGAATACTGAAAATAAACAGCATTTAGAGGCCAAGAAAGCAGAGCACCTGTGAAGAGTGTTGTTGTCACTTTCGAGTCATAGTGTGAAGTGAAATCTTGAAGAACAAACAGAAGTTTCCCATTTCAGCACTAATAGTCTGTTTGTATTTTACATTATTGTGTTGATTAAATATCACTAGGGTCAATCGCCCTTTTTAATGGTAACAACATACTGTTTTAACGGTTATCTCGGCCTTTGCAAAAGGCTCTACAAGAAGCTATGGGGGACAGAAAGCTGAACCGATAAAATTAAAGAAAAAGTTCCACGCTGAATATCTTGATCTTCAGGTTTATCATTCTTGTATATACTCACTTTCATTTGAATGTAAAAATCTAGATAGCATAAGTTCTAACTAGCTCTAGATTATATGAATCCGTCTAAAATAATTTAAGTACAACACGCACGTAAACAAAATTGAACTCTATTTATTTTTAAATATCGTTATTGACATAAATCACTTAAACTAAACATGTGGGATTCCCAGGACAGCGCTCAACTCCAAGGTGCCTCTCTTGGGGCTCTAGGAGGACAAGGCTCGGTGCTCACTCACAAACTTCTCGCTTTGGGTTATGGAACATCGTTATTATGTCCAGGAAAAAAATCCTTTGTTTTAAAGAGTTCATGAATCTACTTCAAAGCACATAATTGCAAACCCTCAGGCTCTTCAACTGTCATCCTAATTTGATTTCTTAAAGAGAGGTTAAGTTTTTAACCTCTATAAAACATATCTTAGAAAAGGCAATACTTGTTCGTTATTTTTTTCCGAGACAAAGAACTACAGGTCAATGCGATTCACCCAACAGGAATAACTCAACACGCAGTCCATTCATGAAACAGGTGTAACCCAAATAGCTAGAATGAGATACAGTGCATTCATGAAACAGTTGTAACCCAAATCGCTAGAATGAGATACAGTGCATTCATGAAACAGGTGTATCCCAAATCGCTAGAATGAGATACAGTGCATTCATGAAACAGGTGTAACCCAATTCGCTAGAATGAGATACAGTGCATTCATGAAACAGGTGTAACCCAAATCGCTAGAATGAGATACAGTGCATTCATGAAACAATTGTTACCTAAATCGCTAGAATGAGATACAGTGCATTCATGAAACAGGAAGGACTTGTAAAGACACATTAAAACTAACACATTTTTTTACTACATCAACATTAGATCATTCATAAAATCTCGGGACTTGTAAAATTGGCGTAAACCAATTTAATATTCATACTTTAAGAATAAAACGATGCATACAACAAAGTTAACTAATCATTCAGGATGTGTGAACCATTTAAATATCTTTGGCAGCTCCTGTGATAGCCACCATCAATAGACCCTACAATGGATTCCAAGGCCTTTATGAAGTTTGTGTCTCCTACGTCTATCTATTTAATCTAAAAAAAAAAAAATCAGTGTAGGCTAAGGCCATCGTAAATGGGATCACTAGCTTGTTTGTTTTAAAAGTTCCCCTAACATTAACCCTCACGACATGTCTTTAGCAAAAAATATTACGTTTTGAGTAATCGATACTAACGTGTGTGTTGGAACATTTAACGAGAACATACCGATCGTTAAGATGTTCTGTGTAAAGATACTCTAGACAAGCCTAGATCTGAGTGGGACATCACCTGCTTCGTCTGACCATTTGCGACTGTTAGTTTTTATATGGCTAGGCTATTTCGATGCAGGGAAGTAAAAACACACGATGTAACCTGCACATAAGATTTCAGCATCAAAATCGGATGTTGACAAAGCTATCTTGATTATAAACACATATACGCAGTAGTTGTGGCCGTTGAAAAAAAAATGTCACCAGTGTAATATTAGTAATCAGGAACTGAACACGCCAACAATTAAACATCATTCTATGGTGTTTGCTGCTATTGCTGCTACTACCACCACCACCACCACTACTACTACTA
Organism: Elysia crispata; assembly: GCA_033675545.1. NCBI lineage: Eukaryota > Metazoa > Mollusca > Gastropoda > Plakobranchidae > Elysia > Elysia crispata. The sequence goes on along the minus strand of JAWDGP010007289.1, from coordinate 263,898 downwards.
CTACTACTACTTCTACTACTACTACTACTACTACTACTACTACTACTACTACTACTGCTACTACTACTACTACTACTACTACTACTACTACTGCTGCTGCTGCTGCCCCTGCTGCTGCTGCTGCTGCTGCTGCTGCTACTACTACTACTACTACTGCTGCTGCTGCTGCTGCTGCTGCTACTACTACTACTACTACTGGCACTACTACTACTACTACTACTACTACTACTACTACTACTACTACTACTACTACTACTACTACTACTACTACTACTACTACTACTGCTGCTGCTGCTGCTGCTGCTGCTGCCAGTGAGTGCACAGCTAGTTACACTGTGCGAGAGTTACCAGTAACCAACACTGTTGCAATCGACTTATTGAAGCTCTGATCACATACTATGTCGTGTAAGTACTGCACCGGTCAACATATTTAATTCTGAGAAACTAAAATGTGAGATAAAGTAAGAGCTTTTTTGCCATTTGTATTTTTTTGCAATGTTGTGGGTTTTTTTCCCTTCTATATGATGCGATTCAATAATCGCCTGCAACGATGCCACGAATGTCTCTGAAGAGTCAAAGCTTCTTCCCAGAGGCTCCGCCATGTCCTATTTTAAGGGGAATTTTGAGTCTGGTTTCACGCAACAGATATTACAAGTCAAGTTAAAGCAAAATGGATTAAAGTATAAAATGAGCTCGAACTGCCTTGCTTTTAGCTGATAGAAAAATTGATCCTATAATAAGAGTACAACTTTTCACTTTTAGGTATAAGAAAAAGCTTAAATAGAGAGAGAGAGAGAGAGAGAGAGAGAGACAGGGGGGTGGAGAGAGAGAGAGAGAAGAGAGAGAGAGAATTCGCCTCTCTCTCTCTCTTTCTCTCTCTCTCATTCTCTCTCTCACTCACTCTCTCTATCTATCTATCAATCTATCTATATATCTATCTATCTATCTATCTATCTATCTATCTATCTATCTATCTATCTATCTATCTATCTATCTCTCAGCACAGCTGCTGCAGAGTCTGAGGAAATAATCCGGATGTTTACTAGAAATCTTGACCGAAATCTTACACTGTAACTTCATGATTATTATGAAAGACGTTGGGGTTACTTCCCCTACAACACAAAAGTCTCCTTATGGTCTCTCACCCACATTTGTCTTGGCCAGCCCTCTCCAATAGCTAGGACTGTTCACGTCAAATCTTAGTATCAAGGGCATCAAAACAAAACCGTAAATCAATTTTTTTTTCAATTAAATCGACGTCTAATCTGCGTTATAGCATTATTTGCCTGTAAATCGGTATGTCAAAGAAAAATATCATCATTATCTAAACAGATTGTGGGTTGGATATGCTCTAAAGCCGCAACAGATGTGGCAGACAGTGAGTATTGTAGGGCGCTAAACAAAGGAGGAAAAGACGCAGTACGGCGCAGACATCCGCTGATAGGCTTCTACGTCAGAGTAGACCTGGTTCAGGAGTTCACTTTATACAGTAACATTCTGTGTTGAATTACTGAATAACAAGTTCGTTAATGAAAGTCCAATTTTTTAGGGCCTGTCTTTTGTTTAAATTATGGCCAGAATGCTTTCAGGGTTGACGAATCGTTGAGTTTTCGTTCACTGCAAATTTTCTGTTTGCGGTTCGGTCCTGTAGAATGTTTTCATTTTCTGAAGTTTCTTGACCATCCTGTTCCTTGTGTGTGTATGTGTGTCATTAGTAATAAAAGTGTCAGCTTTGTATCACTAGTTATTAGGGAGATGGTTGCCCAGTGGCAGGGATACCCACACAGTTAAGCCTTTATCGGAATGATTATTTTTATTCTGGGTATAAAAATGAAATAAAATCACTGTTGGTAAATAGTTTTCTGTTTCGACTTTTGCACAGCTATACTCTGCACGACGGGGGCATAAAGTCCTGAGGTCTCCATGCGTGTTGTGAAGCTAGCGAGCACAATCAATACAAGCAAGGCATTGCTGTTTCCGCAAGCTTTTGCAACAAATATATTGGGCTTTATATTACTTTGTTTTTTATTTACCTTCTTGCATTCGTTTATCTCTCATTTGTCCTTTAATCATTTCTTAGTTCATAATTATTTTTTACTTCATATGCCTATTTGTATCTCTAACTTTTTTTCAGACCCCCTTTCCTGCTTTTCTTAGTCTTTCTACTGGATACGAAGTAACAAACATCTCTTCCGTTCCCATCTTCTATTGGTCTCTGTACTAAGCTTAATCTTTTGATGCTGTATTAGATGCACTAAATAAATTCTTCAAAGACGAAGGTTTCATGTCAACAAGATCCACAAGAAAGGTATTCATTTGAATGAGTGTGGCTAGTGGGATTGAGAGGATTAAGAATAATATTATTGTATTTAGATTTATCAACTGTATTACAGAAAAAAAGTCTTTTTTGTTTTGTGCATTCCCTCATGCTTTTGTTGGTGAAACTGGTTGAAGTTATCTGCATTAATTGAATCGCTTCTTTCTACGCTTCAAATTTTTTTGTAGGAATTAGAACTTTGAAGAATTGTTATTACCGCAGTTCACATAAAGATTATTTTTATAGATCATCAGATTGGCAAATAAGTCAAATGACGTGAAAAAGGGGCAATGTGTTTTATCGCAAAGTTTTAAATATGAGGACAAATCCCGCAAAAATATTGTTTTGAGATATAAAAAAAGGTCTTAAAGATTTCGGGACGGCGTGGCTTAGCAAACGATGTAAACACGCTGAGATCAATATTTCTTTTTCTTATCTTTAACAATGCCTCTTTATCCAAAAAATCTCTACGCCATATTTGTTTACCTAATTCAGCGTTGTTGCTTTCGGGTTTGCGGGGTTTTAATTTGGCTCATCGAAGCTTCTAATAGTTCTAAGTTTTTACATAAATGGCTAGATTTTTTTCGTTCAAGATTTCTTAGCATTTAGATTAATTAGTTAGCCTCGCTGTCTATGCGGTCGACAAAAATAAAATATTAAGCTGTTTTCTTTATTTTTATTCGGGAGGTAACATGAGGATAATACAATGTTTTTATTATTCTTATTCGTATCTGTCATTTAAATACGCTTCTTTGTGTATTGGACAGAAATCCATTTCAAGAGATCCTTAGAGCCTGTTCAATCGCATACTCATAAGAAGACTGAATGTCGTCACACATTCTATTTTATCATATAAAAAAACAACTATATAAGTATAATTATGAATTTCTTTTGTTTTGTTTATGAAAGAAAACCTTCTAATCCAATCGAAGCATCAATAAAACCCACACAATAATAATACAAGCAGGCATTAATAAAGCAACTGTTCGCCAAAATAGTTTTGCTGTCACTATCCACTTTTTCCTGGTGCAGCTCCAAATGATGAAAAACTTTTGTTCTCCAACAAAAGAAATTCAATATTAATACATTCAATATTCATTGTGGCGTTCTGTTGACAATGGCAGTAGTGCTATTTTAGATTACTTCACAAATCTAGAAACACGTACTATTATTCGCTTTTGAAATAATGATAAGGCTCAACAGTGCAACAAATAGTTATCTGGGCAAAGAGATGCACATAAAAACCAATTTCATTGATCTACATCCAACCATCGACGCTTGACCGGAACTTGGGCAGGCTAATTATTTATGCATGAGTACTTCCGCTCTACTTTGAACGAGTGAAAGTTTTGGCCTTTCCGGCCTGTGGTGTGACAGGTTGCGCACGAGTCTATCGCTCAATAACTGTGTTTTGTATTGTAATCAATGGTATGATTCTTATTCAGCAGGACAAGCAAAACATTTTTGTCCATTTTTTCGATATGAAGTTTCTTAAATATGGGAGTGTTATCATTATGATCATCGTTATCATCATTAAACTCACGATTTTTTAAAACTTTTTCTCATTCATAATCTCCTGCTTCCAATCCTCTTCCACAACAATGATCTGACTCTTTCCATTTTTATATTATTTTTGCATTTTTTTTTTTTAAGTTAAAAACATGAACATAATTACGTTGAGTAATTACATTTCAGTCTAAGAAATCTTTATTGCAAAGGTCGACAAGTTCAGAAACATTGGAAACAAAGAATAAATTAGTCTCACGAGGTTATCAATGTTTTAAACATCACTGGACTCTGTTACCTCTGTGAGGGTTCTGGTAGCTGACAGGCATTTATAGTAATGGCACATAATGGTTTTAAAAGCTAAAAGCGGCATTATTTAAGCCTTTCCTCTTGGATAATGGAAGAAGACGGAGTCGTTGTAATCTTAACAAGTTTTCTTCTCCTGAGCCAAGTTTTGTTTTCACGTTCAAGTGTTTTTTTTGAGCCGCGAATGCCTAGTGATGTAATATGATGAGAAAGCTTTAGGTTCGTTATCAGTTATTTTTGAAGACAAATGAGCAGCAGGGTCCAAAAATAGACCTGTTATCCTTAACGAAATAAGGCCGCACAAGTAAGGTGCTTTCATCCTCGCTCTGTCTCCAAGGTCTGTTTGAACTTCTTCTCCTGCACTGTGCAGGGAGACATCAGCACTGCAAGGCGTCAGGGATCAATTATGTGAGAAATGAAGTGAGATGGGAGGGGGCATGTGGAGAAACGGCAAGAACAAGAGTGAAAGAAAGCGACAAAAAGGTGGGAAGAAATTGGCAGAGAGATAGACAGACGGAGAGAGAGAGAAGTAAAGAGGTTTGCAGTGGGGAAAAAATAAATGACGGGGAGAATCGCAAATATGAGGAAGATGGAGCGAAAGTGAGAAGAGGCAGAGATAGAGAGAAAGAGTAATACAGGAGAGTTACAAGATCTGCTACGCTGTGCTGTTCCTAGGTCCACTGAGGCCTCCATTATAAAAGACAAAGAAAGGAACAGACCCAATGGCTCAGTCAATCGAACATAAATCGCATTGCTTGCCGTTAAAACAGGCATTGTCAAGTTTTACACTGAGAGCATATGAAGAGAAATGGTGCCAAGTCAGTGGTCAAAAGGTCATGAATGTCAACATAGTACAAAGTTAAACGCAATAATCATTAAGTCTTATCTTGGTGCATTTAAGACTGAAGCTCTCTATTTCACAAGGGAATCGAATTATATGTAATTCGAACCTTTTAGAAACGTTAAAGGCTGGTACAGGCTGGTACTGATAATTCTAATTCTCTGAACATCTCCTAAGTCTCGGTCCTAAGCAAATGGGGTTTGAAACGGTTTTAAAAAGTTGCGTGTCAAACCAGAAACAAACCTCGTTTGATGATTGCAAAATAGCGTTCTGTTGCCTCCCAAGACTTTCAACAGTCTACGTAGTTGTTTTCTCAACTGGAATTCACTGTCTGCGCCTTCAGAGACGTAAACATTTTGTTTGTTTTAGATTTCCAAAAACAAACTGTGAGATAACGACGCCATATTTCCAGCGTGACTTTCGTTTTATTTGTTACATTATCATTATCTACTTTTGAACTGTACAAGCAAAATTGATAATCAAGTACATCCCTCAAGCTAAGATTGGTCTTGTGAATTATTTTTCATTGGTTCTACAAGTTTTATACAGATTTCATCTTTGCAGGTTATAAAAGTTTCAGTTGCATTGGATTTTTTTTCATTGACGATTGTATCAGATACATAATAGAACATATTTCCAAATTGTTATTTATTACGCTGCCAATCAGTGCTAAATGAAACTTTTTGCCTGTCTTTCAGATTTTTAAAAACCACTTCAGCACAATACGAAATGGTTCACAACTTTTAAAGATTGTCGATAGACTCGGGTATTTTGTGTTAAATAGAGTCATAGGTGAAAGCCTTTTCGAAACAATCAAGCTCAGTGTGACAGGACTTGTGTTGGTTTGATACCAGCCTCAACTTGCAAAAAGATAGAGGCGATCAACCAAAATTGATGGCATGGAGTGAAAGCATTGAAATTGCAAATAAATTATAATAATAATTATGCAAAGAACAGTATAGTGAAACTATAAGCCTTTAATTCATGATAAAATAAGAGTTTTTATGTTTTAAAAAAATCCAGTAATAATCTATTTCAAATTAAAACAGGGGCAATATAAATTCAACCATTAAGCTTGCATCTTTAGCATCAAAGGTAGAGTAGATTTATAACACTTAACAACACTGAGCGAGGTATCTGCCGCATTTTCTGCCTCAGTTCGTTGTATTGAAAAATTTAATTTTAAGATAAAGACTATAAACTCATGTATCGAACGGTTTTTCTACAGATAAAGACAGTAGTAATAACGTAATTTCTCTTTTAAAACATAAAGATAAATATATTATACATTCGAGTCGTATCCTATTAAAAATCGTCCTCCACTTTCACCTTTAGGTCTGTTTTCACTCGCGGAACTGGTAAAATGTGGACAAATAAAGAAAACGGATAACTCAGGCCGGTATTACCAGGTGTGTATGTACGTTAAGATGTTCAGAGACTGACATTAGGGTCAAAAGTCTAGATATTTTGTAAAATTGGTCGAAAAATAATTATTTCCACATAATGAAGGAATTCAAAGCGAATACTGAAAAGAAGAATCAAAACGTATGCGAGAATTGAAGGTGTTGTAACAAGAAGAACAAGAACAAGAAGAAGAACAGAAGAACAAGAACAAAAAAGAACAAGAGTGAGAAGAACAAGAACAAGCCCAAGAACAAGAACAAGAACCAGAAAAACAAGATTAAGAACAAGGACAAGAAAAAGAAGAACAACAACGACAAGAAGAACAAGAAAAACAAAGACAAGAACAAGACAAGAACAAGAACAAGAACAGAACAACTGGGATCAATAATGTTATAATATTGATGCTCTATTGTTGTTGATCTGGTGTTAATGACGGGGCGAATGCGTTCGGAAATCTGTTTTAGTTTCGCAAAAAAAAAAAAAAGAATGAAGTATTTTTTAAAAGGCGAAAGGAGCAAAAGAAAAGAATTACACTCACAACATAAGGTTACGTCAAGGACTTTCCTCTCTCCATAACGACGGATTTTAAGATAGCATCTTCAATCCGCAATGTCTTGCAGAGAAAAATTATCAATAAAAATATAATAGCCTCAACTAATGACCAAAATAAGCGCTCTGTGGCCATTAAAAAAAAAAAGCAAACGGTGTTACTCGTGGGCTTTTTCTCTTCCTTATCGAACAAAAAAAAAAAAAAACAAAGTGATGCGGCTTGTTGATATCATTCATTCCAGAAAAAAAATCTTCAAAACAAAGACTACAAGAACTACAATGTATTACAAAACAAGTGAGGGTTTTTTTTTAGTTTGCTGTTGGATTTTTTTTTTTTTTTTTTTTGAAGTCTGTTAAATGGAACACATGTGGATAGAACGACGAAGGTTCAGTTTATCTCAACCTTATAATCTGGAGAGAGAGAGAGAGAGAGAGAGAGAGAGAGACAGAAAGAGAGAGAGAGAGAGAGAGAGAGAGAGAGAGAGAGAGAGAGAGAGAGAGAGAGAGAGAGAGAGAGAGAGAGAGAGAGAGAGAGAGAGAGAGAGAGAGAGAGATCTTTTGAAAAATGTAAACAAAACTCTTCATAAGTATTTTAATTTTGTTACATAGCTTTAGAGTTAAAAGCTACTGAGAAACTTCATTAGCAATCGTATTATAGAAAAAAAAAATATGCCGAATCATTTCTTCAGTACATTTTACCGGGATGAATTTTAACAAAATCACAGACGTCGAAGGCACGCTCATTGCGATGAAGCTCTGCATAGACGAACACGTAAAGGAAACTTTTGATTCAGGGTAAAAGGAAGCTGTAATCAAACCGAAATAATATGTTTAAACTAGTAACAGGCCATGTCGAAAAGAATTTCAAAGACGCAACCAAGTGTATTATTGTGATCATTCTCTCACAAGACCAATACAAGTGTATTGAACCAGGCTCTACTATTAATTATTCCATGGTGCTTTTTACCATAGCTAAACTTGAATGAAAAGAAAGCTTTCTTTGTTTTTTGAGAAATCACGATATATTTTAATTATAGGAAGTTTTGTAAGATATTATGTTGAATTGATGTATCAATATAATCTTGTCGTATTGATGTATTTGCAGAATTTGTGTAAGTTATCATGTTATATAAAATTTAATGTATGCATTTGGAGTTTTTTGAGTCAGATATGATCATAGTCGAATTTATGTTTGAGGAGTTTGTTTAAAATTTCATGTGCTGTTGATTTATTGGAAAATTGGTGTAACATTAAAAAAGATCATACTTTATGAAATATTTAGTCGTATCGATGTGTTGAAAAATTGTGTAAGATTTTATGTCGTATTGATGTGACAAGAAATTTAGTGTCAGGTATTAAACCACACTGATGCATTTGAGGATATTATCATGATAGAAGTATTGATATATATGATAGTGTTTGCAATATTATTATCATGTAGCATTGATGTATTCAGGAATTAGTGTAAGTTATGACTGTCGTATTGACATTACGGGAATTTTTTTTAAAGATATGTCGTAACTCGTATTGATGGAGGAAGTATCGTTAGATATCACGTCGCAATAAGGATTTAGGGAATTTATGTAAGATATTATGTGGTATTGAAGTAATGAGGATTACAATTGTGCTAAATAAGTCGCATTGCTGTGGTGGGCAATTTGTTAAGGATGTATCGTGCTGATGTATTGGGGAACTTATGTAAGATATATCGCATTGGTGTATCTGGGAATTCGTTCAATATCAATATCATGTCATATGGATGTCTAATGATTTTATGTAAGGTACACTGAGAGAATTTATCATATTATAATGCGAGATCACTTTAGCTTCTTCAAAGCTTAGTGTTCAATAGTAATGGTTTTGAAATAGGATTTTTAATAATCACGCCAGGCACTGATGAATACTTTATTTCCTCCCGACTTCACTTAATCCCTTATAAAACATCAACACTAGGTAAATTAATTTTAACCACAATGGCAACTATACCGTACAGATAGCAAAAGAACTCCCTAGATTTAGCCGCCACCAATCTTAACTTGTGATTTCTTAAAAGTCAGACTCACAATAGAACCACACAGAGGTGGAGAGAACACAGAAAAAGAACAAGAAGATTTTAAAAAACCGCTATTCAAACAGAATGACTGACAACTTAAATAGTAAAATTCAATAAATTTTCCGTTGAATTGCAAGGAAATATTAACATAATCAGCTCTTTGAAGTATTAATAACGTAAATACGTTCAAGATACTAGATAATGTCATAAAACAGTGTTACTTAAACACATAACTAAATAAACAATATATGTGAAAAATATCCTTCAAAATAGTGAAATGGAAACCTTTTTGCTGTTGTTCTTGTTGTTGTTGTTCATGTTTTTACTGTTTGTTTCCCTTTGTTTTATCCCCTGTTGATTTGTTAGGATTGTGGGTGTGTTTTGTCTTGTGTTGTTTGTTTGGGTTTTTTTTTTCCTTATGTCTTGACAGTTCCCACCTAGCTGAATGAGACCTACCTGTGGTTCCTCAAGGGACTGTCCAGGCTCTGGAATCCCGTGACGGTATGAGACTGGGTCCAGGCTAGAATAGCCATGGCTAGCCAGACTGACCGCACGACACAACCACCAGCTGTCATCGTTGCCGTTATATCCGTTATTTTTACGTCACAAATATTCACAGAAAACAGCGGCACTTTTTGCGGCTTTTCGACCTCACGGGCTCTTATGTATGTCGGTGATGGGAACCAAACGACGCATAAACAGTTATGTAAATTAGCTCGTTAAACTTGCGTCTCTGTAAGAGCAACAACTGTTACAACTGGTAGCCACTGCCAACCACCTGGACTTATGCCACGGAAACTGAGCACCGCTGATGCTGCCTCTCACTGTCTTATAAACTTGGCCACTGATTTTGTGGGTTGCTGTTATTTTTTTTTACTTCCCAGAAGCTACCAACACGGGCTTTATCGACATTTCTATTATCTGTGCACAAACAATAGGCACCAATTGCTGCCGAAGGCACTTAATCTAGCTGTGTGAATGAAGAGATTTGAAACATCTGTCGTCAATGCATCTAATAGTCTTAGGCAAGAAGATCGCTATCGCCATTATTGCTACATGATCCACACGGACGCCCAAATAGATCTTAATCCTGGATCTTGTGCGCTTCACAATCCGAGCGTATTCGTTTTCTTTATGAATGCAAGCGCTGTCAGTTTCTCACAATCGGTACTTTCTTTCTAGGCAGATCTTGAAAATAGAGATTGTGGCTGAGATTTATTAGTTTCTCATCATGTTAGATTAGCTTGCATCAAATGCACAAGACGTTCTCTCACAGATTAGCGTCTGCCATTTGTTCAATGTTTCTTCTCTTCTCTCCTAGACCTGTATCACGGCAGAAGATTATTTTTCCCTCTACAGAAAGACCCAACGTGTAAAAGTTACTGGTGTTTTAAAGAGGATCCTCCTGTGTAGACATGTCACATCACCTACATGTATTTGATGACAGAGGTGTGAAAACCAACACTCCGAAGCTTGGCGCAGCCACCAGGGCCTACTTCAGGCGGCCGATTAGCGAAGAAAAGCGAAACCCGGAACTTTTGGCCTCCCATTCAGTGAGACAAACTTTAACACTTGGCGCGCGAAACAATCACAATCGTAAAAAAAAATGTCCATGAAAGAGCCAGTTCTCGCCAGCTTAGCTGCGTCATCTCCCACGCGCGGTCACATCGTCATCCTCTCCAGTCACATTCAGGCAGCGGAGGGCCGCAGCACCCCACCACACAGGTAGGGAAATGTGGACGAGTGGGGAAGATGTGGAGCAACACGGTTTGGTTTTGTTTTGTTTTTCCCTATGAAGCGGTAAATTTTAATAGTGAAAGTAATCTGGCTTAACGAGTTAATGTCGCTTCAAGAGTTTCACTGAGAGAGGCATAGACTGACAGAGTGACAGATAGAGAGAGAGTTTGTGTTTGTGTGTGTATGTGTGAGAGAAAGAGAGAGAGAGAGAGAGAGAGAGAGAGAGAGAGAGAGAGAGAGAGAGAGAGAGAGAGAGAGAGAGGGAGATGACTGGAGATTCGTGTCTCCCAAAATAAAAAGAAGAAAAGAACAAAACCTTATCCAAGAGTAAAGCAGATATTTTTTGAGTGGACAAATTTGTGGCAGCCCGAATGAGGATCAAATGAGATGATACTCGTTGGAAGAAATTCTAGAATTGATAGTCTTAATACTATCTGACTCGCTGGAAATAATGTGGAACCTTTTTCCCTTTACTTCAAATATTGTTTTTCCATGGAGGAAACGAACAAATCATTACTGCTACCTCTGCAGATATTGAAGCCCTAAGGTCACTGCTAATGATGGACTGGTAAATGACTTTGTATACATATACACTTTTTTGTAGAGATACTTTCTGCACAAAAGGAACCTCTTTTGAGATAACCCCGCGTCATACGCAGAATGATTAAGTTAATTTAACGCCTTCTTCATGGATCAAGGTTTGTCCTCGATATCGTGGTATCCACTGGTCAACCGAACGATGATTTCGATATGTTTTCTTTAAAGCAGTTAAATTTGTTCCTAAATTTCTCGTGGAATCTTTTACGGCGAAAAAAAGAGTTGGATAGAAAACAAAAGGGGGAGAGAAGCAAGACGATGATTTAATAGACAAGACTAATCATTCATATTTTTAGACTCCATGTCCACACAGGGTTAGTTTCACTTTAATTAACACAGGTAAGTACAAACTTCGCATAGATTGAAGAACTCTTGCTCGAGTTATAGGCCCTACCAGGCGATGAATCGGAGCCGTTGGAAGGTCGATCAGGCTTGATCTGGACACAGTAGATAAATACTGGGTACAGTCTGTCTCAGCCTGAGGCTGGATTGTTCCAAGCTAAGGATCATACCTCGAAGGACAACACCATGATAGGGGTGAGACAGTGGGGACAGGTTGCAGTGGGACATCAGGTAACAGCCGTTACTGGTTGGCAAGAGAGAGAGAGAGAGAGTGAGAGAGAGAGAGAGAGAGAGAGAGAGAGGGAGGGAGAGAGAGAGCTTTCGCAATGATAAAATCTATATGCTGTGTGTATCTAAATAATGTATCTGTGTGTATCTAAATAATGTATCATCAAACAGAAACTCCCACGCGGTATGCACCATGTGTCAGTCCACGCCAGTATGACGGACCACAGAGATATACACAAGTTAACTGAGCTGACCAGTTACTGCAGATTAGCCGCAGTCGAATACAATCTTGAAAATACTAAATAATTACAATTCCACTAATAACTACTACTATTACCTTAATACAACTTATAAAACTGTAACCACTTCTATAACAACTGCTACCTCTAATGTGAATAAAACAACCACTACTGCTGCTGCTACTACTATTTCAATTACTACCACTATTACTACTACTACTACTACTACTACTACTACTACTACTACTACTACTACTACTACTACTACTACTACTACTACTAGCTGCTGCTGCTGCTACTTATGCTTCTAATACTAATTCACAATTACTACAACTACCACCACTACCACTGCAACTAATATTCATAGATCATCACTACTAATGTTCCTCTTAATTCTGCTTTCGTCCCTTTCACGTCTCTCATTGCTGCAATTCTACAACTCCTTCTTACCGAGCACAGTCACATTATTTGATAGGAACTCGAACATGTGGAGGTGCAATGTGCAACTGTTGAATGATGAAACTGCTTGCGAGGTAACTCTTGTTCTTTGAGGGCCACAACTGATCACTAGACTTATAAATGATTCATGCATGGTGATCTCAAACACGGCCAGCGATCTATTGACGCTGTGTTACAGTATTAATATGTTCTGGACGATCAACTGGTCTTTGTTATATTTAGCTCACATACGATAAAATTACACCGCTTAAGTCTAGTAACAATTTTTTTACTATTATTATCACAAAATCGCTTTAATGCTTGAGCTCATTACAGTGTTTTTGTTAAAAGGTTTTCTTTTATCTTCCCAGTATGCTATTAAATTTCATCGATTGAAGTGCCTACTGATATTAAATTTCAAATTCCTCAATAGGAATATTTAAAGAGTGAAATTCTATTACAATGCATAAATCCATTTAATGCACCAATCTATCACGCGCTGAAAAAAAAATTTAAAAAAAAATATTCTTCAATATTTCACCATGCATATCCAATGTTTTTGTTAAAAGTTTTATTGAATTTCATAGTTTAAATTAATGCAGACATTAAATTGTAAATTTCTTATTTATAGGAATATTAATAGAGTAAATGTATATTCTAATGCATATGATAATCCATTTATGCATTTATTTTTTAAGCATTCAAAAACAAAAATAGTTGTTGAAATTTCATCCTTGTTAGCGCCTATAATCGAATCAATTGTAGGCTACAAAGTATGGCATGAAATAAAAAGGAAACTCATCTGTATTTATTGTTTCATAAAAGCTTGGGATGTATACTGGAGTCAGCAGCAGATTCAAACTGTTGTACCAAGACTTCACTTCATCGTTATTTTACTGTAGGTCTACAGCTTTTCTTCTACAAGAAATTAAAGTCACAAAATTAAACAATATCATGATTAAAACTATAACTAAAAGAAGTTATGATTTCTGCTATAAAAAAGTTTGTGTCCTGAAGAAAATAAATAAAGACAATGTGAAAGAATTGGGGAAGGTTTGATGCTAGATATATTTACCCCGCAGTATTCAAAATTATGCAAATATTTCTTTCAGAGCTTTTCTCAAACTGCTTTCATAAAAATAGTGAAACTTTAGACTTTGTTGTGAATTAATAGTATGATTTCACTTGAATAGTAGTAAAGAAAATCAATTTATTTCCAAGGGAAAAAAATCCACTGATGTTATTTATGCTGGCAAAGCTCCAATGATTTACATTATAACAAAAATGGGCGAGGCGCATCAAAAGTTTTTTGGAGATAAGACTGAAGTGAATGGAAACAATCATGCTCTGACATCAGCCAATAAAGGAGATAAGAGTGATTAGTCAATTGTAGGTTGGAGATTTCTTTATTCACTTTGCTAACCCAATATGAGAGAGAGAGAGAGAGAGAGAGAGAGAGAGAGAGAGAGAGAGAGAGAGAGAGACAGAGACAGAGACAGAGAGAGACAGAGAGAGAGACAGAGACAGAGACAGACAGACAGACAGACAGAAGTGGAAATTTTATTACATATGTGATGCTTTTAAATTTTTAACTGTACAATAATGTGAAAAAGCATGTGATTGTTAAGAATGTATTTAAAAGAAAAAAAAAACGACTTTTTCCGATCTCTTTAGATTTACATTTTGATTATCTGCGCAACGCTGACCTGTTAATTCTAAAACTGAAACTAATCAGCCAAACTTACCTTATTTCTGGCAGCGCTACCGTAAAACCGCGGGTTTGATTTAACGTGGCGTCACAGACTTATCAGAGGCTCCCCAGGGTAAGAGGAAAGTCAAGTGATGGTATTACGTCATTACGTTTGTATTGAAAAAAGTTGTCTTAGGATTTATGAGTAATATATTGTATACTATGAAAAATGACTTTGCAGTGACAGCATCACAATAACAATTGCATTTATCATGGCTACAACGTAATTTGAAGAATACGATTAAATCACTCTTTACTGTGTAAATAAATTTTGTTTAAGAAAATGACAAGTTAGGTTATGAATTTGTACAATTATGAAAACTGACTCTTGAACTAGCTTCAGACTTCCCTTTATTTAAAAAAAAAAGTCGGGGCTGTGTTTTCCATTTTAATGATTGAAAATAATATTCATGCACAGCAAGAAGTATTGCACAAACCGTTTAGCAGCTATTGTGAAGTCTAAACAAAAGAGTAGAATTAGAAAGAGAGAAAGAAAAAAGTTCACGTTGTTTCAGCCATGATAGACGCTTGAGAAGGCGAACGCGGTTATGAAAGGAGCCGATTCGGCGTCATCTGTTCAACGGATTATCAGTCTCACAAGAAAGTGTCAAACCAGTCAAATTTTTGTTTGTTTTAAAGGCAAGTCCGTGCGATTAAGACATTCCGGACATATCCTGGTGTCTAAATCAACGATATTAAACAAGGGAAACTGTAAGTGCACGAGGTAGCTCAGTTGATAGAGCGTTAGATTCACCTTAAGAAGTTCTCAAATCAAATCCCTACTGGGTCATCGGGTCATAGAACTGGAGCTCATCTAACCAGCTTAATCCTTGGTTTGGTGTAAAGCTATATAAACACATTCTGTCAGACTATTTGGTTAAGTTTAGTTTTTGCGCTTATGCCGGTTAGTACAGATAATTCTGTCCAGCTACCGTAGTCGTATATTACATAAGCTCAGAGTTGATATCTTCTAAATGTAAATTGCAGGCCTAACTTAAGGCCTAGCCACTATCGTCTATGCAATTTTACAGAGTTTACACTTTAAGATCCTTGAAAGCGTTATAATAATTATCAGGAAACGAGAGCTCTTAAAAAAAGAACAGCTTTGTATTGCCTGAATTAAAGGCCGCAAATAATGGACAGGTTTGTAATTTTAAAAAGAAGGGTAAAAAGTGCTCAACGATGTGTGTCCAAAAATCGTCAAGGAAAGATGTCTAAATAGTCGAAGGCAAATGTTTAAAAGATAAGCAAGGATATGGGCCTATAATGTCAACGTAGAATAAGAAAGAAACGAAGTCATAAACATTAAGCAAATAGAACTGTCAATGAAATAAATCATACCTAATCTTAAGCGAAAACATTTATATTACGGTGACATATTTATCCTGACTACAGTATCAAGATTGTGTCGATTGTCTTCACTGTGACCGGCGAGGCATTCTCAAATTAACATAATTATCGAGTGCGCCTGTAGCTCAGCCTGTTCACTCTGCCAGGAGATCAACTTATCAATATCAATAAGTGTATCTCACAAGTCCATGAGTCTTATCCGTAGCGTTATGTGGTACTGATCCTGTAGAGAATAAGCTGTCAGATCAGAATATTCTTTTGCTGTTAGTTAATTTAATCATCAAGACTCTTCTATTTGTCACAGCAATTTTATGGACTGGTAAAGTGATTTATTAATGACTGGCAAAGATTTGAGTAATCCAAAAAAAAAAAAAAAAAAAAAAAAGCGCGGGGGGATTCATGTCACGAAGAGGTCAATTTTTCTATCATGAATGAAGTAGACATCCCAAGCAAAAAAGGTAACCAAAAATTAATGTGGGTGCTTTTCTTCACTCGGCCCTCATTTGTTTCATCTCTCCACTAAACCTATTTGGTGCTGATGTGACCCATTAAAGATGATTATGTAGTAATCAGATTGATGTGGTGAGAAAGTGTTCTCCAGTTAAAAAACGGAGGATGCTTATTATTCACACAACCCACATTATTGACTGAAGCCGACAACTGGTTCTGGCCGCTTCCATTGTATATTATTTTGGCTATTTATTTTTTCAGATATTCAACAGCGACTCTGTACATGAAGATAGATTTAATTTAGAACATATTGAGTTTAAATGTCTCTTTTCATTATGAGCTTTAATATTTTTTTTCTGATTAGTATAAAGCTTCTTAGTATACAATTTTGTACATCAACCAGTTTAATGAGCTGTAATTAAAAGCTTCTTCTAAATGTTGTGGGTTATTCTTATTTGGGTTTTATATAGAGACTCTGGTTACATGTTGTGGACGTAGAAGAGAAACAGATGATTGTTTTGATAAAAATAATTATACATAAACATTGGTTGTATTTTGACAAAAAATAATTATACGTAAACATTGGTTGTATTTTTCTAAAGTCTGGACAACGCAGAGGGTAAGCTTCTGTGGCCTCCAAGTTCACCTATCCTAAGTGGAAACAATACAGCTTCATTAGCTACCTTTCGAAAGAGAGCTAAATTTCGAAAGGAATTTGATTCCGGATTTTGATAGAAGTTCCATAATACTCACAGTTCTACTAGACGTTAACATACTGTCTTCACCCGTCTCTGTTCAGGACAAGCCAGCTATACTAATAAGCTTCATGAAGCAATGCGATATTAATTTTTGTTCTTTTGTGTTACTTTCACTCATGAATCGATTAACTTAATTCAAGATGCAGTTTTTCTTTACTTAAATGTACTTCATCTTAGAACAACTGCGTGGTACCTTTAATCTTTCGATGAACTATGGTAAGCAGATACTGGGCGGCGGTGATAAAAGAGAGATTTTTATGTCTCAGAAACTAACTTAGCATTAAGTACAATAACACGCCAAAAGACATCAACATATTTTTAAAGCTAAGGAAATATTTGCTCATCATGGGCCACAAAAAACCTTAATCCTTATAAAAAGTACACTTTGAATTGCGTTCGCGCGCGTAAGAAAGGAAAGAAGAGATATAAATCCAAATGGCCATAATTGTGAACTTTTCTCTGGCATAGTTTTGACAAGAGCGAGCCAGATATAATACTATGTTAGTAACAAAAAGATAATCTTTGATAATCTAGGATAAACTTTGAGATTTTAATAACGTTATAACAGCTCTCTCTCTCTCTCTCTCTCTCTCTCTCTCTCTCTCTCTCTCTCTCTCTCTCTCTCTCTCTCTCTCTCTCTCTCTCTCTCTCTCTCTCTCTCTCTCTCTCTCTCTCTCTCTCTCTAAATCTCTCTCTCTCTCTCTCTCTCACTCTCTCTCTTTCTCTCTCTCTCTCTCTCTCTCTCTCTCTCTCTCTCTCTCTCTCTCTCTCTCTCTCTCTCTCTCTCTATCTCTCTCTGTCTTTCTCTCTTTTCAAAGTAAAAAGGGCATGTTATAAGCAAGTTTTTTAATAATTTATAACCATCCAAGACATCACCACAACTTTTCAAATTTATTGTGGTTTTTAAATTATTTTTCTCTTCAATTTGTTAAAGTTCAAGCACACCATTTATCACGTTTCATCAAAAAAAAGGAAATGTAAAATTAGCTATCTTTTATCTCGTTATTATTTTCTTTTTAATTATATTTTTTATACAAAAAGTCAAGAATGCACGAAGTCTCCAATATACCTAAAGTTTACTTAATTTTTTTTGTATATGTTTCGCTTTGTTTTTGTTTTTTTGTTGTAGTTATTGTTGTTTTAGATTTTTTTGTTTAGCTTTTTTGTGAATAAATAAACAGCGACTGGATCTGGTGTCGCACAGAAGCCGAGGCGGCATTGTTTATGCAATATTCTGTATTTTATACAGCACACTTTACTAATAATCTTTGAGTAAATGAAACCGTCATTGACCCAGTGTGAATGTTCTCTTACACATTTGAGGTCTGTTTTCTTTAAATAAAGCTAAGGCTCTATTCAAATGTTTCTTTTAATACTTCATTTTCAATGTATGTTAATAAATAAGAGTGGATTATATGTGAAAAAAAAATAGTTTATATGTATAAATTTAAAAATCAGCAATTAAACAAATTAAACGTTAGATCAAAGATTTATTCGCACAATCTCTCCAGCTACATCTGCAAAGTTCAAAGCAACAAAAAAAGGAAATAATTAAAGAAACTCCCGTTGTGTGCTACTTCACTTTTAGAAATCTGGTCATGCTTATATGATTTAAAACTGTTATAGTGTCGATGAATTTAGTTTTGACTAAAGCAAGGCTTTCTAAATTCTCATTTAATTACATGCATGATTTTTAAAAGACAATGGCGACAAATTTGAGAGATCCCTTCCGAGAATAATCCAAGAGGTAAAGCAAGAACTAATGGTAATGGAAGTGTTGAAATGACAGGCCAGGGTTAGGCGACACATTCAGTATAAGTGCGTCCTAGAGCGGTGGTGTTGGTAGCTTGCGAAACAAAATTAATTCTGGTGTTACAGCATTAATGTGATCAGGTCCCAGACATTTCCCCCCTGTTGTTACATGCAGTTTGTATATTCTTTGTGAACTGGAGTAAACCTATCAGAATGATGATCGTCAGTTATTTAGACCATTGAAACTGGATATCAATGCAACTCGAACATCTGAAAGAGAGTGTGGGTGAGGAAAGGGAGGTGGGGGGGGGGGAATGGGGGGGGGGGGGGTCATTGTGGTCTCAAAAGAGAGACTTAAGAAGAAACAACTACAATAATAACAGACCATTTTTTCGATTTCTTTACAGTTGCAATCAATTTCTCTATCGTTGTTTCGTTACAGATTTTTTCCCTCTCAACATGGAATAAATGAAGCTGATAAGTAATCGAAACGATTCGGGGTTTTAGAGTAGTATTTCCAATAGTAACGCGCTGCTTACAAGTTGGGCTTTATGTCTGAGGCCGTCGTAAAGCTTGAGAACTTGGAATCCCCACGGACGAGAGAAATGTTCGTCTTGCCACTTAACTGATTTGTTAGGTTCACTTGGTGGGTGATCAATATCTTTTATAAGTCTTAGTGGAATTCTAAGATGAAGTGTTTTTGTTAAAATTACAAATGGGAACCGAGCTCCCGGTCATTCTACGGCTTGTTTTAGCGTGTAGGAGGGAAGCACGGCTGCTCGGGGAGAACTGAGCAACGGGAAACTACAGACTAGTTTAGATTTTCTTGTCTTTGAATAGAAAAGCTTTTAGGGCGGTTTTTTTTTCAGCATTTTTATCTCTTCAAACGTTTTTTTTTTTTTTGTTTGTTTGTTGGTTGGTTTTTCTCTTGAGTAGTTTATTGCTATTCATGATTGCTAATCATTAAGTCGATATTTGAACTGAGACTCAAAAATAAGGATGAAATACGTGTCTGTTGCAAACAGGCTTAAGTTTCGATGTATGTTACTATATTTTTAAAATTTATTCAACAGTCTTTACTTTTCAATAGTTCCTTGAATAGATGAAAAATGTGTAAGTTTTTAAATTAATTAACAAAATGCCAGATCGATAAATTTTCTTTTTAAGCGATATATATTTATTTATTTATTTATATATATATATATATATATATATATATATATATATATATATATATATATATATATATATATATAATTTGTATATGTTTATGCATACATATATTTTACTTTTAATTTAGATTCCATCTTATATGTTTTTGAGTCTCTGAGCCAATCTTCTGAAATGTTTCACAACCCAAACCTTTGCTTCAGAATCTGTTAGCGATGAGAGTAATATGGCATCGTCACGAGTTTTGTATTAACTTTAAATCAGTATTGAGCTTTCAACATGATTTTACTTCCATTGCACAATATTCACCTCAGACCTTTCACGACCAAAATTCAGCAAATTACAGTTTTAAATAAAGTATGAATAAGGGGACAAAGAAAAGATCTTTAACAAGTTTGTGTTCAGTATTGCGTTTAAGTTGCGGGGTTATATTTCAAGAAGAATTTTAATGCCAAAAAGCTCCCTTCTTGATCCTTTAGAATAAAAGTTTTTGTCTCATCAGTGACGGAGAGATAGATGGATAGAGAGAGAGAGAGAAAGAGAAAGAGAAAGAGACAGAGAGAGAGAGAGAGACAGTGAGAGAGACAGAGAGAGAGACAGAGACAGAGACAGAGAGAGACACACACACAGAGAGACAGACAGAGAGACAGAGATAGACAGAAACAGAGAGACAGAGATAGAGACAGAGAGAGAGAGAGAGAGAGAGAGAGAGAGAGAGAGACAGAGAGAGAGAGAGACAGAGACAGAGACAGAGAGAGAGTTAAAAGGCAACTGGAGAATATCATGGTAAGTGACCATCAACTGTTTGGTGCCAGCCGATAAATCTCTGACCTGTAGTAGCGATTCCAAGAGGCCGTTCAGGGTGTGAGTTTACTCGGTTTCAAAGGTTCAACCACAGAATAATGAACGACCTAAGGAACAAATCGCTTCTTGATATGAACCTGTCAATGTGCGCATTACCGAAATCCAGGATAGTTCTATGCCCATTATTTTTAGGTAAAAAAATTTTATTTGATTATATTAAAAAGCACTTTAAATTTACATCTTTTTAATAATTCTAAGACATTATTTTACCCGCCTTACTGAGGCCGTTAAAATTTTGTAGAATTTTTTTTTTATCTAAAATTTTAATCTACCGGGCAGCCTAGATC
The DNA here is from genome assembly GCA_033675545.1 of Elysia crispata. Classification (NCBI taxonomy): domain Eukaryota; kingdom Metazoa; phylum Mollusca; class Gastropoda; family Plakobranchidae; genus Elysia; species Elysia crispata. The sequence goes on along the minus strand of JAWDGP010007289.1, from coordinate 242,960 downwards.
AAGAACCTAGATCAGCAAATGAAAATCTCTAGCTCACTAAATCTTTTCGTCTGAATAGAGCAATTAAAACCATTTAGATCAATAAAACATGATTAATGTTGACGTTATAAATTACATGCTATTTTGTTGCTTTAAAAGATGCTCTACCGGTGAAAAAAGTGAGTCGTTTAAACTAAAAGTTGGACTCGATTCAGGCTGCTTATATAGAACATCGAGTTTCAAATTTTCAGGCCTAGATAAAGATGGGGATTCTACCTTGACTTAGAAAAGTAATCTGATCCATCTTAGTACAAAGAGTGCAGCGTCCACAAACTGATGCTGAGCAGCTGTAATTAAGAAAAAATAGGGGGAAAATTGGCTTAAAAGACATCAAAGACTGATATAACGTATAATGTAAAATTTCCGGACCTGAGGCAAACAAAAAGGGTCTTGCAACATCCCACTTTTTCTATCTTCTGTGTTTTAAACGCAGCGACCTCTATGACGCTTTCCCTTCTGACGCAAACGGATAGGACAATATCACGTATGTTTGAGATCTCTGAATATCAGTTATTATTAAAGTTGCGGACACGAATATTTCTACTATAAGACTTAAAAACAGTGACATCACCAGAATTGTTTTGTTTTATGATGATAAGTGTCATCTGACAAATAACTTGTTGAAGTTGTGTTGTTGGTGATGATAATGATGATGAAGAAGAACCTTATTTCTGTAAAAATGGCGTGCATTATTTGGACTGAAAATTTCGAGGTTTTGTAGTTATCTCGAGCAATAGAATTCTATTGTAAAGCTAACAAAATTGATGCAACTTTGGGGCAATTAGACTCTACATCTAAAATTTTAATTTTCATACTGAGCAATTTTTAGGGCGTCTTATTTACAGAGGGTATGTCCTCCAGTGGTAAATACAAATCGTCAAGAACGAGTCGTGAAAGTCACGGCAATGTGAAATATTTTTTAAAAGATTTTTGCACTAGAATAATAATAATAATAATAATAATAATAATAATAATAATAATAATAATAATAATAATAATAATAATAATAATAATAATAATAATAATAATAATAATAATAATAAGTATAATAATAATAAAAATAATAATAATAATAATAATAATAATTATAATAATAATAATAATAATAATAATAATAGTAATAGTAATAGTAATAATAATAATAGTAATAGTAATAGTAATAGTAATAATAATAATAATAATAATAATAATAATAATAATAATAATAATAATATCTAAAAGATGAAGAAGAAGAAGAAGAAGAAGAAGAAGAAGAAGAAGAAGAAGAAGAAGAAGAAGAAGAAGAAGAAGAAGAAGAAGAAGAAGAAGAAGAAGAAGAAGAAGATATTACTAATCGAAAGTAGTAGTAGTAGTAGTAGTAGTAGTAGTAGTAGTAGTAGTAGTAGTAGTAGTAGTAGTAGTAGTAGTAGTAGTAGTAGTAGTAGTAGTAGTAGTAGTAGTAGTAGTAGTAGTAGTAGTAGTAGTAGTAGTAGTAGTAGTAGTAGTAGTAGTAGTAGTAGTAGTAGTAGTAGTAGTAGTAGTAGTAGTAGTAGTAGTAGTAGTAGTAGTAGTAGTAGTAGTAGTAGTAGAAGCAGCAGCAGTACTTTTTTTTTTAAAGCAGTTTTATAGACCTTACTTTTACCAATATTCAGTGGGGGGGGAGGGAGGTAGGGAAATGGGTCAAGGTTGCAGGGGGAATGATTCATGAAAATTAAGTTTATCCTCAAAGATTCTCCGGTCCTCCCCCTTTTTTCTTTTATTTATAATATCATTTGTAATGAAGAAATAAAAGTGATAGGTAAGTTCAGTAATTTTGCATATCTCTAGCTTGGTTGCAAGTTTGATTCATGCCACGAGTCACATTCAAAGTCGCGGCCGGTACGACTAGAATGCTTCTGAGCAATTTCCCTAGTTGGGGCATTCTATATAAGCCCTAGCTTTCTATATGTCATTATTTACAATTTAAAGTGCTTCGTTTAATTCCGGGTAAAGCAAACTTTAATAAAGAGTATGATTCTGAATTGAACAAAATCAAATTAAACAAGAATATTAATCTGTTCGATGAGGCACACAGCCAAAGCAGCAATCAACACTTGGTTCACCCGCTATCACACATTTTATATGTTCGACCTATCAATGTACAGGGTAGTCGGTCTCTTTTTTATAAAATTATTTCCTTCAAATGACAGATCGCAGAAATTGAGCTTTAGTATTTGCATATTCGAGGCCTTTGACACAGTTACATGCGGCGTCCCCACTTCTTTGCCTTGACAGATGAATCAGAAACTCCTATACTTTCAAAAATTACATGTAATAAAAGCTTTGGTACAGGTGCATCCTCTCATAGGGATTTCCCTGTCTTATAACTGTGCAGTTCTTTTAAGTCATGCAGCTTGTTCAGAGGACAGAAAAAAGGTAAGCATTGCCGAAAGACTTCGGTTCTGGCTGTTGTTATCGAAATAGAAATGATACAAAAGTTACAGCTTTAATTATTCAGAGTTACCCAATGCAAAGATTACTACCGGGTAAATCAAGATCACAAAGGAAAAGATGGAAAGATTGTCTTCAATTTAGCAGGCCTGGTTTCAACGTTCTGTGGAGACCCGGAAATATGGAGAACTGCAGGAGGGTGCTGCAACAACCGGCTTGGTGACTGGATCAGTAGATAGATGGGTGAGCTGCATCGCAACATTGACGCTAATTTTAAATGAAAGCGGTAAACAATGGATTGTTTTTTGTTTTATTAATTGCATGTATTTCAAGCCAGTTAACTCCTTGGAGCCTTTAACACCCATCAGGTTTTGTTCTTTGTTGTTATGTTATAAGTTGGAATGGCACTGTATTTATTCATTGTATTGATCTTTGATTGTTTATTATTATTGTTATTATTATTATTATTATTATTATTATTATTATTATTATTATTATTATTATTATTATTATTATTATTATTATTATTATTATATTGTTGGCATAATTAAGTGGGTTTTTTTCGTCTAGTAGGAATTGGTGGAAAACAACACGATATAAGTCAAACCAACCTTGTCTTCTGATTGGATTTATGTCTCCTTACATATTTCGTGGATTCTTACACATTCATAACCCCCTGGTATAAACCACTATCACATCATACTAATGCACTTTTCTGGGATGCTTGTGGCAAGTTTTTGATTATCCGTTGCAAGTATGAATATCAACACATGCTTTCTATCAAAATTAACTTCTAAGTTACTGTTGGTTTGCACATACTGTGCATATTTCTTCGATGCAGCACAAATATGTTAAATCCAAAATCCCAATTTGTTTTTTTAAGATTTTTTAAATCTGGTACCATGTAAATGATGCGACATTTATACGGAACTAAAATGTATTTTGTTGTTTTTTGTTGTTGTTGTTTTGTTTTGTTTTCTTTTTTTTTTTTGTTCTTACTTTTTTTGTAAGACTATAAAGGCATAGAGATTGATTCGATCTTTGGTTAATCTCTGGGATTTAAGATGATGCACACAGCATTGTTCTCTATCTGTCTATTTTTCTGGGAAAAAAAACACGAAACAATAAGGCGCTAGTATAGTCCATGCTTCTTCAATTGCAGCTATCCATAAAAAGCGTTCACCATGTCACAGTCTAGTCGAGAATTTCAGAATAGGAAGGCTTTATATAGAGTCACACTCTACATAGAGCCGGACACTATTTAGAGTCACACTCTACATAGTGCCGGACACTATTCAGAGTCACACTCTACATAGAGCCGGACACTATTTAGAGTCACACACTACATAGAGCCGGACACTATTTAGAGTCACACTCTACATACTCTACATAGAGCCAAACATAACATACATGTAAGTCTACATAGACCGTGACACTATGTAGAGTAACACTCTAAGAAGAATTGTAATTGGCTGGGTTAGGATGCACGATGCAGTACATCTACGTAAATAGGTGAAGAAAGTGAAACTTTCATAACCGTTATGTTTTTTAAAGTGTGTTTTACTTACTCCTTCTATAAGAGTTTGACTATGGTTGTTACTTATGTTAGGTTTCCAAATTCAAAATCAGATAGTAAATCAATTTTTAAATTTAATTTACATATATGGTGCATTGCTAAGTAAGGAAACTCAAAAACTATCAAGCATATTATGAGGCTCAGTAGGCCAATATTTAAGTGCCTGTAACTCCTTATTTACAAATAATTTTAAATACCTAAAAGAAGGAAAGTAGTTAGGCCTTTTGTGAACATTACTCAAAATAAATTTCTTGCCCGTTACAAAAGTATTGACAGAGTTATTGCCCTTTATTTTTTAGTTATCGTTCTTTTCATTAAACTAAACTACATGTATTTACCGCTTGTGAATGCATATTTTGAGTTGAGTTGAATAGAAGAAAATGTCATGCTTAGTTGATGATCTAAAATGGATGTCACAGTCTGAGATTATTAATACTCAAAACATGGGTTATTGCCCTTGATATCACTATGTTGATGAGAAAAGCCAATGAATCAGTTTCCAAGTATCAAATCTTAAGATACCATGAACCAACTTTAGCTGTTTTAACCATTCAATTGAAGTGTATCATTTGCGTTAGCAACTGCTTTGTTGAAAATTAAAGACTTTTGTTACTTTAAACGTGAAATCAAGTAAGAAATGATATGTTAAAGTTTGGTTTAAATATTCTGCAACCACTTTTAAAGCAAACAAGCATGACCAGACAGAAATAAAAAAAAAATATATTAATAAGTGAATATGGTTTCACAGTTATGTTTATAGATTATGTTCATAATATGCTACATGGTTAATGGTGGAATATTAATTACTGCTGTAAAAATATAAAACTATCAAAAATGTAAACCTTATTAGAAATGATTTTGACTTACAAAGAAGAGCTCAAAAGCTATATAATTTCAGTAAATTTTAAAATACAAAATCCATCAAGTGTTTATGTCATCTAGACACTGAGGGTTTAAAAGAAAAAATATTCAATTTCATGCCAAGGAGGCATTAAATGGCATAAATTTTATTTTTAACAAAAAATTCAGAATGTCTCCAATATTGAACTAAATTACAAAATAAGAACTTAACATTTGTCATTCAAACCATAGTAGTATGCAAATTAGCATTATTCTTCACATTAATACCGATTAAAACATGATAAAAGAAACAAGATACATCACAAAAAGGACAATCGATTGGTACGGAAGTCAAGGTCTTCGTAGGCCCTGCATAGACATGATCTAACATTTCAATGGATTCATTGCATAAATTGTGCTAGAACATTGTTAAAGTCTTTACAATTCCGGTACCATCAAATTTTGTAAACCCAAGCTTCATTAATTTGGCTCTAAACTTTCATGAAAGTTTTCACTACCAACATTGATCTCGATCAACCACTGTAATATTTTACATACCGGTACATATGTACATATAGTTTCTTATAAACATACTAAAGAAGGTCTAGTCGAGGAAAAAATCAAGGAACGTAGTTTTTTTTTTGGTACGATTAAAACTGTAGTTCAAAGCTGTCTAGAGTGGCAAAAAACGACCCAACGGCAAAACGCTCCATTTAACTTCACTTTCAGCTACGGTAATCTAAATTTATTCGAATCTACTCTTTTTACTTTTCAAATAGCTTTTAAGTTGGCAACGTTAGCTCTCGATCTAAATCTACTCTCGCTGGATGTGCATTCGCATGGATAGTAGGCTACTGGCAGTGGCAGGCTGAGGCTGGCGCTGAGTGGCGCAAAACTGGTCTTTGTCTCGTAGTCTTTTGTTTCTGTCACAGAAGAGCTCAGCTGTTACTCTGAATAGTGTGCAGAGCTCTATCAGTCTATGTAGAGTGACACTCTATATAGTCACTTCGTTCAGAATATGGGACGCTTCTACCAAGGGACGTCACTCATGCAACCGTCTTGAAGTCAAGACAAAAGTCACCAGGTCTAAATCTTTTTTTTTTTTTTTTTGCGTTCTCTCACAATCACAGCTATGGCGAGTAGCAAAACTGATAAGATTAATTGTGTATGCAAAATTATTGGATCTTTTTTTTTCCGAGTTCGAAAAACTGTTCGAAGAATACAAAAGACTCTGGAGTAAAAAAAAAAAATTGTAAATACTGTACATTTTTACTACAATCAAAAAAAAAAATAAATAAATAAATATAGCATAAGCAGCAGCAGCAGCAGCAGCAGCGGCAGTGGTAGTAGTAGTAGTAGTAGTAGTAGTAGTAGTAGTAGTAGTAGTAGTAGTAGTAGTAGTAGTAGTAGTAGTAGTAGTAGTAGTAGTAGTAGTAGTAGTAGTAGTAGTAGTAGTAGCAGTAGTAGTGGTAGTAGTGGTAGTAGTAGTAGTAGTAGTAGTAGTAGTAGTAGTAGTAGTAGTAGTAGTAGTAGTAGTAGTAGTAGTAGTAGTAGTAGTAGTCGTAGTAGTAGTAGTAGTAGTAGTAGTGTTACAAGGTCGCTTCACGTGACTTTTTATTTCTATTATAAATACACAAATATTGAGAAACTTCATCCTATGATCAACCCAAATTCCGGAGTCAAATAGCTGTGCTCTTGAACAGGAAATTGAATAAAAAGAGATTGATCAAGAATGCAAAATGAATATAGAGCAACTTAATATGATCAAGAAAAAATGAGATTTGATCATCAGTTCTGCAATGAGCCACTAGCACATAAGTAAAGCGATACTTCCAATTAATGAACATAATAACAGTATCTTCTTGACAATCTGGTACTCTCGGTAGTCTCAATACTCAGCACGCACACACACACACACTCACACAAACACACACTCTGGATGCTCCTGGAAGGCTCGCTGCGGCTGATCTCTAGATACTAGACACCGATCAAGCAAAGGTTCCACTGCCACTGATCACTTCCCGTAACCCAGATACGGATGATTTAAAGTTCTTATCTCGAAAGGAAAAGTTTTGTTTCTAGCATTTCCTCGAAGTACACAGAGCTCCTGCTCTTCAGCAACACCGACAACAAGGCCACACGTGTATTGAGTTACACGCACTCAAACAGAGTTCCAAACCTGGCTACCCTCACCGACATGTTCGGTTAAAGTGATGTAAAACACGTAGAACTTCTCTCGGGAAGTTCCAACGAGTCGCTCCGATAGGTTCAAATGTGGTCTGCTTGATTAGTGTGGTATCTCCGTATATAAATCTTTTTGCAATAATAGTTATTTCGCACTTTCAAAACCCTACGCAAACATCCTCGTGACTAGTGACGAATGCCTAAGGGCTTCCGACATGAGTCCCTATTGACTAATATGATTCACCTAATGCGGTGTCCACACTGTCACTCCGAACTATCGGGTACCTATGAGTTACCCGATGGGTCGACTCGACAGTGTAGACGAGAAAATTTCATAGTTTTCAGTCATTCCATCCGACGAATCCAACACCTACAGTAGGCTGGACGACCATGAGTCGACAGACTACGACACGGGGAAGAGAGCTTTATTAAAGAGGTATAACCTCATAAGCGATGGTTTTAATTCAAAATTCCGCACAAGCCTACCAGAAGTAGGGGAGAGAATAGGCCAGTTTAAAACAAGGCTGGAAACCTATCTCGATCGGTGGGTAAAGCTCTCTGAGCGGGATAAAAGCTCCATAACTGATTGGAAGGATTTAATCCTGTACGAGCAAATCGTTAATTCATGCGGAGGAGAGCTCCGCACATTTCTCAAAGAGAGAAATACTAAAAGATGCTCGGAGTTAATTATCCTCAGTTTTAAAAAGGCACTGGCGAAGTCAAAGACAAAATAAATTGCCATAGTTGTGGTAAAAGTGATCATCTATTGAAGGATTGCTTTAAACAGGCTAGGGGCCCAAAAAAAAAAACCGTCACAGTTGAGATGCGACCGCTGTAAAAAGCTAGGACACACCAAAGAAAGGTACTGGAACCTGAAGAAGGCAGCAACTACTGTGGTCCTAGGGAATTGTCATGCGCAATCAAACCCATCAATCTATGAAGGTAAGGGAAAGTACCTTCAAGTATCTGCAGCCTATTTCTCAGGTTGTGATGTCACCGGTATGCTTGTGGCACCGGGACAGATGAATGACGTAAAAAGCACTGTGCTGGGGAACAGCGGGTGCTCGTCGGTTGTTGTAAAAAGGGGACTGGTCGCCAGTAAAGTACCCCGAGTTGGAACACGAATAGTGTGTTTTGTTGATGGGTCAACCAGAAGAGTTCCCACACTAGTTGTGTTTATTGACTGTCCTTACATTAAAAGCAATGTGGAGGCTACGCTATATGACCAGCCTTTGTATGACGTCATTCTTGGAAGCATTAAGGGAGTTAAGTGCCCAGGATCCCAAGCAAATGACCAGCTGAACTCTTTAGATGCCGTTACTGTGGAGACTAAGGTCGCAAGTAAAAGAGGGTAAAAAAGTTGAAAACACCCAAAGTAGCAGACTTAGGTTTGTCTGAAGAAAGATTAAAAGTTCTGCAACAAGAGAATGCAACCCTTGAGCAGGCTAAGAAAAATGCTGAGGTTGGGGATAAAGTCCATACCGGCGAGGCAAGTGAGACTGAGAGCTAGCACACCTATCGAAGTGTCCAAAAATTAACCATGAGAATATCATAAAACAGGTAGTAGTGCCAACCTCCCTGCGGGAAAGCGTAATAACCTTTGCCCATGACAACAAGTTGACCGGACATTTCGCTGTTGAGAAAACAGCACAGAAAATTTTGACAAATTTCTATTCGGGAATCGGTGGGAAAATGTGACACGGTTCAGCCAATCGCGTGACAATTGTGAAAGGGCCGTACAAAAGGGACTAACGTCCAAAGTCCAACTTTATCAAGTGCCCTCAAGAGTTTATGTACATAAGGAGGAAGCCGAAGCCAAAGGCTGTCCAAATATGAAGACGGTATTGACACCAAAGCCGGTGATCAAGCTGCCAGACTTGAGTAAATCATTACTGTACTGTTGTCCTCGACTGCAAGTGAGACAGAATTGTGTGCAATGTTAAAACAAGAGCACGACGAAGAAAAGTTCCCAATCGTGAATCTGAGTAGAAAACTATTACCAAGTGAAAAGAAATATTCGGTAATCGAGAAAAAGTGGCTAGCACTTGTCTGGGCTATCAAGAGCCTAAACTCGTATTTATGGGGCCGAATGTTTGTAATCGAGACTGATCAAGCTCCTCTATTGTACCTTAATAAAAATCCAATCAGGGAACAGTACACTGATGAGATGGGCAACATTACTACACCAGTATCGTTTTACACGTCAAAGTGTTTAAGATAGGGACAGTCATGGTCCTGATCCGCTTAGTAAAGAGTAAATCTCCGTAGGTGATCAGCTTGTTGATATTGGGGAACGTTATTTTGTATTTTATTGGCAAAAATTGAGATTTTCGTACTTAGTGGTTATGTGTCATGCAGTAGCCGAGTAGGTGGGCTTTTCAAAACAAGATGTTTTACACCTTAGCGCTGTAATTACTATGTCATGTAAAGTCTTCACTCCTGTGTAGGATCGGGAAAGCCGAAGGGGAACAAAGATGTGCCCTAATTTGCATCTCACCGACTAATACCATGTTCGGGAAACGGTGGTGCGTGGGTAAATCTGATAAGTTTTGTTTCGCAGTTAGCAGCACTCTCTATTCTAGGGGGTCACTGCACCAAGATTTTGGGTCAGAATCGCGTAGATTCGACTATGGGTGGTATCAAAAATATGTGGGGTATTTCCTCCTGTCCATCCTTTGACCGCCTCTGCTTCCTGATCAATTTATGTATATTTGGGGACAGTTCAATGCAAGAACAGAGCCAGCAGAAATCTCTCGATGAGTGCTGAAGAATTTCAGATAGACGTCTCTGGCGTTTGACTGCTAGAAAATCGTCGTAAGTGTTAAAGAAATTTCAAATTGAAAGTTTTCTGTTAGACTCCAAGATATTTGCATTTAGTTGGACTAGAAGTCCTGGCAGAGATAAATAATCAGCATCTTAAAAGCTCTCCTCGACAACTCCGTGAACTCTTGTTTCAGTTGAGCAGATTGTCTTCGTCTTCTTCTTCGCCTTTGTAGTTGCCTTGTTGTCTAAACTACAATAACTGTCCTGACCATCGCCTGCCGGGACTCGCATCTAATGGTTATTTTAAGAACCGCCTGGTTAACTGGATGAAGAACATGTCCACAAGACCAATGTAACAACGTTATCGTAGTTGAAACTACTTATGTTACATTTATTGATAATTCCCTTTCCTAATTTTATTGGATTTGTTCAGTAACATAGTTGCTTTTATTTGGAGGCACATTGGTGTTATTACTTATTACATAATTATTTCATGTACTTTTTTTAAAACCAAGTAAAATTAAACCACCCTGATATTGTAACGCACGCCAGTATTGAAAGATGTGTACTTAAATGTTAAATTCATGAATACTTTTAATGTCAAAAGGAATCTTCCTCATGTTTAATGCGTCCCTCTTTATATAATCATAAATAATAATTATATATATTAACAAAACTTAGTCTCTTTCAAACCTGACGTTCAGTTCAGTGCTTTCTACTTGAATGTCCAAATCTCTCTTTTGCACGCTGTGTGTTCCAAAAGTATTCTTAAACATAGGTGACTTGCGACGTGTGACAGTGAAAGATAAAAAGAAGAGTTCAAATACTCCCTTTTATGCTCCACATTGTAAGGTAAAGGCAACTACCTTTTCTAAAAAGTTTTAGAACTAAATACGTTTTCTAAAAAGGGTTGCAAGTGACACATACAGCCCTTTGGCAGACTCTTGAAGCAGAGAGATGAGGTAAAGTTTTGACTGGCAGAAGGTTGGATGTATCTCTTGCATCTTTGTAGCAGCCAAGATTTGTACCTACAACCCTCTGGCTTTAAAGGTTAAACACTTATGTGCATGATACCAGTTCTGGTGTAATTAGCTAATTACTAATTAACCAATTGCAAAAAAAAAATATAGATTTTTCTCTTGCACCAAACGATGCAGAATATAGTCAATAACAACTTGATTTAAAAAAAAAGTGAAAACCTGGAAAAAAAAAAAAAAAACTGGCTAACAACCCTCGATTTCTGACTCTAGTCAGAGGAAAGAAGCCCTAATACTTCTTCACTTTCGAAATTCGCTGATTAATTTAATTTTTAAAAGGTGCAAAATTAACAATACATCTTGTGTTGGTGGGGAAAAAGCATTTTATTTTTGAGGATTCATTTGTACAATATCGTGATGATTTTTAGTCATTTACAGACCTCTGCTGAAAATAAAAAGATGAAATAAAAAACGATCTGTTCGGTCCATAATGGCATTTGAAGGGAACACTGTATATCCCTATAAATATTTTGAAAGAACTTTAATCATACCCACATTTCAACAGTTCCAAGTAAGCTCCTTGGTTAACAATAAGTTCGTGTCTAAATTTAGACTTCTCAATGTCGTGGTTTTTTTTTTCTCTTTATTTACCTTTTTCAGAAAAAGACGTGCTTTAAAAATAAATACATCCATCAGAAATACGATTGCTATGCTTTCATGAAGAAGCCTCGGTATATCAATCATCGAAAAGATTCGAGGAGACAAAACTACTCAAGAAGGTAAAATGCTCCTAGATTTAGCAGGACTGATAGTGTTTGTCACAGCAGCTGTGGCGATACGATAATTTATTATGTAGGCCATATTGACACCATTGGGTGCGGCACGGGGCAAGACATTTTGGTGTGATTTTTTTTTTTAGCCATAGGGCCAAATTAGTTTGATCCTGGGTCTTATCTTAAAAAGTATACCCGCACGCAATTTGAGAACTCTAATAAACTTAACGCTCTTACTTCAAAATGTATGGAACAAAATATTACTTTCTGAACCACTTTTTTGTTGTTGTTTTATTAATTTCTTTGTTGAGTTGTTTTGGGGACTTTTTTTCTTCTTCTTTTTTTTTTTTTTTTTTTTTGATCCATTGATAATAACCAAAACCTTTAGCTGTAACACGTTAAACTGAAGTTGTTGCATTATTGTGTTCGATGTTCAGGTGGGTGGATAGTCTCTCTTTAAATTCTTACTCTTTACAACGAAGATCAGTCTAAAGGCCAATTTCAGGCCTGATTTTGTGACCAAGACAGTGTATCTCGCTTAAGATATGTTTTTAAAATCCATAAAGGTCGAGAAAGTTGAGCTTTATTATCTTATGTAGTCCATGAAATATATAGATATATAAATTTATCATTTTGAAGATAGGTTTTTGTGGAGCTGTAAGGACAAGATGTTTTTGGGTTTCTTGTTAGTTTTGAAAGATATAAAATGGAAAGGGACAAAGTGCGGAAAGTTTTTAGGGGTAAAAAGTTTGAATCTCTATGTTGACAGTTTTTAAATCTAACGAAGCCAATAAAGGCGAAGTGTCGCGGGTGGTTCATTCTAATTTGTCTTTCGTTTCATACCATTTATCTAAATTGTTTGGAGGTTCTTTTTTCAAACAAGAAATGTTACAGAGACAAGAGACATGCGCAAATTCAGTATCGCTGGTACTTAGCAGGGCGTAGAGACAAGTAAACAAAGGGATTGTTTCATGTCAAAGCTAGCGTGATGAGGGATCTGTGATAAAAGGTTATTTTCTTTGATCCTTTGACTTGAGCTTCAAGTCCAATGAGAAGCAGAGAGCCTAACAATATTATTGTTAGAATGTGTTAGTGCTTGCGGCCTGCGCCCCGTTCCCCTTTTTCTCTTTTTTTTTTTAAAAAACCATAAGCGTTTTCAGTGACATAAGGTTTTATCACCATTCACGTGTTTTTCAACAAAAGATATGGACAAGTTGACAGGCAAAATCCAACCCAAGTTTGGCAGCATTTAGTACGAAGATTAAATCAATAGGGGACAGTTGTTTTTTTTTTTTTTTTTTTTTTTTTTTTTCGAGATTTTTATAATTTTGAAGGGAGTAGCGCGAGGGGGAAAAAAGAAAACAAACAAGTATAGCTTGGATGTGATTCGGCAGAGAAAACAATATTATGAGAATGGGAAAAAAAAGAGGTACGTGTCAGTTAAAGTACTGCAGAACATAACCTATTGTTTTAATGTCGCTTATAGAAAAGAGAGAGAGAGAGATTGAAAGAGAGAGAGAGAGAGAGAGAGAGAGAGAGAGAGAGAGAGAGAGAGAGAGAGAGAGAGAGAGAGAGAGAGAGGTGAATGAGACGGGATTAACGGGGTTCTAACGTAACAGAGATTCCCCAGTGAGGAGTAGTTGATCTTGAACCTCATCTTACCTATTAGTATCACAGGTTTTACGAATCTCTATTAGAGTGTATATTTATACTTAGTTATGGCATTCGCACATCAAAGTTCCCTATTATAAAAGGGCAAAAGCAAGTAGGTGAGTAAAACAATTATCTGGTGACGCGAGTAAAAATAGAGTGGAGAGAATTGACAGGACGAAAAGTTAGGGTAAGAAAGCAAGCTCCTATATTGATTTATTCATAAACACACACACAGATATTATATATATATATAATTATATATATATATATGTGTGTGTATATGTATACATACATATATATATATATATATATATATATATATATATATAATTATATATATAGAAGATCTTACCTTAAATTTTCTTCTTTGTCCTCCGCTTGAAACACCAGTGTCGTATGAAGAGAATTTAAGGTAAGATTTTCTGTATCTATGAAATGCTCCCATAGTTGAACACTCTTATCAATTATTCCAACTTATCTTCAAACTATATATATATATATATATATATATAATTATATTTATATATATATATATATATAATTTTCATATATATATATATATATATATATATATATATATAATTATATAAATTTTATTGTCACCTCTTATGCAAAACTTTTATACCAACGTGTTTAAAAGAAACTATTCACAACTCGCCTCCTCACACCTATCTCATGGCAACTGTTTTCCTATCAACAAATTAACTTTTTTAATTCTTTACACAAACTAGCTTGAACCACTTGTACCAAACACGCGCACCAGCTTTCTCTAACCTCTGTTATCAACGAGGTCGCGCCCCATGCCACCATCTGTCAGTCCTTGCCGTTGTACTGAAAATTGAAGCACTGACCCTCCTCCACTCAACCTGTTGGAGCCCTCTCTCGCATTTTTATAAATAGCATGTGGACGTTATGTTTTGTTTGTTTGTTTGTTTTTGTTTTTTGTTGTTTTGTTTTTTTTGTGGACAATTAGGCATTTGAGACGAAGCCACATTACAAGCGAAACGGTTGTAAATACATTTACGTTAAATGTTAAGTTTAAGTTTCTTTTGAGTCCCGTAATTATAAAGCTATGTGCCTGTACCTTTTTAGCCTATTTACAAACGCACGCACTTTCTCTCTCTCTCTCTCTCTCTCTCTCTCTCTCTCTCTCTCTCTCTCTCTCTCTCTCTCTCTCTCTCTCTCTCTCTCTCTCTCTCTCTCTCTCTCTCTCTCTCTCTCTCTCTCTCTCTCTCTCTCTCTCTCTCTCTCTCTCTCTCTCTCTCTCTCTCTCTCTCTCTCTCTCTCTCTCTCTAAGAAGGAAATATGATGCTAAGATACTAGATCAAGATTAAGAAACAAACTGGGTCCACACAAGAAACACAAATTTTAGAAATTTAATTTTATTTAAGAATGAGATCAAACACATTTATCGACTCTGAATCAAGGGAAACAGAATGATGTCGATTTAGAATTTTTTTTTTTTTTTTTTTTTTTTTGTAAAGGAAAACTGGGCGTAAGCCAAAATGATCACATATAAAATTTTGTCACTACTTTTGTTTCCAAAAATTAATAAATTCATATTCTTTTTGTTGTTGTTGTTGTTGTTGTTGTTGTTGTTGTTTTTGTTGTTGTTGTTGTTGTATATGTTGAACCACTTAAAATAACAAGATCCTATAGATCTAGGTATCGTATATTATTACCTAGGAAATATATTTAAATAAAATGTTTAAACACCACTAATTACTTCTATTACATCTTGATCTATGGTTTGACTTGAGAAAAATATTAAAATCATAATTATCTCTTGAAACCTTTTTAATTAATTAATAATTTAAAATCCAATATTTTTAACATTCTGTGCATCGTGTAATAGTTAATATGATTTTATTTGCAACTTTTCAAACTTCTCCTGCATCCATTTGTAATATGCTCAACATACTTGTTGTCGATCTACCAAATTCTTCTCGATAAAACTAAGTTGAATCAGATTTCTGTTGATTCTTTTGCTGGTTACCGCTATTATTCTTTTTTAATCTATTGTTGTGGGTTTATTATGTAATCCTGTAAAACCTGATAAGACTCAATGTAATCACATCTGGTTCACTGTGGCGCTTGTCATAGGAAAGGCCATCCAGTTGACTGCCAGGGATTATTTAACTCACCAGCTCTACAGCAGAACTTTTCCATGGAGCTCCACAAAAAGCCAATGCCAGATTTCTACAAATTTTACTTGGGAAATTTAAAGCGACAAAGCGAAATTAGAGATCTATTATCTTTTTCGACTTTGAGTTCAGTAGGCGTATGGCAGGGGTACCTGATGAGCTTTTGGTACTTCATTTGAATTACGGATAATAGCAAAATAGCAATATTTAAATACATAGGAAATTACGTAATTTCACAGGGAGTTTTAAAAAAATATCAATAGTACCGCAAAGTACCCGTACTTAACTATGTAAACAAAATAATTTAATTACTGAAATTCAAACATTCTTTAAACAAAAATAAAATAAAAATAAAGTTTTCATGGCGATACCTGGGTGACTCAGAATGTATACTTATTTTGGTGTATTGGATCTCTTTAGTCTCATAATAACTAGTCAAATCATATGTCAAAAATCAAAGGATAACGTTACCAATTGTATTTTATGCAACCGCAGTTACTTCTTTGGGCAGCGCTGGTATTTGGTATGGTACAATTAATGTTTCACCTCTAGATGAAAACCAGAATGGCCTTTGTACATGGGGCTTATTCACAACATTACTCTGTTATATGTAATTAGACTCGTTTCATTGTAACTTAACCATGCAAATTTGTCCAAATAATGTTGTAGACAAATTATATAATGATCTCTGGGATTTACTAACGAGAGTTAGAAAAGTGAGGTCTTCATTAACCATAGAAGGAAACGCTGAAAGATTCTAGCGTCCAAGCCAAGTTTACATGAACTGTTTAGGGAAATCTTTCCACCACCTGAGCAATTAACTTGAGGTTTGTGAATCTTGGAAAGCACAACTAAATAAAAAAATATATATAAATACTATTTTCATGCTTGATTACAAAGAATATTTATAAAGGATCCAAGTTATTTACCGTTAAGTTTGCCTTGCCTGGCCGCCAAGCAACACATTTTTTTAATCTGTTTACAAATTAATGATTGCAGATTTTAACATTTTTATGGATATGAAATGAAAAAAATTCAGTATACTTCACGAAAAGTTAAGCAAAGGGGTAGGACGGAGCTCAATCCAAGAATATTAACTTTGAAAAAAAAAGTTATCTGGAATCTGTCTTGCATGAGAAGAACAACACTTCTACTCAGTTCTAGTTCTAGCAGATTCCTTGTGTTTTATTTTTTCTTTTTCGCAACACAAAAATTTCCTGTTTGAATATTCTACATTTAACTTTTAATTTGAACTATCTAAATGAAGGGGGCGACATTGCACGAGAAAATCGTCCATTGAGACTGTCAGACATAATTAAATATTGGTAAGCATGTAAGAACTGGGAAAAAATTGGAGGATGAAGATAGGTCATTAAAAATGCTAATTTTAACAATTCCTAACATATCGGTACAGGATTGAATCAATTCACTAAATTTCATGATATAAATTTAAAACATGAGAATTTGCCTTGATAAAATCAAAATATTGCATCGATCAAGGCTTCTTGCTAAGAAAGCTGCAGCTGTCATCTCAAGGTCCTCCACGCACCGTCTTATGCATTAGTGCTAAGAGTATGCATCAAGGTGTTTTTCCGCTTTGTTTTATATTATTATTGCGTTTTCAATTTTGTTCTTAAAGAATTGGTAATTTGTCACTTTTTAGCATTTTCTTTTTCTTCCATGCAAATTTTTGTGGGGCGAGCTTCAAAGCCTTTGAGTTTGAAACTAAAAAAATTATAAAATTAAATAAACTCTGAGTTTTCCATGTATATATATATATATATATATATATATATATATATATATATATATCTTTTTTTCGTTTTTTTTTTTTAATTTCTAGAGTGTCGTAGCAGCTAAACACGCACCGCAGACTGTAACACCGGAGCCTGAGCAGTGATGCCGCGTCGCCGACCGAGCCGAGATCAAAGACCGCCGCCTCCGCCACAAGCATCACACCATCCCGTGTGGAAGTCCCGCTCACCGACATCAAACGGACCTGATGCTGCAGCTTCCCGGCTTTCCCTGGGCCGCGTTCGTCGGGCTCTCTTTGGCGGTGAAACCAGTCGTTGTTACGTAGCGCCAGAGACGATAGACAAAATCATCTATCCTCTCTGATAGCATTTTACACTTTCAAGACGTCATTAAAGAGGATTGAATTTACTTCAGCTTAATCGATATAGTGCTGACAAAGTTGGACCATTTCTAAATATAGCGTGTCACTGTCAGGCATGGAACGCGTTGATCAGGCACTTGCGCGAATGGACAGCGTGAAATCGCTCTGCTCATGAGATGATACGGAAAAGTCGCGATTGAAGGGGAAAAAATTAATGGATAAATTACTGTTGAAAAAAAATCAAATTAAAAAGTATATATTATATGTATATCTATCTATCTATCTATCTATCTATCTCTATATATATATATATATATATATATATATATATATATATATATATATCTTTTCTTTCAAGGATTCTCTTGTAATTTCTGCTTGAAGTGGATGTAAGCATGAGTTATTATCCAGGCCAAATTTGAATTTACAAAAATGAGTAAATTTTCACTTTAAAAAAAAAGTGGCAAAACCTCTTTCTTTTCAAGTGCTCTATAGTGTATTTTATGCTTAAGTTAAGGTAGATAAATGTATTTTATCCATCCAAATTTGATCTTAGAATCTGTCGATGGGTCATGCAACCCGACATAACCCACTTTTCAAGCGGTTCCATTTTCGAAATAGCATACCGGGAACATGGTTGTGTTAATTTTGAAAGCTGGAAATCTTAACTTAGTAAAAAATAGATTTAAATTTAAAAAAAAAAAAAAAACGAAAAAAATGAAACAAAAATTCCCCCCCACTCCCTTTTTTTAGTAGACATCTATGTGGTAATTTGCTGTTGCTATGTTCTCATAAAAAGCACAAGCATAAGATTAAGGCTTCAAATTTTGTAGAGCTTTACAATCCATGTTGTCCAATAGGTCTATATAGTGAAGCTCTTTTTCTTGATAAATGCCACAGAATTTGTTTGACATGAAGACGGTTTGGATTCGTTGGGGGAAATGTTTTGAGTGGATCCAAACGAGATTTCATACATTTCTGCTTTGAAGCTTTGCAAAAATATGAAAGTGAAACAATATCATCTGCACTTGGCCTCACGGTTGGTGCCAAGATAATTACAATGTATGTTAATGGGACAACATGCAGCTAGCAACATCAGCTCTGAATAGCTTTGATGCCACACGCAGTAACATCTTTGGGAAATCTTCAAATCGTTAAATTTTTTTTTTTTTATCATTGGGGGCAGCAGCAAACTTAATCGCTGAAGTTACAGTAAACACAGGGACATTGGTGGAAAGAGTGATATAAATTGAGCTTCGTAAAATGGCTAACGTTAATTAACATAATGGAGTGTTAACCATAGGAACTGAGGACGGGCATTAGTGACGTTATGATGTTTTGTTTAAGAGTTTAAAAAATTTTGCTCTCTGATTCTGATAATCTGTATGAAAAAAAAAAATCTTGGTTCGTCGAACCATTACTTCCGTGGTGGACACATTACATTTCATTTTTTAAGAACTTACAATTACAGATTCAGGGGATGACGCTACCAGCCAGTATTACTCAGAAGCGCAGAACCTCAAGTCAATAGCGCAAACAAGAAGAGAGGGAAAAGAAGGGGGGGGAAACAACTAAATAGGAAGAAAAATATCCTCCCTCAATTAAATGTAGCTGATAAAAAATATACTTCGAGCCTCTTCTGAATAATCTTATTCTGGATTCTCAATTATCTTTCATTGTACATAGAGTCCACGTGGTTCATACTGATACAACCGAGCAGATAACATTTATCGAACACAAATAAATGAAGAATTTGATAGAAGTTATGGTATCCGCCAGAATTCCCCCCCCCCCCCACACACACACACACACAGATAAATCCTGATTAAGTGATTTCATGTAGATCCTGTTATTTTTTTTTAATCTCCCAAGTTTTCCTTACATTTCCAACTAGCTAGTACCGGTTCCACCGTGTGACTCTCTCTGGTTCCACCAAAGTCGAAATAGCCTGCGCCAGCTTTGGCTCCGCCTTGAAACGAAATCGCTAGGCTCCGCCCTACATTCGCAGATTAATCCAGGCCTTAGCCAATGAGTTCCAGCCTCATGCTGATTGGCTTACACGGTCATGGTCAATTTTTTTTTCTTTAGAAAGGGGGGGAGGGGGCAGAAGAGAGGTAAAGATCAGGCGATTTTGCTGTAAAACTCCTTAAGAATAGAAGGTAATGTGGACTTAAATTTTATGGCTAAACTAGAGAGAGAGAGAGAGAGAGAGAGAGAGGGGGGGGGGGGGGGGGTTAAAAAAATTATTAGTAAAAACACAAATTCCGTGTTTCGCTAAAAAGAAAAAAAAAATGTACTCTAAGTAGTCGATGCAATATCCGACCCGATCGTCAATTATTCGGACATAAAATGTAAACAATGAAGTAGCCTATTAATAATTGCTTTTAGTTACACGTGCTGCATACATCACCAACCATAAAGCTGTTTCGATAGCCCAGTGGCCTTATACATGATGTTGATACTTGTGATCTGGTAATAGTTTTAATTTCGTCTTTCTTTTTGTTCCTGCAGTACTGAAAGAGATTCTGGGCTCACTAGAACAAGCATCGGACACATTATTTGTCTTGAAACCTGCTCTAACGAGTAGGATGTCGGAAATTACGTTAAAAAAAAAAAGGTATATGAAAATAGGTGAATTCCTCTTTCCCTATACTTTCAAAGTAGCAAATGTATAGACATCTATCTTTTATATATAATTATATATATGTATATATAAATATAAATAAATTACATATATTATTATGGAGGGAGGGGCTTGCATGATTCGAAAGATTTCACAAAATCTAATATTTTTTATTCATTAAAGTTTCAAGCTGGATACGGAGAAAAGATTGATCTGATAATTAGATTATTCAGGATGTAATTAATTATTGGAGGGAAATTTTCGACATTCCTGACTGTTTGTAGACCCTTTTCATATGTAATATATCCTCCAATGTCAGATTTTCCCTTAATTCCGATTGGAACAAGGAGTGGAAAATCAAATCCCTGTTAATATAGTTTCCAAATGAGAGTGAGCTGTTTAATTTTTAGTTTTATGTGATAATTTAGATAAATCGTTTTTTTTCACAAAGTTGGCATTTTTCTAATACAGGCGTATTGAACTTTTTTGTTCTCTTCGTTTAGATTTACATAGTAATTAATTTAGTAAAACAAATTATATTTACTAACATTATTGGTATTATCGCTCTATCAAAATTAACAACAACAGCAACAACAAATTAAAGATGTATGAGTATTCGCACATTTGAACTCTTATAACTAATAATGAAAAATGATAATCGGCCAGCTCATGTTTTACTAGAGTAAATTTGAGTGAACGCAAGAAAAATTAGTGCATTCACACACGGCGAAACATTCTTATAAATTGATAGAAGAAAATAGTTTTATTGAACTGCTAACAATGGTGTTCTGGATCTTATGGTTATTTCGTCAGCAAGCTGCTGCGTTTTTGTTTTTTTTTTAATTTTATTTTTAAGCATCTTTACACTTACAGCTGGGTTCCTCGGCTCTAAATCCACAGCTCGGCGGAAACCCCAGCGTAGGCCTAGGTCTGCTTTTCTCTTGTTGGGACGGAAGGAGGCGTGGCTTAAGAGTTAGATCAGTGTTTCCTCTTCTTCCCGCTGCCCCCTTCTCCCCCACCCTGACACTTCACTGGCTCTAGTCATAAGTCGCAATCTTGCCTTGGAATTCATAGAGCGCGACTAATCACTTCAATTGAGGCTTAGTTGTAGCTAGATATCTAGATCCAGATCAGCATCTTATCTAGATCTAGGTCTAGACTCCTTGGGCCCTCTCGCAATTTATTTCAAGATCTTTAATTTCGAACTCTAGATCTAATCTAGATCCTGATCTACCCACTCTAGCGGAGATAACCAGAAATCTCGGCCTGACCTTGGATTAATCTATTCGTCAACAGTTACACTCATTTGAGGTGAGCAAAATGTTTGTTGTGATTACGTTACCTTATAGATCTAATATTTTCAAGACTGTAAAGTCGTAGTAGCCTGTTGCAGCAAAATAGGAACTATAGTGTATAAAAGAACTTCACATAGATCAGATTAACTTCTAGAAATCGCCAAACACTTCTAGATTCTATACCTTTTTTGGCACTGAGCTCAACTTTTCCCGGAATATTTTTTTTTTTTCATTTGAAGACAATTCCAGACACCACATACCTTCTTGATTAGGTTAGATTGGAGATCCCAATATTTTGATCTCCTGAGAAACCATAGGACTTCAACTGAACTTGAGGAACTCAGGAAGGCTGGTCAAAACCCAGTCTCGGCATTCCGAGTGTTCACATGGAAGCCATCGTGCATTAAAATAGATTTAGATCTAACAAAGTGATAATAATAATAATAATAATAATAATAATAATAATAATAATAATAATAATAATAATAATAATAAATATCGTATGTTTTATTTTCCCCCGTAATTAAAATTAAAATAGAAAGGTAAATTACAAACTCTTCAAAAAAAAAAAAAAAAAACTTGCCAAACGCACGTTTAATCCATGAAGGCTTTCAAGTTCAATCAAAACAAACGGGACCATCAGAGTACAAGGAGTGTCCCAGTCACAAAATAGTGCAATTTAAATGAATGCAGAGTTCTAACCGATCTAAGCTTTAGTACGGCAATTCTCATCTTGACAAACATAGATGTAAAAATCTTGGCAAAATTGCAGTTATCGGCCTGCCTCCCGTCAAGTTTCACAATTGAATCTTTCCCGACGAAATCGAAACTTATAGTTTAATGGGAGTTCAGAGCAACACAAAAATGCTTATATCTTGAAAAGTGTTTATTTGCCACGAATAAAACCTGCATATTCGTGTTCAACATAATTATCAAATTCATTTTAAAAAATACATTTAGCTTAGGGTGAGTTGGTCCGACATCTGCAATTATACAAAAATCTTTTAGGCAATTGATAAACCTAGATGTAGATTTCAGATCTTTATATTTAAGATCTAATCTAGATCTAGAATCTAGTTCTATACGCTACTTACAATGATTTTGAAGATCCCGACTGGTAACTTTATGCCGCGACTAGAATCTAGACTCTAGATCTTCCCAGGCTCGGAGTACCCCGACTTTTCTGAAGAGCGATTTACCATCGAGAGTGCATGTTCTATATTTTTGAGAGAAAAAAATTCTGCCCTAATGTGACAGAGTTAGGGTAGGCCTAATCCATGATTTCTAAAAATTATCACGAGAAATGGCCAATTTGTTGTACTTGTTTTGGTGTCTGAGGAAGACGTAAAGCTGAAAGCTCATGTGTTTTGTTTTACCTTGTTTTATTTGTAAAGTTTGGAGCTGCACTCTACCTACTATTTTTTACGGTGCTTAACAACTAGATTTAGATAATGAGGGTGAAAGAGTCGCTAAATTAATCAGGAATTTAATAAAATTGCCAGAATACTTGTAATAATTATTAATTTGACATTTCAGCATATTGAAACAGCCGACCACAAACTTCTGTCGTGGAATTAAGAAATGAGGTATAGCGGCAATAGGCGCTTGTGATTTGAAATAAGTTTTTACACTACTTGCCATCTAGACCTCTACATCTAGATCTAGATAACTTAATTTTTTATACATCATAATTTTGAGTTCGTCTCTATCGAAACTTCCAAATCTAGACATGTTTTGTCTGTCCTAAATTGTGAACAAACAAGAGAATCAATTTCATTTTCATGAAAATAGCCTAGCAATACGAGACTTTGCTTGGCCAATGGATGTCATTCTTGAAAGCTCGTTTTTCGGTTGTTGAAAAATCTTCGTACTATGGCTAAGACAAGAAATGAGGCTTGCACAGTTTCAGTTAATAAAATGTTACCGCGTCGCGAGGTTTCATTTGTGGCAAATATAGACTTTTACTTCTTGAGGTTCAAGCGTTCAGGAAATTTTTACAGAAAATTAATGCTTTGTCAAAGGTAGATAAGTCGATTCTCTTCGGCTAGAAACGGGCGAAATTGCCGAAAATTACCGATCATAATTAATGTCTTAGCGGCTTAGTTGAATCTTTAATAGATCAAGACCCAGATCTGAAACAGTTGACCACACCCCAGCAGTACCAAAATCTGTTTATAAGTGAAGATTTAAATTAAAAGCTGTTCAGAATATTTGAGCCGTGGGACTAATACTGCAATACCAAAAGCTTGTCATCCTCCGCAATTTTATCCCGTGAGTTGACGTCATGGACACCATTTTGCTGGAAAAGTTGATTGAGCCAATCTTTGGCACTCTTTTTTTTTTTTTAAATGCAGTTGTGAGGACGGGTTTATATTTTTAGTTTGTGGCTTTTGGTTTGTTTTGTTTTTTTTTCCTTAATTAATGCTGGAATCTCTTAACTTGAGAATGGAGATGGGTTTGAGGAATCCCCCAGTTTTCCTTTGGATGAAATTGTTTTACGGATAAAACAAGGGTTGACATCGCGGCATTAATGATTCTTTGGGTGTCGTTTTTGTTTTTGTTTTTGTTTTTGTTTTTTTTTTTGTTTTTTAAGTGTTACAAATCATTGACATTGTTTTTGTTTTTTGTTTTAATCACGTCACCCCATCTACTGACATAAAGACGTGCAAGAGCCGATTGATTCTATTTTGATTCAGAGTCCATATTAGCGGTTAACACCTAAAGTTTGATTAAATTTCTTATTTTGCCCTTTTTTTTTATTTTCTTTACACTGAGTGCCTAAAACTTTAGACTCTTACATGGCTTGTTTATCAAAACTGATTGAGATCCTCAATTAGACTAACTTTACTTAGCATTGTAAAGTGAGTGAGACCAGGGGCGGTAAGAAGCGAGATTATGGCCAGTCAAGCTTAAGTGCATAGCTATATAGGGGTGTTTGTTAATAACTTGTACATCGATTTTTTTTTTTTTTAAACTCCTTGCAATTGCGTTATTAAGTTTTAAAATTTCATTTTATTCTGGAAATGTTTCCACATTATCTAGATTCTACATAGACGTTTTAAAAACAAAAAAAAGAAAAAGAAACTAACATTTTTGTGGAAGGCAAGGTTTTTTTTTTAAATTATTATTATTATTACTGTTGTTTTTGTAGTCGTTGTTTTTCCTCATAGATCCAGATAATTTAATCATATACAGTATATGTTTCAGTAAGCGTGTATAAAATGCATATAGGGTATATACGATTTTGTGAAAAAGAAGCGTAATCTTATAGAATTTTTTTTCTTTCAATTTTTAATGAAATCGTCTTTTGCAAATAGAAAAAGGAAATATAGGGACATGAATTTTAACGGGAACATTATGGGCGGACCCTGGATAATATCCATACACTTTAATTGCTCTTAGAACCTATGATCGGCGATAAGTGGAAATGCATGGTGACCTTCTCAGTGGGTAAGGTGTGCTACTTTAATGGGTTTCATGGAGTAAGTCCCTGTTTCGTTGGAACCCCCCCCCCCCCAAAGAAGCAAGAACAAGTAGAATTAAACTTGGAATCGTGTATGATTTTACGATCAGATTGCATAGCAGCAGGCCAGGTCGAGACATACAAGTGACTTAAATCTTTCTTATCATTCACCAATGCGACTTTTGCTATTTGACGTGAGTTAAACTCACTACATGTACTTGGGATCTTGCAGATTGAACGAGCGCAGCGTGTCCGAAGTAAAATTGATCATGGATTTTTTTCCAATTTTTTTTTTTTAGAAACTCCATTGTTGTGTGCAGAATGTAGGCCTACACGGCAATTTATGTCATTCCTTGTTTTAAATTATTAATGTCGCTCGTGGGAATGGTTTCAATATTTATTCACAATCAGGTCTTAGGAACCATACAATTGGCTTTAACTTTATTTTAAATGTGCAGCGTGGTCAAAGATTACAAATTTATATTAAGGACAATTTGAGTGATCGTAGGTTTAGTGGTCGAAATTCATAGCCCATTTATAAATCCTGGTAGAAAAATTTAATCAAATCATGTTCGGCTTGCCACTTGAGCCTGCCTTGTGCCAGCTGCCAGCTTCCTGCAGAAATTAATGACTCACTCAACAAGGCATCAGTATTTTGAGGTCCAGCTAGTTCTTTTCCCTCGTTTCATTTCCTACTTCTTTTCCCGCTATATATCCCTATGTAGGATACTGTGACGTTTGTTGTGGTCATTATAACTGACCTCTCTTATTATACGCCCTTCAATTCATGATAATGTTTGCTTAATTTCATTATTTTTTCAAATGTTTTCAAGGGCTTCATGGTTTTATAGGTTTTATTGTAAGGGTGATTACGCTAACTTTGTAATTTTCTTTTCCGCAGAAGAAATAATAAATATCACAAAAATATGTTTATCGTGTTTTTCAACCAGGAGCTATGGTCACTAAACCTAAACGTTTGAAATACTGATAGGTGTGGCCTTGAGAGGTAGAACTTGCAGGGGTATTTGAAATGCCAATTGTTTAACTAAAGTGAGTCTGTTTACAAAACTGTTTTGTAAACAGAGAAACTTTTGATGATCAATTTTTTTTGTGCTATCATCACAAAACCTTTGCTTGACCATTATTGTTTAACTCGAGTCAACAGAGTATTTCATCTGAAAAAAACTATTAGAGTTTTTTAAAACTGTCGATTTTTATCTGTTTGTAGTTAACACCTTCTGACATTCAGCCTAAAGTAATTTTTATGTCCTCTTCCTTAATATGGGTTGGATCATATCATTTTGCCGCTTCGGTTGGAAGTAGATTCTTTGTACAATGGATGAGCTACTCTCAGTTACCCTTAAGAGGCAGTTTTGTGCAAACTAAATGAGGGTGGTGTTGTTTCCTCTGCCCTCTCATAATTTCCACAGATCAAACGGGCAAGAGATAAGGCGAAACTGTGATACGCGCCTGTTTCTTTTTTTTTTTGTTTTGTTTTTTTTTGTAGTAGTAGTAGTAGTTATTTTTTTCTGCCAACTATTTAACAAATCCGTTTTCATTAACATACAGGGTCTCTCAGGGTATTATGATTCATCCATTTCAACATGTTTGACACGATTGAAAAACGTCTAAAGGGCGCCCTGAGTAAACGTTCCTTTTCTATTAGCCGGTAAATTACATAGGATGATAACACAATTTATAAAAAAAATTCTATTGAGTTTTGTTTTTTTTTCCTAAACACTAAACAATTAAAGTAGTAAATGTTGCAGGTGTGAAGAAAAAATGATATTTATAATATATATAATGCTGGTTTCCAGATTGAGAAAGTATTGAGATGGCAAAGCGAAATGTTACGAAGCGCCAGCGGCTTTGAGTCTAGAGTGCTTATCCTGATAGTGGCAGGGACTTTCGTAGGTTCGAACTCCACTCCTGCAGATGTAGTTTTCCCATCCCCAATAAGAACTTGAAATTTTGATCTTATGTGCTCTGGAAGGTTTGAGATAACTTTAGTGGAAGGGCTGTTTAAAAAACAAAAAATATAACACAATCAGTTCATGTGAACGCGAAAATCGAATCTCATTAATTACAACAGTCGTTAAGCTTTGGTATCTGTGATTGAAGACAATCAGGCCCGTTCAGATTTAGCCGTTTTATATCTTCATCCTTATCTTTACGCTAGTTATGTTATTCTAGAAACGGTTAAAAAAAGGTTTTGTTGAGGTTAATCATGACATACTTTGATTAGTTTATTTATTTATTTATTTATTTTTTTTTTTTTTTTTTTGTTGGTTTTTGTTTTTGTTTTTTGTTTTTTGTTGGTTTTTTTTTTGTTCTTGTTTTTATCCGAACCTGTTAGATCTAGTACTTTAAGATTTCCACATTAACTCAACAGCGTGTTAACTACAGTAAAAATCATGATCTTTGTACCGCAATCAAAGACATTAAATTTTGAGAGATGTCCCAAAAAAAGAAAAACAAAAAATCTCTTATTACCATTACCTTCCTCACAAAATTTTGAAAAGAATTTCTCCTGCATTGTGCATTTAAATCTGAATGAGGGCCCTTTAATTTCTGAACAAACAGCAAGTCTTTCCCATTTATTTCCGAGCAAATCTTGCTCTAATGGTAAGACCTAGATCTAGATCGACATGGATTTGCAGAATTATGCAGGTCGAATTGGAAGGCTCATAATTAGGACGAAAATAAATTAGTTGCCAAAAAAAGATATCATAAACCAGACCCTGTATAACCTGCTTCTTGTTTGTGGTATGTTTAAAGTCATTAAGTTGATATTAAAGGAGGTGAATATTAGGATTTTTAGGTTCTGGGCTGTACAACTCTATGTATTGTATTACACATACCTCACAGTTTACCCAGAAGTTACAAGGAATGAAACAATGCTACCCTCACCCAAAAACAACTACTACTACTACTACTACTACTACTACTACTACTACTACTACTACTACTACTACTACTACTACTACTACTACTACTACTACTACTACTACTACTACTACTACTAATGCCTATCACAATAACAACAACAGCTCTGCTTAGAAGGTAAGTAACAACAACAACAGCACTGCTTAGGTTGCTTTAGTTGTAAAAATCGGCCTCCGCGTTTGTTATTCGTGATAGTGCGTTGTTGAAAGTTCTTTTGGGGAACACGTAACGATTTCTGTCTTATAAACTTAAGGTGTACATCGAATATGCCTGAAATTTAGAGGGAGCCTCGGCCTAGGTCTGTGCACTTTCTCTGCTGACTTATTGAGCTGGGTTAGTAAAAGTAAAGTATCATGTTTCTTCGTTTTCATCTATTTCAGATTGGGAGATGCATTGACTTAATCTTATGGCCGTTCAACTTGGAGTATTACTATTGGGGTTACCGGTTCAAAAAAAGAAAAAAAAAAAATACTCCATTCTCCCTTCTACACCTTATTAACGAAACAAATTCTTGCGTGCTGATCCAGTGTAGGCCTGCCTTTATAGTCATTTCAAGATTGATGTTCACGTTGACTGTAGCAACAATTCGTTATTAGACAAATAACACAAATAAATTTAATTTATTTCAAATCTGGATTTTAAGTCGTAAGATTTCGAACTTCTCTCGAACTCTCTTCCCCGTATCACAGTAATTTTTTTTCTTAATCTGCTCTTTGGTACATCAGTCCACATCAGGTTTAGGCATTGGAGAAAGCACGTAATTTTGCTGCTATGAACATGTCTTTGGACGAAGTAACTCCCAAGACTGGGTAACTCTACAATACCCATCCGCCCACATTATTTTTAGCTTTCCTAGCTTGGTGTTCTCGTTTTTTTCCTTCTCACGAATGGTTCACTTTGCAACCCACCTCTCTCTCGTCCAACCAAATTCGCGCCTGTCTTACCCGTCCCCTCCTACGTACGTCCCGTGGTTTTTTTTTTTTTTTTTCTTTTTTCCCTCCTTATGTAAATTGAAATCTTATATGGATCATTTGAACTTGAACGAAAGTCTAGCACCAGCAGTCCCGCGCATCCTGGAAGCTTGTAAAGAGAGTGACACCGGAAATCATAATTGTCGCTGTCCGGGCTTGACTTTGACTCGAGTAGAAGACTAAAAGTCTAGAGCGTATCATTGCCCATCATTGCGCAGCGTTTAATTAAAGTAAATATTTTTGATGAAGAGGAAGTGGGGATGAGGCAAGAGGGCAAGCGCCTAGTGGGGAGTGGTCCGGCACTGTCGCAAAGGTCATAAAAAAAGGAAACAAAACAAAGCACACAGACACACACGCACACAGACACATACACACACGCACACACACACACGCACAAAAAAACAACAGTATAGGATGAACGAAAGGACAATGAAAACTTGCCGGCTCCATGGTTGGTTCACATAAATAAGTTTTTTTTCCTCTAGCAGAATGTGTTGCTGGAATTACTAGTTCCCACTAAGGTTGTGTAGTAATTTGTGCACATACGGGCAAGCTGTGAGGCGATCATTTTGACATTGACCAGACGTTACAGCCTCTATAGTGCCGATTGTGGTGCATATTTCCAGGATGTAGTGCAAAGTTATTGATTATTGAGACATTTGTATTCTAATATTGTGTATTATTTTCTTGCAGGAAACCGCTAATAATGGATTTTTATATGCAACAAGTTCGAGAGGAGTTTGCCCACAACGGAGTCACAAAAGACCTGGACGAAATGGATTATTTAATGATTAAGTCCAGAAAGAAAAGAGACAGCCCGGAAGAAGTGAGCATGACCGACAGTATGCAAAAATCTATAAAGAAGGTAAGTGACACCCGATCAAGGTAGATCTCTCAACCATATATAGCATAATTCTATTATGAATTTTTAAGCAGGTTTTTTTTTTTTTGGTTGGTTTTGCTTTTGATTTTTTTGGGGTTGGATTTTTTGTTTTTGTTTTTTTTTTTTTTGTTTCAGGAAGTTGGTCATGTTGATTTTGTTAAGCATATTCCTATCAGATCAGTGATGTTGTCCATAGATTATAATAGATCACTGATACAGATCGACTCGGCAAGCCCGTCACGGGATGTAAGGTTCGCATGGTGTTCAATTTGGCTCTCAGGCAAAACTTATCGTCGGAAAAATATTCCTCATGCATGATTGTTTTACAACAATTAGTATGAAAAATGAATTTGGTTTTGTTATTCTGAGAGACAACTAAAATGGTGTCACGTCCATTCAGCGGGATCGTGGATGAGAGAGAGAGAGAGAGAGAGAGAGAGAGAGAGAGAGAGAGAGAGAGAGAGAGAGAGAGAGAGAGAGAGAGAGAGAGAGAGAGAGAGAGAGAGATCAATAATATTGTGGTTTTACATACACCGAAGTCAAATCTTGAAAAACATGTGCTCATGTTGAAATAAACCCGAGAGTATCAATATCACAGTGAAAAATTACGTAGCTTTAATTTAAAACAAATTAAAGGAATCGCGAGACAAATGTATAAATACTCAACTGCATAACTGTTACAGTGCTGTGGACCTCTTCTAGATGTTTCTGGTTGTTAAACAATAGTAATAACTTTTCACCAGAAAGCGTACTTCTTGTGAACTTGTCTTTGGTTTAGCACACACACACACCCCCAACCTCCTATTTTTTTTTATTTTTTTTTGTTTGTTTTTTTTTTTTTGTTTTGGAGAGGGAATCAAATTTCTCATAGAATTTGATGCAGAATTTCCGTTTTGAAACCGGCCTTCATAGGCTCAGAGATAATGATATATAGTTGTACCTTTTCCGTAACAATGCATGCAGGTCAAAACAATCTATTACGGCACCGAAATGACGAGTTTGTCAATATGCAAGATTCGCTTCTTGTCATAAAATCTCTTTGTGGATTCACAGCTGGATCTAGCTTCTGTATCTTGTCATGAAACAGTTATATTTTTCTTGTAGAGAATGTGCTTGAAAAACAAATACAATCTTATAAAAAACAGTATCAGCCAGTACAAGCCATAAAATGTTTCATTATAAACTTTTTATGATAAAAGACTTATTTTGCTTTCTCTCAACACGGCAGTTTACCAACCGCTAAAAAGCGGCCCTTTAGTTTTCGGCCAGGCATACCCCAGGTTTCCGCCAACAATGGGCGGATCGGTAATAAATCACCTGTCAGGCCCAGTTGGGCAAACTTAGGAGACGATAATCTGCGGTGCTAGCAAAGCGTCGGCAAGCGTGCTTGTGCATCACCTGTGATTCTCGAGATTCACAATTTTCACCAGTTTTTAGATTGCAATATCTCTGCTATTACTTTTTTCAAAAATTTTGGAGCGCAGATTCATTTTCAAGCTCAAGTTTTGACCAATACAACGTAATAACTTTCACCATATACAAACAACATTCTTTTTCATTATACCAAAAACGTTCTCGTCGCGAATGAAAAATGCTCGCGTTCATAATTATGACAATGCGCTTGTTTCAGAAAGAATATTTCCAAAACGGAAAAATAATTTTACGCCAAACCCATTTTACATAGCTACCAACCAGTACGTATTTTAGTTTGTATTTGGGCTTCCGAGTACATCAGTCCGTATCAGTGCTTGAAAAGTACGTATTATCAGCTAATAGGAGGTTACAATACATGCTTGGTGGATCGTTAATAGCTTGCAGCCACGGTGTTTTTGTTAAAGTTATGATAAGAGAAAATTGCATAAAGTTTATAATAACTTATAAGTAACAGGTAAGCTTGTAAACGTATAATTAAGCTTGTGTTAAAATCAATATTGATACATGTATCTGTGTTTAAATCGCTACATCATCCACCAGCTTTGCAGCGACCAATTTTATTCATTTCTTCAAAAATCTGTATTTGCCTTTTCAAAAGTTGGCAGTTACGATTTTATAGCATGAAACAATTACTTGTAAATATGAATTTCGGCGAAGCTGTCGACCGCGAAGAGTTTTTACGTGGTTTTATATGATCTTTTTGAAAATAATTATATTCCGCCGAAAAACGAACATTTCGTATATTCTTACGACTTAGCAGACATGGTTTTTTTCATCGGGAGTTAATATGTTTCGGAAACTTAACTAGATCTATCACTAAAGGTTTTCCTAGGCTAACAAAATTAATGTTACCACATGATGTCGAAACAATTTAAAATGTTTGGCTTATCACTGTTGATAATTTTACTCTAGATCTAGTATTAGACCTTATTCTAAACCGAAGGCTAAACTTATAATCAATTTATGACACTAAAATTTTCTCTAAGTGACCCACACGAATTCGTTATTTGTTTCTGTGATAGATCAGTATCGGTATTTGTTAAATTTCTCTCGAGAGAAGGATGGTACTAGATCTAGAACCAATAAACGAGGAGCCGCGATACTACTCAGGATATAGAGATAAACGGGAAACTTTGGAGCCAATAAAAACAGAATCTTAACCGGCTAGAGGTGTAAAAAGGTCGTGATCGAAGATTACAAAAGAACTAAGTAACCCTCGCAGTTGCTGTTTGATATTTGCATCATTCAACATATTAATGAATTAATGGCGAAATATCATCTCAAAATATTGTTCCAAAAGCTTCATTTGGCGTCATTGAAAACTGCCACCTCAGAAACGAAATGCACCTTCTACCAAAATACTTCCTGGGCATCAAAACTGCTCTGAATTTTTTTCAGTTTAAGAAAGGGCCGCCCCCAACCGTGTCAAAATTATTGATTGGGTATTCCATATCTCACGAGAAATTATCCCCAACTCCAACTTGATTTCAATTTGTTTTCCAGATTCGTCTGATCCTCATCAATATGAAGCCTCTGAGCAATCGAAGATTCTGCGTGTTTTGCAAGAATAATAAGGAGCAACCGACTGTCTATAATACTCACCTTGTGAAAAATGAGGAAGGAGAAGTCACATGCCCTATTCTCAGAAAGTGAGTACATTATTATATTGTATTTCTTCTATTTTGATTGGAGGTGAAAATTACTTAGATCAACAATTCATAAATGAGATAAAACATGATTGACGGATAGATATAAATCTCTCTCTCTCTATTTGTGAAAATCAGGGGGCATAACTCATGTAGGAAAGGTTTTTTTTTTTTTTTTTTATTATTTTCAAACAGGAAGCTCTTAAATCTGGAAGGTTTATTAAAATATAGGCAGAGTATAACGTATTTAAATTATAATAGGTCGTGATTGGCTTATAAGTTATCTCAGAATTTCGCTGTTACACAGTACTTTTAAGTTTTGGAATTAATGGAAATGTTTATTCTTTGAATGTGATTGTTGCTGTAATATCTATTGGGCTTTTTTTTTTTTTTTTTTTTTTGCTTTTATAGTTTTTTCATAACAAATAGACAAAGATCAACAATAGTCAACGCTCTCCAGACTTACTCCTCATCAAAGATGGCTGTTTTGGCGGTTAATGAGTAAACCACGTGACCAAGTAGAACAATAAATTTGACTATCACGAGCGTTGCAATTTTTTGTTGTATTAAATCTGATATCCTTTAATACCTTTATTTGCCAGACATGATGATGTTCTGCATAAATGAATCAATTTCTTTTATATGTCTGCAAACCTCCTTTCAGACCAATCAAACATACATAAATGTTTACATGTTTTAATATTGTGCAGCTTCAAGAAAATGCTAAACACTATAGTTTTATTTCTTTTCTGGGATTTTTATTCCTTCAATAGGTATGTGTGCCCCATATGTCAAGCTACTGGAAAGCATGCACATACAGTAAAGTACTGCCCATATAATGAAGGGCTTAGTGTGGATGCTATTTTCAAGACCATGCGCAATGGAACAGGAAAGCAAAGGAAGAACAGTGCGTGCAGTTCAGAGTGAGGGTTAATAAGTTTAGAAAAACATTTTATGTTGTACATAATTTCTCCCCTTTTCTAAACGGGTAGTAAATAAGAAGGTATAGTTTGGACTATACATATTTTTGAAAGATAAAATGCTATCCAACTAACTTACCTATGCAAAACATACATTCTGCACTGCATTGAACCATTTTGTTCGTCTTATAAATAAATGCATGTAAATGATGTATGCAAATTTTGTCTCAAGTGATCATCAGGCAGATTCACAAATATAGGGTTTTATGTATTTTTAATGATCTTTTCTACAATTTTAAACAGTTATTTTTCTTTTTATGTAGATATCAACCACATGTATTTTTTATTGTTGTGATTTTCTCTATGTCTGTATAGATATGATCATTTTTCTATTACGGGTTGGCCATATTTGACCTTTGTTTAAGTATATTTCATGTACCCCTTTAGATGAAGATTTGTGAAGGAAAAGTTGCTATTAAGCTATTGTTGTATTTGAGTGGGATTGAACGAGGCGATAAGGCACTGTGGCAAGCCTTGAGTTGTGAGGCTCTATGGTTCAATGAACAAGAAAGTGTTGTGTTTTTATAATCCAGATGAGCTAGTCAAAAAGGAATATGCCATTTAAATCATCCATTTTTAAGACATTGATGACATTGACAGTATTATTTTAGCTTCTGCTACACTGATTGCAGGAGTGGCCAATGTTGCTTTTTTACATATTTTTTATTTGTGCCTTTTTGTTCCTGTCCAATTTCAGATTAAGAATTTATTCACATTATATCTATAATTTTATATGTTTAAGTCTTGAAAACCAGTTAAGAATATTTTATGGGAGTTGCTTTCCTTTTAGTCAGCATTATATTAAGTAGTCTTTTAAATCAGGTTTGTGTTTCAACAAATGACATTGATAGCACTAACCTCATTACCCATAGCTGTGATGATTTGCTGGCTTATCTACTTAACTGAATGAACATGTTTTGAAACTCCAGAAAATGTCCTCAGAGGTGTTTGAAATTTTTTATGTCAAATATTTCCAATGTAATTCTATAGCTGCCAACCAGTACTTATAATACTTATTTAGTCTGTATTTGGGCTTCCGATTTCTGTCAGTATTGGGGCTAAAAAAGTACGTATTAAAGCAGAATCCCATTAATCAGAAGTAAAAATACATAGCTTCCAGACATGGTGTATTTGTTAAAGTTATGATAAGAGAAAATAATATAAAATTTACAATAACTTATAACAGGTAAACTTTTATTTAAGCTTGTGCTAAAGTCAATATTGATAAAGTTCTGTACTTAATGGGCTACATCATCTGCTAGGTTTGCATCGACCAATTTTTGTATCTAAAAATCTGTATTTGCCTTTTCTTGGCAGCTATGTTGATCATCACTTATTACAGTATGAAATTCGCTCTTGTATCCTTAAGAAGGTAACTTTTATTTAGGTATTCTTACATTTATTTATTCAATAAAAAGCAATGAGGGAGGTATAATTATGTCTTCAGGTGATTGCAAGTTGGCTACGTTGCAAACAAGAGAGTACTATTGATCCCATGGTATGGTTAAAGTAAAAATCATCATGAAGGCTTTAGCTCCCTCTTTCAAGCTATCCACAGTCAAAGTCATGACAAAAGGCCCCATTAAGAAAAAAGTTCAATCCGAACCCATTTGACATTTAAGAGACGTCAAATATACTGCTCATTTTTTTTGTCCTCATCTGCATATCATTTTGTAGGCTAAACAACATTCTTAGTGGTTATAAAACCATGATTTCACAGTTGATGTACACTAATTTCCATATATGCTTGTAAAAACTAGTGCTACTTTCACGTGAATGCCTCTCTGAAGCGTATTATGTAGAGTTCTTTGTTTCCCAGACCTTATGAGATAAATTTTTCATGCCAGCCCTGTTTTCTTTTGCCATTTATCAAGAACTTTACAACAATATTAAATTTTTAATTTTAGGTGTTATGACAAGTGGAGTTCTTGCACTCAGTCCAGGGGGATCACATGTTGACTTCGAACATTCCCATGCCTTTTAGTGTGGCATTTTAGATGTTTATCGTTGAGAGAATATCATGAAGCCTTTTTTTTTTATAATGAATTCCTTGAATATTTAGTGATAGTAGCCTCATGTTTTGAGGCATGAAAGGATGAAGATTTATTTCTTTAAATGTTACTTTTCTAAGATGCAACATACTACAGCTGACTCATTAGGACTGCTCTTTTTGGTCTACAATAAATGATAAAAATTGACCTCCACTGCCATCAATTAAAAAAAATGATGCCATAATTATAAAACCTTGTAGTGATTTTGAAAATTGTAGACTTGCATTTGTTTGTAATTGATAATAAGCATAACAGTTGTATGTATGAATATGAGGTATGCATCACTTTTATTTTTATTACCATCTATACTTTGGTGGTACAAATTTGTCCAACTTGTAAAAACAGTTGTATTCAATGATTTGACATTCAGCATTTCTTTGTGTTTCACCCCTACATGCCTACCATTTCTTGCCCTAATTTATCCCTCTTCTCTCTCTATCTCTCTCTCTCTCTCTCTCTCTCTCTCTCTCTCTCTCTCTCTCTCTCTCTCTCTCTCTCTCTCTCTCTCTCTCTCTCTCTCTCTCTCTCTCTCTCACACACACACACACACACACACATTAGCTTGATTTAAGCTCAAGGATTACATACATTAAATTATAGTTGTGTATATCTTGCCATTTTTTTTCAAAGCAGATAGCTTCCAATTTATATTTTTTTCTCACTTTCTGATACGGTATACAGAGTTGTAATATTACTAAAGAATGCTCCAGATATTTTATACTCGTGAATTTTACATAATTGGCTTACAAATCATTGGGTGTTTCCCATTTTTTAAGACAAGTTGGGTTTTATAGAAAACTATATAATTATATATGGACTAAATTGTGCAAATTCTGTGTTGTACATATATGTAAATAACTAAAAGCAGTGCTTTATTATTTGTAGAAATGAGATCAATTATAAATACTTGTACATATATAAATTTCATATGATTCTGTGCAAATTTTGTGTGTATCACTATTGTTTTGATGGTTTGTTATTTTTACAAATTGCTTGTATAGAAATAAAAGCAGCATTCCAAACATGTCTTTTATTTTTTATGTCAAGTATACTTTTAGAGAGGTCCTTCCGAAAAATATGTATAGTGGAATCAACTTCAAGTCAACATCTTTAAGGGAACCACCTCTATAATGTATAACAAGAACTAAAAAGAATATAAATTATTAGGCTTTTCTCTCAACTTGAATGAATTGAAAGATATATGCCATCATCTAACTTAGCAAAGCAGAAAGTCTCAGATCAGAACCCTGACTTTTTACAAAGGAAACACATGTGTAGCTTGGGCCTTGAGGACTTCATTTACTGATTTGGTCTAGCCAGTATGATAAAGTGCTATCGGTTACTGTACTACAGAAACCTGAAATCTTGAAAATAAGTTTCTTAAAAAAACCCCATGATTTTGACCTTAAATTATCGTTTATCACTCAGCCTTGGCAATCTGTGAACTGAAGTAGTGGTTAGTGGAAGAATTTGAGAGTAGTATTGAATCTTTTAAGGTGAAATGAACTTGAGAACATATATATAATCACACTCGTCTAGTTATGAATGAGATATGGTTATAAGTGATGTGAAGAGTGTGTTAGAATCTAAAGCAATAAGTTATGGTGCTTTATATTAGACAAGTGTTGAGTCAATTGCTTCTGGAGGTAAACATTGCACTGTAATTGTAACGTGTAAGTCGAGTGAATTGAAATTAGTTGACTGAAATAATAAAAGTATTAAAACGGTTCTCTTAAACATTCTTCCATACAAACCCTTGCCAATCTTTGAAAGGTAAACATCTATGAATGATTTTTATTACATGTATTATTTAACTTAAAGGGGGCCACAAACTATTTAAAATTTAGGAAGAGAAGATTATTCTTTTATTTTACCGTCCTAAGAAAAAGCCCAATGTCGTCAAATCAGCTGGCTGTAGTAATAAAACTTAAAGCACTTTTACAAAGTTCTCTTTTATTAACACTATTCCAAACAAACCCTTGAAAAGCTTTATAATGTAAACATCTTTGAATATGGGGAACACAAGCTATTTAAATTTTACAATGGAAGAATTTCTGATTTTGCGGTGGAAGGAGAAAAAATCGATCAATCTGTGTCCAAATATTACTGACGTAATTTTCTTCTCTCTCTCTCTCTCTCTCTCTCTCTCTCTCTCTCTCTCTCTCTCTCTCTCTCTCTCTCTCTCTCTCTCTCTCTCACTCACTTTCGTAGTCTCTTTCATCTTTCTTAAATTCTTTTTTTTTAATCCCTTCTTCTTCTTCCTTCTCTTTTCTCCTTTGCTACATTCACAATGACACTTACTCAAGTGATAAGTTAGTACAAAATTTTCCTTCTACAGGCAACCAGCTTAGGCTACTCGCTAGTTCTAGATTTCTAGTAGTAGTACATAGTAGTGACAGTAACACTATGCATCGAAGCATTCGCGTGAGAACCGTGTAGGCCTAGTAAAGTTCATGTAATATTTAGTCGATGGTCATAAAAGAAATCTTGTAACATGATATTATGCCCATACCAATCTATAGAAGCAGGGGCTTGGGGTTTAAAAAAAATAAGTTAAAAAAACAAGGACAATGACATAGGAGATACGACCATTTTCCATTACCTGATGCCTTTCAACCCTGCCTTAAGCGATGAATGAGAAAAGAATGAATACTAAACATTATGATGTGATGGGCACGATACTACCACTTCATGCACTAGTTTTAATAGGCAGCAAAACTTAAGAAAATGAGGACACGATATAGATGTGCATACACTGATACAGTAACGTACGATAACATTAATAAGGAGTGTTACTGTTACTGTGTTAGAAACCATGGAGATTGAGTATGAATCCTGAAGATCATAGTTACATGGATAGGACTTGTGGGAGAGATTATACTGTTCTTCTTACTTTGTTTAGAATTAGAGGGCGCTTTTGTGTCTACTGATGGTGTCAAGTTTCTTATCTTCGGTATTACTATACTAAATAAACAGAACTCTATAGAAACGTTACCGTTACACTGTATCAATAACTGTCACTGTCAAGAGTGTTAACTTTCTGTTTCAAACACCATAACGAAGTTCTCAAGTACAGGTGTATCTTGAGCTTTATTTTCACTTTCGGTTTCATCGTTCACACCATAGGGTTCTCGACTACCTTCCAAAATGACACAAGATAAAGTACCTTTACTAAATTGAGATGAATGGACGGGGTTCCAATTTCTAATTTGACCTTAAATCCAAAATTTAAACGAAATACGTTCTCTGTTGCAAAACATCACACACTATACCGGCAATATTGCAGCATTATACGCATACTGGATTGCAAAGTGTTAATTTTATTTCACATTGCATGAAAATTGGGTAAACTGGTTAAACTACGACATGTAATTGATGTACTATGTAGCTTTATTTGCAATTATAGAAGTCCATAATCTTTTTGTGCCTCGTTTAACAAACCCACGTGCCTGTTGCATAAATTTACAAGGTGTAAAATTTATACATATAATGGTTTAATAACCAGTTAAAATGACCTTTCATTTTCAATAACAGTCTAACTTCCTTTTTGGAGTGTCTCTAAAAAACCAGTTGATAATATAATAGATGGAAATGTGTGACCTCAAAAATAGCGCATGCTGTTCCTTTCGGAAAAATTTTTTTTGGAAAATAAATCTAAAATCTGCTTTAGCATATTTTTCAAAAGCATCAGGTAAAAAAGGGAACACAATGATGATTAGCTTCCCTCAGACTGAGTAGGTTGAAACTGAAACTCTTCAACTCAAAATTAAACCAAGACTAAGAGCGTCATTATATTGGTCTGTTGAAAATTGAGCTTTAAATACAATCTCTTTTTTTTACATAGTTCTTACAATTTTAGATGGTGTCTATGCAGAGGACCGTAAGCTTAAAGGACACCAGGAAGAATCTGCGAGGCATCTTCTAGATAACAATATCAGTGTTGGCAATATTCAACGACATTGATTTGGTAAGGGATTTGGTAATTTATTAATACAGTGTATTGATATATATATATATATATATATATATATATATATATATATATATATATATATATATATATATATATATATACGTATATACATATGATTATGTGTGTGTGTGACTTCATGCAGTTAAACTACAACCCTTAAGTATGCTTTCTTGTTGCACTCTCTCTCTATCTGTCTGTCTGTCTGTCTCTCTCTCTCTCTCTCTCTCTCTCTCTCTCTCTCTCTCTCTCTCTCTCTTTCTCTGTGCACCCCCTCCCCAACCTCTTTTTTTTTTTTAGCTTTTACTTACCATTTACATGAAGACCCATTGGTTGTCGACCTTCAATTTTGACTCCAGTCCAGTCACGTTATGGACCTGATGCACATAGCCAGTTGCTTCTCTCTTTCTACTGCAACCTTCCAATTAGAGGCTGCATGCTACTTTGGACTACTTCGTCCACTATTGGAGCTGGGGTAGAAACCTGCTGTTTATATTACACATACATGTACATGTGTGGGAGTGTCTGTGTCACCCCCCCATGTACAGATAAAACTAAGGCATTTTTCCTACTTTGATAAGTGAGGTGTCAAAGTCACCTCCAATGCTTGAAATTGGAGGCTCCCTAACCTTAGTTTTAGCCTAGGTATCCTCCATTTTAAGGCTCCCAAGCCTTAGAGTCTAACTAAGTGCCCTCCTTTTCGAGGCTGCCTATCCTCTACCTATTACAATAATAATATGATTTTAATAGCGTTAGTATGTATTAGAGATATTTTTCACCTCGAAATGCGGCCTAGTGTTTAGTCGAAAGTGTGAAAAAGGACTGGTGATATTTTGTAGCCGGATTTTATTTTAAATTATCAAAATAAGTTTTTATTCTAATCAACTCGTTTTGTTTTAAAAAGATGATCTCAACATCTAACCTCTAAGTGTGAGTTTAAATCATTACAAACATAACATCCGCATTTATGACACTATACAATACTCTAAGGCTATAGGCAAGCTGAAAGTTACAAACAATTCTAACATGTTTTACTGCTTTGGAACGGGATTAAAAAAACCAATGTAAAAAGATTTCAAAAATAAAAATAATGTTTTATTCAGTGATATAAAGTCTGGGCAGATGAATAAGACTAAGAGCACTTTTTGAGTTTTGAGTTGTTTCAGCAAATTAGATGAATTTGAAGATGTCACTTGGACCAGCAAAAGTTTGCTTTATTTTATACACCCTGATAGTAGACTAAATATTTACAGAACGCTATATATATGTGTGTGCTTCTTGACTGTCTGGTAATAAAAATGGTCAAGAAGTTCCAGTTGATCAGCAATAACAGAGCACTGTTTCAGAACACTGCTGCGGCATGCAGTTTACTATAACTTGGTCCACTCTCTTCCACCAACGCCACCACACCAAGTTTCCATTTAGAGATTCCTTGGAGACCCCTTGCCCTGTTAGAAGCTTTTCTCTTCTCAGCTGGTATGGCTACGTTAACAATCTGACCTGCTACACTGTACATGGTAGAGGCCAAGTGCTGAGTGTGCGTGCCGACAGATTTGACATGCGGTTTAGCATTTCGCGGACCCTCTTTTCCTTGCTTATCTCTTGAATGTTTTTCTTGTCGGCTATTCATTCTGTGAAGCAGATCAGCACTGCCAACTTTCGTCGAGAACACAAGAGACGCGTTATTCGGTGCTTTTCTGTCGACTTCCACAGCGACCAGAAACGCTTCTCCATCTGAGTTCTGCATTCCTATGACAATGATATCTTTAGTGGAGTTGGCGAACAGTCGAGTGACGCCCATTTTGGAGGTGGCCCATCCTTCTATCTTGGAAACTCCAGCTGGCCACATAAAAAACGATGTAAAACATGAGAGATTGTTTTTAAAAATGTTTTTCATATTTATACAAACTTCACAATTTATTCGTGAAAATTTATTTCACTAGAAAAAAAGCTTCCTAGTTCTCCAGCGCTCAGATCAAGTCTAACGTGAGTCTCCTATTATTAATCTTATTCCAATCATAATATGTAAATTTTGCTTCGGTTCAAAACTCCCTGCTCTGAGGACATACTTAATAACTAAGCAAGGGCATATTGTGAACCGTTGGAATTAATCCAACTTTCAGATTTTATGGTTCAGTAGTTTTAGACATCGAGTGTGTGTCTATCACCATGGGTGTAAATATGATAATTGATATTCTGACTGGCACTATGCTGTGGCTTTTCCGTGAAGATCAGTCCTGAGAATCGGTTAGGACACACAAACTGATTATATAAGTCTGCTCTATGTGTCCACACTTACCAAGGTTGAGCTGTCCAATGACGCTGCCATCTCTAGCACTGTGGCCGGCTATCAGAGCAGGCGACCGATTCAAGACCCATATGACGGCGTCCTCCTCCAGGCGGTGCTCCTTCACTCTTCCTCTTGCCGAGAAGAGAGGTTCAGAAGAGTCCCCCCTCTTCTGACTTTGAGCAAGATCGTTGTAAGTGTCATACATTGCCATAGGTCCATACCAACATGACTTTTTGAACAACAGTTGTGTGTCATTGCCATTGTCTCTAAAGGCCCACAGCGTTGAAGCATAGGGTTGTTTGTCTCTTCCACTGAATCTCCTACCTACGGTTCATACGACGATGGAATGGTCAGCAAGAAGGTCATTTTTTTATGGGGAATACTTACAAGTGTAGCATGCAGTTCAGAGTAAGATAATTTCTTTTGAGAAACCATCCATAGCAATTATATATAATATATATATATATATATATATATATATATATATATATATAAGATCTTACCTTAAATTCTCTGCATACTACACTTGTGTTTCAAGCGGAGGACAAAGGTGTCGCCTGTCCTCCGCTTGAAACACAAGTGTAGTATGCAACCCGAAGAGAGCGGAGGACAGGCGACACCTTTGTCCTCCGCTTGAAACACAAGTGTAGTATGCAGAGAATTTAAGGTAAGATCTTCTATATCTTTGAAATGCTCCCACAGTTGAGCACTCTTATCAATTATTCCAACTTATCTTCAAACTATATATATATATATATATATATATATATATATATATATATATATATATATATTCATGAGTTTCTTTAGCTCATTTCTGAATTGAACAGAGGGTCACAGCACAGCATAAATCAAATGGAGTTGATAATTAGTTCCCTATACACCTAGTCTTGATTAAAAGCAAGTCTTAGGTAATTTTCTGAAACCATCAATTTGTTAAAACATAACTTGCATCTATAGTGGAACAAGGTTTCTCAAAGAAAGGACGTACTTGCTTGAGGTCCAACATTGTTGATGTAGATAACTCCTTGATAGTACATAACAATGGGCGGTATTATCCCTGGATCAGAGCCAGTTGTTCTGGTTTGTTGCGAGCGCCTCCCTTCCATTTCCAGATTATAAAACCAAACGGTATGGATGCGATCCATCAACCTAGCTCTCAGGTCGAAGGCATAAAGCCTCTGCATCCCAAGTGATTCTGGAGCTCCCTGTAGGAAAGATATCATGTATACAGAACTAGATCTATACTTAGAATACGAAACCTATAACAAATAGAGCCCCTCTATCTCTATCTATCTATCTATCTATCTATCTATCTATCTATCTAACTATCTATCTATCTCTCTCTCTCTATCTATCTATCTCTCTCTCTCTTTCTCTCTCCCCCCGCCCCTCTCTCTCTCTCTCTCTCCCTCTCTCTCGCTCTCTCTCCCTCTCTCTCGCTCTCTCTCTCGCTCTCTCTCTCTCCCTCTCTCTCTCTCGTTCGCTTTCCCTTTTTCTTCCTCTTTCTCCACTTTCTCCTCTTTTTTTCTTGAATTTTACCCACTTGTTCAAAGAAGAGGAAAACGAGTTACGGTCTAAATCATTTTTTTTAAACCTATAACACCAGCAGACCTCAACCTTTGGAAGGGCAGATATGAGAGGTCGACTGCTGTCACACTGCCAGACAAATGATGCAGATAATAAAGTTCAATATGATTTTGTGAGTCCTTATTATAAATTATCATCAAAAGTTTCTTTTTTTTTTTATTTAGACTTTGTTTCAGCCAATAATATATGAAAATTTCTTGACAAAACAAAATATAAAACTGTAATTGACTTTTATTTAACAACTTGTGATTCGCATTTTCTGGAGACATGGCTATATTTTCCATCTCCTTTTTTTTTTTTAGAATCATGGTCCATACTGACAAATGATAATTTGTCTTCCCACCCGATTTTATTTCATCAGGAGCCTAAGCGCGATGCCGTGCGCGGACAGTTACCTGTGAGGTCATGTCTGTCGGGACGAACTGTGTCAGCAGATACACCCGGAACCCAGCAATGATGGGTTGACTGCAAGGGACGAAAGTACCATTGACTCGCTCCACTACACCCGTTAGAGTGATTGAGGCGTCCACCACACCGTCTTTGGAAGATGAAATAAACAGGAAATTGAGGGAAAAGGCATTGTTTAAAAAATGAGAGAAATGAAACTGGCTTTCTCAGATGATCGTGGATAGACAGAATCATACCCATATTGCGCCAATCGAGAGCAGACAATATAATGGAAAATACAGATAGATACGGTACGGACTATCTTTGTTGATTATAAAAAGCTTTTTGTCCGCACAGACAGAGATATTTCAACATTTACGAGTTTCCACAGCATAAGTGACATTATGAGATTCCACTTACACATACACACACACACTAACACTTAAATAATGCTCTTTCAAACTAGTATGTCGTGGAAGCTTCCTCTCACCCTTGTCTCATATCTTTGAAAAAAAACAACTAGTAAAGGAGAATCAAGAGACGAACAATATTTTACTCACTGAAGCCTTTTACATCAGCAAGAACATTACTTTATTATCTTTCTCTTCTATATACACGTATGGCCAGATTCATTGAACTTTAAAAAGAAAAGGGTTTTATTAAACAGAATTCTTAGGTTGATTCAAACAGGACAAAACTAATTTGTGTATATTTTAATTCAAATCGTGAAATCAGAGTGGAGTTAATGTTGAAGGCCAAACGGCGCTGTTTAAAAACTTGTTCATTAATGGATATCTGTGCAAGGAACTATGGAATCTCATGTCATCATCATCAACATTGAATGGACTTTCGGAGAGGCGGCAGAGGTCTCCCGGGAAAGAAGACCTTGTCCGTGGCTCCCCGAGGAGCCATTGAAGTGCGCTAAGCGCATGTTGCAAACAGTTCCAAACTGCTGCAACGCCAAGTGGGATTGGTTGGACGGACTGAAG
Organism: Elysia crispata; assembly: GCA_033675545.1. Lineage (NCBI taxonomy): Eukaryota > Metazoa > Mollusca > Gastropoda > Plakobranchidae > Elysia > Elysia crispata. Next base: position 197,968 of record JAWDGP010007289.1, on the reverse strand, counting down.
GTAACGTCGTGGGTAATAGAGGGGCGGGAAGAGCCTGCATTCTTCCGATGCCCACCTTAGTCCCTCACTCAGGTGCCATGTCAATAGAGGGAATGAGCTTTTCCAAAAACAAAAACGAGGTGAAGTGGTTCATAAAAATGATTGGTATTGGATCGGCAGACCTGACAAAAAACACACGCATTATCTATCAAACTTCCAAATTTGGCTGTGGGATCCATGAAGAGCATGCCTAGATCTAGATCTAGGTTGGGAGAGATGGAAACAATGGGGGAGTATGTGTGTGTTTAAAAAAATAAAAAAAAGGGGGGGGGTGGTGCATGTTACCAAATTGACGAAAGATGAGGATGTGACGCAGTTACAGTCAGCTTAGAAATGTAATGTTTGTCAGATCTGAATAGTATTCATTTGCTCGAAACCAAAGACAGCAAAGGTTTAACATGTTCTATATCTGAAAGTTACCGGTAGAGGTAGGCCTATCATGCATTGTTCCATTGGCATTGACAGTGGGGAGTGTATATATATATATATATCCTTTGCCCACCATTTCTTCTTACTTCCTCTTATACTTCAAAGGCTCCTCCCGCCATTCAAAACCCTGCTTACTTGTAATGTTTTTCTGCTGTGAGTGTGATTATGTCTAACAACAGAATCAGTGATGATTTCTTTCCTATGCTTTTTAAATTTAGACTCTGATTCCATCTTAACAGTTACTGCGCTCTCTCTCTCCTTGTGTGTCTGTCCGTCTGTTTGTTTCTCTGTCTCTCTGTTGGTCTCTCTCTCTCTCTCTCTCTCTCTCTCTCTCTCTCTCTCTCTCTCTCTCTCTCTCTCTCTCTCTCTCTCTCTCTCTCTCTCTCTCTCTCTCTCTCCCCCCCCCCCCCTTTCCTTTTCTCTACTATCTATCTATCTATCTCCCTTTATCTTTTCTCTTCTCTTCTTTCTCTTTTTGAATCTTTCTCACCCTCCACCTCCTTCGCTTTTTCTATCTTTTTTTTTCCCTCTGTGGGTGTGTAATTTCCAATCAAACTCTTCTTCTCCCATTCTCTTTCTTTCCCTCTCTCCGCCTCTCTCTATCTTCCTCAGCCTTCTCTCTCTCTCTCTCTCTCTCTCTCTCTCTCTCTCTCTCTCTCTCTCTCTCTCTCTCTCTCTCTCTCTTTCTCTCTGTCTCTGTGTCTCTCTGGTTACCTTATCTTCTGTCTTTCTGACTCCACCACCATGAGTAAAAGATCAGATTCCCTACTCAAATCCATTGCTTTATCAGTAAAAGAATAGAGGTTAGCTAGATCCCAACCCCTCCCCTCTTTGCCAGCTTACTGGCACGTCTTCCTTACATAAATCAATGCTTGCCTGGGAAAAGCGGGACACACGGACACGGATGAGGAAACTTTTACGGATGAACTCTGGGCCTATGACACACATCGTGGATGTAACCAAGTGCACAATGGTGTGACTCTAAAACGCCCTCATTCTTATCTCATCATTTCATATTAATTCTATATATAGTAATGTGATACATGATAGTATCTGGGAGTTGCTTTTACACCATATTAATTAACACAGCTATAACTTTCTCACAAGGCTCCGGAATATCGAGCTAACTTCCGTCAAGAAAGATAACTCACGACCTAAAGTAAAAGTAAAACAAGGCGATTTACAACTTCACACAGGTGGGCGAAGTGAACCGCGGTGACACACGGCCACAATCGTGCCTTCTTGCGTTTTTATACTGGCCATCAGCGGATTTCCCCCAACCTCCAACACGACACCTCCTCAGAACAAGTTCAACAAAGGTCGGGTTAGAAATAATTTAGCCTAGATGTTCTATCCATCACTGACGTACTCACTACCACAGGACCAGAGAGTGGGAGTGGCAGGAAGAATGGTTTTGTTACCAAGCAAAACAATGCACTAAAACACTCAGTGAAGGCAACCCCAGTGTCAACTTGATAACCTTAACGAAATTGTGACATACACATCAAACACAGTTATACTGTGTTAAACTCGCTTGAAATACATTGTGCGATCAGATACCTTGCTGGTCGAAACCGATATGGCGCTTAGTTCTGGCAAAATACATGTAATCATTGGGGAATCACGACAATCCCATCTCATATGCCAAGGGTGTGTTTCCTTCAGAGGCCATTCAACAATCACAATTTAATAACAAAATAACCTGAGCAAGGGCATTGACTTTGACGTAAATCGCCTAATTTACAAGGTTCGACAGCTTGCTGAATCCTGCGGGGCGAGGGGGAAGAAACTCGAGAAAGTTTTACCGATAGCCCAACCGAAGGTCGCGAAAGACTTTATAATTTGGTCGGTTGGCTGGATCTTATATTCACTGTGGCAGCGGCTGCGTTTTTTGAGGTATTACATGTGCATCCAAGTTTTGAAAGTCAAAACGTTTCCCTTATTTCTAGATTTTAAAAAAAAATTAGTCATAGATCTAGAAGGCTTTCAATATAGCCATTGGAAACATCTTCTTCTTCTTCTTCTTCTTCTTCTTCTTCTTCTTCTTCTTCTTCTTCTTCTTCTTCTTCTTCTTCTTCTTCTTCTTCTTCTTCTTCTTCTTCTTTCTCTCCCTCCTCCTCCCCTCTCCTCCTCTTCTTCTTAAACTTCCTCTTCTTCTTCATCTTCATCTTCCTCTTCTTCTTCCTCTTCTTCTTCTTCTTCTTCTTCTTCTTCTTCTTCTTCTTCTTCTTCTTCTTCTTCTTCTTCTTCTTCTTCTTCTTCTTCTTCTTCTTCTTCTTCTTCTTCTTCTCTCTCTCTCTCTCTCTCTCTCTCTCTCTCTCTCTCTCTCTCTCTCTCTATCTATCTATCTATCTATCTATCTATCTATCTATCTATCTAAACTGTATCTATATCTAGCTCTTTCTCTCTCTTTTCTTTTTCTCTGTTTTCTCTCTCTCTCTCTCTCTCTCTCTCTCTCTCTATATATATATATATATATATATATATATATATATATATTTATCTATCTATCTAAACTGTATCTATATCTAGCTCTTTCTCTCTCTTTTCTTTTTTTCTGTTTTCTCTCTCTCTCTCTCTCTCTCTCTCTCTCTATCTATCTATCTATCTATCTATCTATCTAAACTGTATCTATATCTAGCTCTTTCTCTCTCTTTTCTTTTTCTCTGTTTTCTCTCTCTCTCTCTCTCTCTCTCTCTCTCTCTCTCTCTATATATATATATATATATATATATATATATATATATTTATCTATCTATCTAAACTGTATCTATATCTAGCTCTTTCTCTCTCTTTTCTTTTTCTCTGTTTTCTCTCTCTCTCTCTCTCTCTCTCTCTCTCTCTCTCTCTCTCTCTCTCTCTCTCTCTCTCTCTTTCTTCCGTTGCTTACAAGCGAAAAGTGGTGCGTTGGTGGTCTTATCCTTTAGTTTAAAGTAAAATGATCATTGATAAAGTTAAATCATTAACAGAAAGAAGAAAAGGCACTTTAAACAAATATGCACACGTAGAATTGTGAGGACTTATAGTAATTCAATCTCCTGCAACTGCAAGAAAACAAGCTGATGAAAAAAATACCATACATTTTATTTTTTTGTTAATCAGGTGAAAACTTTTTTTTAAATCTCAGGTCTGATTAAGTTCACTGTAGTAAATACTGACATTTTTTTTCCTATCAAAAACCAACAGTTGCTTATGATATTTTGTTGCAGAATTTCTTTTTCCCTATTGAGCAGTTGTTGTTTTTTTAATGATTCTTATTGTGCTAAATCAGACCATATGTATTTGAGGCCTACATATCATTAGCGAGAAAAATTTGACAACTAAATAATTCATCTATCTATCTATCTATCTATCTATCTATATATATATATATATATATATATATATTATGAAGCTTCGATATATAATGGAGCTAGGCAAAAAATGAGGACCATCTAAGCGAGCATTTCTAGACCACCTGGGAACGTCAAAATTGGCAGAAAGTAGTAAATTGCCCTAGAGATTGGAGTGGTAATATTATTTTTAAGCAAAATAGTGTTTGAAGAAAATTAAAGGCAAAAATGTGATTATTATTTTAGTAAAAGAAAAAGTCGAATGTGCGAACTATTTCCTGTAACAGTGTAAGCACAGCAGCTGTTGGGCAGAGATGGCAGGAATGAAATTGAAAGTACGCGCGCAATGCAGGCGGCGGCAGATCTATAGATCTAGATGATTATGGTGTAAATTCTAAAAAGATTGCACCCGCATAGATTCTAGATTAAGGGCCTAGATATTTACAGCAGCTACACTCAAATCAAAAGGTCAAGATCTACAACTAGAGAAATCTAGATTTTACTTTTAGACTTACAATTTAAAAAAAAAAATACTTTAATTCTAATGTACATTTAAGTATCTGCCCAGCTAAGAGTTCTCACAGGCACTTAATGCGAAAATTCAAAGCTTTGTAATAAGCGGTTAAAAGGAACTAAAAACATATTGGGAAAGTGTAGAATTAGTCGATTTCCTTTATTCCAAAAGGATTTAATTCTTTTATCTAAATTTTGTGATTAGAATAAGAATTATCAAGATACCTAGAATCTAGGTAAAGATGGGTACGTGGAGGCATATATCTCGATCATTTAAGTGAAAGGATAGAGATCAAGACCATTTATAAGGCTAATTGCCTCGGCAAACTGACACCATGGTTCTGTTCGTAGAACGGGGTTTCGAGCTTGTTGCAATAATCACGAAGTTGCTTATCAATGCTTTTTTTTGTTGTTGGACACGAAAGTTAAAATTAATTTTCATTCGGACCTTGCAATGAGATAACTCCATCGGAAATTCAAAAAAAAAAAAATGAGAGAAATGAATTTTTATTGTTGTGTGCATTCGTGCGGTATTGTTTGATAAACTGCTTGTACAGGACTTGATAAAGTCTTTCTTCATTGGCTAAAGAAAATATTAATAAGTCACCATATGAACCAAATCTAGATTTAGATTATTGGAAGAAAATGATTTTTTTTTTTTTTTTTTTTTTTGTTAATATTGAGCTTGACGACGCTCAACAGAAAACAAAAAATGTAACGCAGTTCTTCACTTTCGGAACCACATTTTACTTTGGAGACATTCTTTTCACAACATTGCTTTCCTTTTACTTCTTGTGTCATATTGATTTTTATACTTTGTCTTTTACGTGATTGTAATGTGGGACCCAGCTTGTTGTCTTTTTCTTAACTATTTAAATATTTTTTTTTAAAGCTTATTACAACGTTATTAATAGTCGCAAAAAAGTGCTTAACGATGCACTCCCTTGCGAGAATCCTTAACTACCATTTATCTACACCATAACGAGTATTTGAAAGGCTATAAAATTTAATTATAATTTTAAAAAATTAGCTCTTTTTCTCGTTAAGAAGTATTTGAACTAAAATTAGATTTAGGCTCACTTTATATATTTTGACGCTTCAAAAGCTAATTAAACCAACGTATTCTGTATAAGTCTTAAGAAGGAACAGAGTGATACGTTGTTTTTTTCCTGATCACTCTGAGAAAATCTCGTCTGTAGCCTGAACTATAGTCTTCATATTACGATCGGATAAGACTTTTGTTTGTTTTAAAAAGTTTTACAATTTTTAAATTAATGGCCTGAATAATCGGGATTTTCTCAAAAGCAATACTGTTATTATTCTATTCTTTTGTGCAAATTCAAAGCTCTACTCATCACTGTCTAATTATCACCTGGCAGAATAATGTTTGCTTTTTTTTTTTTTTTTTAGAATAATTTTCTATAATCTATTTACACCACATAGCAACCAATCAATCAATCAAAATTTAAGTGTTCCTGTTTGCAGACGAGGCTTTCAGGCCAGTAAATTTTAAAACTATCAGCCAATGTTTATTGTGAGAAAACTCACCCGTGCCGTAAGTGACTACTTGGCCAGTTTTTGTGCTTGTTGAGGTCAAAAACAGAATGCTATCATTGGCAACCATTATCCTGAAACGAAAGTGATATGAAGCTAAAATTTACAAGTTATATCCATTGCGTATGGTATCGAAAGAGCATGGTTACATGGTAAGATTTTTGCTCTTTGCCATGCGGAGTTTTTTGTCAAATATACAATTAATGCCTTAAGGTTGCACAATGACGGCTTTAAAAGCTATAAATCTAACTATCCATTCATCTATCTATCACTCTATCTATTTACTCATCTATCTAACAATCTACCTAAATCTACCTATCTACCTACCTACCTACTTATCTATCTATCTAACTATAGTTATGTCTGTATCTTAAACACTTGACGTTATACTTCCTTGTGAGACAAGACTGTGCATAGGGTAGCTAAGGCCAAAAATAGAAAAAAATACGTTTAGTCTACTCTGTGCTGAATTTCAAATCATCTTAATAGATCATTTTGACTTTTCTTAAGTCTGGATCAATGTCCAATAAACTTTGTCGATAAGATAAATAATAATGTCATGTAGAAAATGGAAAATTACAGATCGCGCCAAGTTTTAAAACAAGCACTGTCGAGTCTTTCTTTGTTGCTGTTTTGATAGGTTTTTGTAACATCTCACAACGTCTCCTTTTTCTTTTCTTTTTCTTTTCTTTTTTTTTTTTTTTTTTTTTTGGGGGGGGGGGTGGGGGGGGGGGGGGGGAGAAGGGTTGCATCTGGGACTTTCTGGAGAATCTTCGTTTTACAAAAGGCAAAAACTGTGTTTGCTACAAATACTTGTGTATAAGCATACCTTGTAATACCCACGCTATCAGTAACATCAACAACCCGAGACAAACTCTAACCATGTGCTGAGAGGGAATTGTAAGATATCTACTTTATTCCGAGGTGAACTTTGACCAGGTGTTGAAAGGAAATTGTATGGTATTTTCTTTGTTCCGAGGCGAACTTTGACGAGATATTAGTAGCAAATTGTAAGATATCTACTTTGTTCCGATGTGAACTTTGATTAGGTATTAATAGCAAATTTTAAGATATCTACATTGTTTCAAGACGAACTTTGACCAGGTGTTGAAAGGAAATTTTAAGATATCTACATTGTTTCGAGACGAACTTTGACCAGGTGTTGAAAGGAAATTGTATGGTATTTTCTTTGTTCCGAGACGAACTTTGACGAGATATTAGTAGCAAATTGCAACATATCTACTTTCTTCCTATGTGAACTTTGATTAGGTATTAATAGCAAATTTTAAGATATCTACATTGTTTCAAGACGAACTTTGACCAGGTGTTGAAAGGAAATTTTAAGATATTTACATTGTTTTGAGATGAACTTTGACCAGGTGTTGAAAGAAAATTGTAAGGTATTTTCTTTGTTCCCAGGCGAACTTTGACGAGATATTAATAGCACAACGTAAGGGATATTAGTCGCAAATTGTAAGGTATTTTCTTTGTTCCGAGGCGAACTTTGACCAGGTATTGATAGGAAATTGTAAGGTATTTCTTTCGTTCCGGAACTACCCAAGAGAAACTCATCTGAGGGTCACAAGTTTCAATACTTTCTACCCCAGCTTTTGACTGACCCCTCCCCCCAAAGACAGCAACAGCTATTAATACAGCAACAACAACAACAACAACAACAACAACAACAACAACAACAACAACAACAATGACTAGGACGACGATATTCAAGGCAAAGATGATAATAACACGATAAAATAAGATGGACAGTATGTCTCACGAGAAAGCCGGCTGTAAAACCTTGATGTTGACTGGGTGTTGATGCTTCCCATCTGACCCCACGTAGTACAACTGGTCCTTGTCCATTCCTATCACATCCCCATACACATCCATCACTGGAAGATACGGTGCTGTCTTTGTGGTGTAGTTCCACAGAATTTGTCCATTTTCTGGATCCAGGCTTACATATCCCCTAGATCATGAACACAGAAGATGTTGTTATTATCAGGCTGCCCTTTATATGATGGGGAGGGTAATGACGACGACGATGATAATGATGATGATGGTGATGGTGATGATGATGATGATGATGAACACCGAAAATAGAACCATGGCAGTTGCTTTAATTGTAATCATAATGCTGGTTAGATGATGCTAATAAATCACAAACAAAAACAACAACAACAACAACAATAATGATAATAATAACAACAATAATAACAACAACAACAACAACAACAATAATAATAATAATAATAATAATAATAATAATAATAATAATAATAATAATAATAATAATAATAATAATAATAATAATAATAATAATAATAATAATAATAATAATAATAATAATAATAATAATAATAATAATAATAATAATAATAAAAGTATTAATAGAAAATTACAACAACAACAACAACAACAACAACAATAATAATAATAACAACAGCAACAACAACCTTTTAGCGCGGCCACCCTATAATGTAGACCGTTTTCTTGTTTAGTTTCTGAATTAATCTATGTAGCAAAGACTAAATCTGCACATTTTTCACTTTAATATTCGGCAATTATATCGTCACGAGACTGAAAGTTATGGTATATCAGCAATCTTGTGTTATAACAATTAACATGCGAAAAGCTTGATTTTATGATGTTTATTTTTAACCTTGGTGTAGCACAGACAACGCTCTGCTGATCGCTCACACATCCCTGAACACTGAGCTGGTCTAGAGTGCCGTTGGTCTGATCAATCTCCGTGGACCATTTCAACTGGTTACTAGCAGTGGGAATCCTAGAACTAAAGGAAAATGTTCCTTGAGGCAAACATCCCCAGGATGGGCACCCCGAGTTGATGTCTGCGATCACAGGCAGGACGAGATGACCGACGCACAACAAGAAAAACATGATTGGATATTCCGAAAGCGCAAGGGCTGTGTGGCCGCGCAAAGATCGAACTCTCTTGTAGTTTAGTTGGGATCAGAATTTTGTAACCAACTCTCGTTAAATGAGAAGATACCACATAACCACATAATACTGATTACAGAACTTCCCACGTGAGTGTGTAGGTTCTAACAGTAGCCGTCTACTATTACGAGTTTCAATCATGATATCGAATTGATTTGAAAAGTTTCATAACGCTTTTGATAACTGGATAGATTATTGTTCAAGAGATTGGTCAACTTCTAGTCTTCCAGGCTCAACCAATGACCTTAAGTGGATGGAGTTATCTATAATGATTGCTGGCATGGCCCACTGACCGTTTATACATTGTAATCCAATATTCTGTTTTAAAATTTCCCTAGCTATCCTGAATCTTACCATATTAAGATGACGCATGATATAAGTTGGAAGGAACCAGAGTGCTCACAATAGTTAAATGTCATTATAATTATAGTTTGCAACTGTGATAAAAGCGGTCCGTATATATATATTGTAGTTCGGTAATGACCAATTCGTCAATAGATCGTTGAACTTTATCATTTTGTCCTTCAAACTCAAGATTTGTGATGAAATCTATCGACATAACTTGCAGAGCTTTGTCGAGGTCACATTTCGAACCTCATAGCAGTCGTTGCAACTTATCTGGACTTTCAATAAAATCTACTTTTCTTAATGTAAACTGTTGGAGCATCGCGACAGCACAGCATACTTCTTGGCTTCAAGTTGACAACTGCATGACTGTTTGCTACTAAAATGAAAATAGCCAAGATGTTTAACTTTAAGAACTAAATTCTGTGTGCCGAGACATTATTATGAGAGCGGAAACAATGTTGATGGGACGATGCATTTTGATGTCGACCTTTTCACGCATTATTTTTCCTTATATGCAGTATTTTTTTTATTTCAAGCAAAATTATTTTTGTATAATAGAAGTCCGCAAAGAAGAAAATACATATTAAGAAACAAATAATCACGAAATAATGCAGCTAACTTACGGATATTAGTTATCCAGATTGATCCAAAGGTAAAAGCTGCAAATTTAACATAAAACTGTCCATTATGTTTCTGATTGTTTTGGAACAGATTGCGAAGAGTTGTATGGGGTGATGGATGCATGCGAAAACTGATAAGAAGTTCCTTGTAATCGAAAAAAAAAATAATATGGAATTTGATTCCATATACATAATTATAAGAATTTATATTGATTCATAAACCCCGTTCTCGCAAATTTTGTTGACTCTTGAAATGTAAAAAATACCCAGACAACAGTATATCCCTCGTGAAATGTAGCTAGCTAACTTTTTCTTGAAATCCCAAATGAGAGAAAGAGAGAGAGATTAATTTTGCTTTCTAACAGCAAAACAAAGACTGCTAATTTGCTTTTAAAATGCCGGCAAACAATGTTCAAAGTCAACCCCACAGAGAAAGGCTGTGAAGGAGTTGAGAGAGAGAGAGAGAGAGAGAGAGAGAGAGAGGGGGGGGGGGGGGCAGAGAGACGAAGAGAGTGAGAGAGAGACACCTATTTAACTGTTAATTAAACATGAAATTCTGCTCTGCTGGTTAGGTTTGAAAGAATTTTTTTTAAATCAAAGTTCTAAGAACATCATTATAAATTGATAACCATGCTCAGCCATTTAGAGTCTCGACAAAGTAAAAAAAACTCTCGCAAATTATTGACGGAGTTTGAAGAGGGGACAAATGTATGAACAGAAGTACCCTTGTTCCTTCGATCAAGCCAGGATTACATCATGCGCAACAAACTTAAAAAAAAAAAAAATTTTCCCATTTCAACAGCTCACCCGGCTTGATTTGGGGATAAAATACTAATTATCTTAATGGCTGAACAAGCAGGCTTTATGTTCTAAAGAACAAAAAGTTGTGGAAGTCAGATGAACAAAAGGGAAAATGATAGGCGGTAAAGTTTACTTATTACTACATCTTCAGTTCTATTCCTTCTATAATTAACATCTAGAAACGATTGACAGAAAAAAATTTCCATCATTGAATTAGGTGGACATAATTAGGCTTTAAAAATTATGATAATTACACTTTGTCTACATTTAGCTTTAGATAGTGCTCTACATAAATTTTACGCGCCCTAGCTCCTTTTAAAAGTCTGTTTTATATGTAAAATATTTCTAGAGTCAACGCCTGTTTCTTCAACGAAACATACCACAGGGCTGACTGGGACTATACAATTATCTATCTCGATCGTTGTGTATGTGTGTGAGAGAGAGAAAGAGAAAGAGAGAGAGAGAGAGAGAGAGAGAGAGAGAGAGAGAGAGAGAGAGAGAGAGAGAGAGAGAGAGAGAGAGACAGACAGACAGAGACAGAGACAGGCAGAGAGAGAGAGAGAGAGAGAGAAAGAGAGAGAGAGAGAGAGAGAGAGAGAGAGAGAGAGAGAGAGAGAGAGAGAGAGAGAGAGAGAGAGAGACAGACAGACAGACAGACAGACAGACTGAGACAGAGACAGAGACAGAGAGCGCAAAAAAAAGAATAGAGATTTCCACTGTGGATTATCCTATAAGAGAAGGTATTTAATGAGCAGCTAAGAAGGAAGAGGGTGACGGAAGTATCTTCCAGTGTTATTCCAATTCCCCATCTCCCCTGGAATTTGCCATTGTTCTATTTACAAGTATTACTAGTTTATTATTATTATTATTATTATTATTATTATTATTATTATTATTATTATTATTATTATTATTATTATTATTATTATTATTATTATTATTATTATTATTATTATTATTATCATTAATAAAAAGTTTGCTTTCAAGAAAAGTTACTTTGACGAAGTTAAATGAATTACTTTGCGTTGAATCCGATTTTTCCTTATGATGAATTGATTCTGAGATGGTTGAGTTTTTCACGTCTAAATCGAAAGAAAACGCATAAATTATACTGACATCATTGAACCAGAATATATCTGCAAATGCAAGATTGTAAAGAGCTATTTTTGCAGGAAATGACCAGCTTAAGATACTCAGAGTGCCATTTGACTGTCGACTGATGTAAACGTTTTATTGCCAAAAAGTAGTGAAACAACGGAAATGAATAGAATCGATCTACTTTGAAAATCGGTAAGTTGTATTTTGGAGCACAAACTTCTAAAGAAAACCTTTGAGTTCTATTAAAAGGTCGGTTCTATAAAATGGAAGGGCATCTTGATAAAACATAGCTTACAGCAAATAATTGTACAACCATCAAAAAAGAGACTCTTAGGTCTCGAATTCACTCTGACTTCACTCCATTGGGTACAAAAATACCTATTGAATAATATCTACATTGCTTCAAATATTATGCGACAATGGACACAGTGTTTTGGCTTTCTCTGTAGAGTCAAAATCTATCTCTGTGTTGCCAGTTAGAGGACGGTTGAATTTTCTACCTAAGTAAAGAGGCTCCATTGAAGATCTGGATCAGAGAGTTTGAGTTTGTCACGGAAAAAACATTCTCGCTAATGGAGAGAAAAAAGCATATCCTTCATGAAGTTAGCTTTGTCACTAACAAAAATCTTCCTCCTTCCAGAACGGATCAAGCTTTCTCCTTCCCTCATCACCAAAAGTTAAGTTAAATCCTTCATCGATTACCTTAGCATCTTAGTCAGAAATTATGGGGGAGGGGTATTTACTTTGAAATTTAAATCGAAGTATTTGACTCGACCACTTAGACCACTATGACTTAGCAAAATGAAGGGAAATTAAAGGGGACTGACTATCAATTGCTATCCTGTTGAACTAACACAGAGCTCACCCTCACAAACATCCAAATCTAATTCATCGAAGGTTCTTTGATTAGCTATACGCGCTTTATATTTCCCCAAAAAAATTACATGGAGTAATTTAAACAAAAAGAACGGCGCGAAGCTTATTGTACTGGCGGCAAGCGAGGTCTGGGCTTTGCCTTTGAATCGATTTGGGCTAACCGGTACGCAGAACTCTTAGAGTTAGAGAGCCAAACCACTGGAACCGCTATAGGTAGACATTAGTCTTGATGTATCGTAAAATACGGACAGTGTGCAAGTGATAGGTAAAACATGAATACAGAAACCATGAAAAATTAGATATAGACTAGGTGGGAGCGAATTTCTTTCCTTTTTTTTTTTTTCTTTTTTTGTTTCAATTTTCGTTTCCACACATTTTGGTCTAATTAGTATATAGAGCACAGAACGACGATGAAATTTCATCTCAGTTTTACCAAACCTTATTTTTTCATGACTCTAGGATTTGTTAAATTGCAGACTGAAAAGGAGTTCAAACATGCGACTTAATCAATTTGCTGTAGGCTCTACTTGAACAAACAATTGTGTAAGTGTATGAGTTGGGACTTTTGATTTCTGTTACTTGACCTTCGCAAAGCCGGTTTCGCGGATCATAACGTAGTTGGTATTCTTCTGACCCGTATCTTTTTGAAGTTACTGAACAATAGTTAATTATGCACCTAGATTTAGATCATCCCCCTTCACCCTCCCCCCCCCAAAAAAAAAAAAAAAAACAAAAAAAAAACTCAAATTAAAGCATATTTGTAACAGACTTGTTGACATGCTGGATTGCTACATGGCCAAATCAAAATCGTTGCATGGAAAATGCCTTTTTAAAGGAGGGAGAGGAAGGTTCGCTCAAAGGGGTCCGCAGGTACCTTTAAAATAAATATCTCTCATCACGATGAAGAATAGAAGTTAAGTTAGGCACATGAAAATTCTCCAAGCTCTGAATCAGACTGTTTTTGACTATCGCTAATGGTTCAGCGCGAGTGATGGTGATGAGGGGAGCGAATACAGCCCGATACTAATCAAACTTGTGCGAGGCTTTGTGAGAGTAGTCTTTCGAACCACTGCCATTTTACAAAAGAAGGCAAACTAAAAATTGTCATTTTTGCCTATATCGGTCAAAAGAGGGTTGATGAAAACTGTCGCCCTCTATTCTTGAACTCAGCGATCAAGAGCGAGATCAAACTCCTTAGTATTCCACATAAAGCAAATAATTATATCACTTACATCATATAGTAATATACACTGAAGGAACTAAGGAATACCGTGCTGTATGAGAAATCGAATTGTTAACGAGGAGATGGATATTGCGATTGCAAAATTTTATAAAAATGTAATCCCCTTTTCAGCTGTGACTTCTCTACAGTTGCATCCATTTTGTATCAAACTATTTTGAAACTGAAAATTTTCAGTCTACGGTAGTTAAAAAATGTGAGGTGAATAAAATTCCTTTATTGATATTATAATGCGTTGATTGACACTACAAGTAGTGCTTGTATTCGTTATTTTTATTATTGTTGTTGTTGTTGTTGCTGTAGTAGTAGTAGTAGTAGTAGTAGTAGTAGTAGTAGTAGTAGTAGTAGTAGTAGTAGTAGTAGTAGTAGTAGTAGTAGTAGTAGTAGTAGTAGCAGAAGCAGTAGTAAATCATCTTTATAATAATTCTTTGCTGCTACAACTATACCTACCTATTCTCATAAAAGTTGTAGTATAGTTCTCAATTTTCAAATGTACCAATGTTTAAATCTATGTTTACAGTTTCATGGGTTTTTATTTATTACGTACTGCAACTTTGGATTCAAAGAAATATTAAACAAGAAGATACTTATCATGCGCTTTTTTAAAACAATCGTATGCTGATACGCTAGTTGTTTTTTCACGCTTTACTATACTTTATTGAAGTGTTCTTCAATTAGAACAGAAAATTGTAAACTCCTTCGATTAGTTAGGGATATAATAAAAATAAATCTTGTTACTATCGATAACAAATTTATTAATCCCTTGCTTCCCTTGTGTACGTTGACTTTTACTCTTCCTACTGAAGTCTCCTTGCAGAGTATCTGTGATTGGGTATGGGATCCAATCTTGTCGAATTTTTATATTTCAGAGCCTACTTAAAAAAAAAAATATTGATGATTTCCTTGGTTCATTTATTGCTTCATACAAGCCACCGACTCCCATCAGCCTCTTCTTATTCTTGTTCTTCTTCTTCTCATTTTACAGTGCACTCCTCATCATGTCTGTGTGCGTTAGGGTGGAGGTGGCAACGTTAGGAAACAATACACAGATATCTACACACATATAATAAAAAATAAATTCAAAAGTATTATTATAAAAAAAACATATAGCAAGTAGATAATTATACAAAAAAATATGTAAAGTATGAAGACATTAATTATGCGAGGGAAAAGAAAAAGAAGGAAGACGAAGGTAAAAAAAAAATAAGAGAGGCCGGAGAGGGGGGCGGAAAGAAAGGTGGGGAAAAAAAAAGGGGGGGGGGGTAGAGAGAGCAAGGCCATATTTAACTTGAGCTAGAATTTAATGTTGTATACCGGTATTAGTTTAGACTATTCATTCAGATTTTTCCCCTTGACCTTCATATACATTGTACTTTATTTTGGAACCGACTCGCATCTTTCTTCTTTTTTTTTTTCCTCCTCAATCTATGATTATTTTTTGTAAGTTTACTTTTATCCGTCTATCTCTTTCTCTCATTTTCTCCCGTCTCATCAATTTCTATCTTACATTTTACTCTCTAATATTATTATTTTCAAAATCAAGTGAAAATTGTCGGTACAAATTTCTTAGTACATCTTATGAAAGCGAACACCGTTATAATCAACATTCTGGTCGGGCAGTTTGACGGAAGTCTATTACTAGCAATCTTACGGTGTTCATTAGCCTAACAAGATTACACACAACAATGGCTGCTACCCGCAGATCAGCTTCCTCATCCAGGACCCAACTAAGCTTTTAAAGCAATAAATAAACTATCCAACAAAATTTCAAGATCATTTGATTGTTGCACAGAATTGTCACACAAGCAAATGACACGGTATTTGCGATATTGGTGCATGCTTCTTTCTGTGCCACTTGTGTCATGATTGTAATTGGGGCGGAGGCCAGCTACAGATCGAGATCTTGAATGTTATGTTTAGTTTACAGACCTTTAGATCTGAATGAGAATTAAAAAAAAAAGCTAACGCTCACAATTTGAATCTAGACCTAGAGATAGTTCTAGATGAAAGTAATTTCTATTTTTCTCTCTTTTCAAAAGTCTTACCTAGGTATAGATCTAGATTCTAGATCAAGATCTTTAATTGTATACATGATGCTCTTACAGAGTTAAATCTAGATTAAATTCTAGATCTAGATTAAGCCAACCAGTAGGAAAACCCTTTGTAAAACTAGGTCTTAGACCATCAGATTTTGAGGCAAAATAGCTCTAGATCTAGTCTTTTCTAACTGTGCAATAGGTATTGATGACGGAATGAGACTAGAGCTAGATCTAGGACCTACCCAATTGGCTACATTTGCTGGAAAAGAAAATCAAGCTATTAAGTGTGAATAGTTTTAACTATTGCTAGATCTAGCTTAAACAAGCATTGGTGACAAAAACTATTTGGTGATAGAAGTTAATATCAACAATTACTTATGAAAGGCCCTTTGATAAACCTTGCACTAGTTGCAGGAATCTGGGATCAGAATCTGAGAATGTTCCAACTACTACGGAACAAGGCCTACTCATCAAATGTCATCAAGATCTAGATTTCTAGATGGAACATTTCAAAGCTAGATCTTAGTATACATGTACTCTGTACATGGAGTGTCAAACTATTTAAGTTTATGTTTGGTTTTTCATTGTTTTGAGCTATTTTTCTCAGATTCTATTTCTAGATCTAGATTGATGCTTGATCTCTTTCATAAGCTTGCACTAATTAGAGATCATATAGTATAATTTTTCAATTCTTGTCGAAACATTTTTAATTTTGATGCATATTTTCTGCAAGAATTGATTAAAAACGCAACTTTGGGCCCACATTCATGATCAATATTTTTATTTTTTAATTTAAAATTCAAACTTCAATTCTTTGTTCTTTTGAAGGTTGGTGTCTCCACAATTATGACGGAGGGGCTGGACCAAGTTGTAAAAGTCCTCTATGATTATAAATATGCAGATGAAGCAGGGGAAATTGAAATACGAAATGGGGACATCTATAGGTTAGTGGAGAAGACCAATAATGAGTGGTGGCAAGTATATGATCCATCAGATGCAGATGGTGAAAGTTTTTTTGTGCCTGCACAATATGTAGAAATAGTGCATGATGAAAGCGCATGGAAAGCTTTGTCTGATTTAGATAAAGCTTTGACATTTGGGTATGAAAGGTCAGCATCTCCAAACCCTGACTATCAGGAAGACTCTTCAGATTTGTACTCTACTGCAGCCTCAGCAACCTCTGGCATAAGACCTATTATTCCCGACACAGATGAATCTTATGTTAACATTACCAGTGGGGAAGAAAGAGCCACAGCTGACAGAGATGGAGAATATATAAACCTTGATTCCTATCGCAGTGCAGCAGGCATTCCAAGCCTTGTTACTAGTGTAAGTATATTGCTCACTGATTGTAAACTACTATAAAATTGTTGTGAATGTGTCACATGAGACTGGGGTAAAGATGTCATGGACGTCAGTGTTTTTTGGTTTTTTTTTATAGAGGGTAATAGATTGATATTTCTAAATGTTTATTTGCAGACTCTATAATTGATAATATTGTAACAAGTGGAACGAGTGGTGAAAATTGATCAAGTTCGACTTAACTGTACCATATCATGCATTCATTACATGCCAAAATATTCCATGCTTGGTCTTGTGTGGGAGAAAGTTTATATAATTACCTATTTGCATAAATACTTTTAAAAGTTGGTATCCAGCCAAACAATTTCACTCACTATAGGAATTGAAGTGTTGCATGGTCAAACTCAATTAGCATATTCTCTTTTGGAATCATAAGTGGAATGTAGTACAGTGAACCTTGAATTCGAGCTCGGATCCAACAAGACCTCGAACACAACGAGGGATGTATGAAGTCCCATTTTCTTCCCCCCTCTTTGCCTCAATAAATTAACCTCGGATCCAACGAGCATCAAATTTACTAGGAAATGCGAGATGAAGCAAGGGTGTATGGGGGCTCAAAAGATGAACAAACCACTTTAAAAGTTACCTTAAACACTATTTGTTGGGCTCTTTGTCTAGGCCGCAATAGAAATTAGATTTACTGGTGTGTGCAATTGAAGATGTGTGTGCATCATACTGTATGCTGGTGGGTGTATCGAGGAAAAGGGAAGGGCCAGTGCGACAAGGAGATAGAAAAAACAAAGCCATATGGGCACTCCAAACCTTGTGCTAGTGCTCAGTGAAACAAGGTGTAGTGGCAGGAAAGACTTCAAAGAGAGAGAGAAAAGGGGAAAAAAGGTGGGGGGGGGGGGGAAGAGTAGAGCAGCAGTAAAGGGAGGGGAAAGGGAGATAATGGGGTGTGAAGTTATGAGGCTAGGTCAAGGATTTAAGAAGGTCCATAGAGAGAAGAGGGCATTCTTATGCAAGATCAACACATGTATATCTGATTAAGTTACAGGAGACGGGAGAGAAAGTGAGAGAGAGACAAGTAAACGTGCAGATAGAGTGAGAAAAGTAGCTCGGGACAGAGATGAAGTGACGATCTAAGGAAAGAAGAAAAGATTTTTTTACATTGAGGATGAGACTGAGACTAGTAGTGTGTGGTGTGTAAGAGAGAGAGATACATAGAGACAGGAAGAGGGGGTAGGGGAAGGGAAGAGTCAGAGAAGTTGTTTTAAAGAAGATATACATTTCTTGATAAAAAAACAAAACAAAAAACTTCACATCCTCAACCCAATGTTAGGTCCCTTAATTTGGTTGAGCAATAAAGGGAAGTAACTGATTAAAAGTTTAAGATAGTTCCTCTCTGCTGAAGATATTTTTTTTTAAAGTTAAACTTTTATCCAGCGAGACCTTGGGTTCAACAAGGAAATACTGTTAGACCTGATTATCTTGTTATATGTGAGGTTCACTGTACTACCTTACTCCTTGACTTGACTTAGATATGTGAGAAAGTTTCATTTGATGGGCAAAGGAATTATTTACAGTAAATATAAAAGTTTTTTATTGATCATGATGACACCGCTTTTTGCAGTATGACCTGCTTTCTTTGTTTTTTATCAGATGATGACAGAGGAAGTGGAAATTCAGAGTTTTTATGTTTCCAAATGTAATGGTATCCAAGTATAAATTAATTATGAAAAGCTATGATCTTACACACTGTGTTTAAAGGGGAATAATTTTTTTTTAATTTTAAAATAAAAAAACAAGCCAAACAATAGCAAAGAGTATCAGAATATAAAATTTTTATGCCTTGTAAAATAAAGTGTATTTGTGATATTTCTTGGCTTATAAACTGTGAAGCGGACTAGTAGTGGTATATGAAAGGATTAATATTTGTTTATGACCACTAGACTTTTAGAGTTCAGCAATTACATCAATCCTTTTTTTTTTCTTTAAGTCTGCTGCAGGCTCTGGCTCACCAGATAATACAGAGAGCCCGCCAGCCTCGAAACCCAACATTCCTCAAGAACTCATACAGGGAACTGTGCCTCCACCTTTGCCAGAGGAAGGAACATATGTGAAGGTGTTGTTAGAAGGTTTACCATGGGATATCTACAGGGAGCACACTGCCGGCCGCTTGTTTTACGTTAACCGTGAAACAAGAGAGAGAATGTGGAAACCACCTCGCAAACCTAATCCCCAACAAGTATTTTCTTCTTTTATTCAAAGACCATTACAATTACTTGAATTAGACTGGGGATATTTTTGGTTGTTACATTAGTCTTCTTGGATACATTGGGACTTTGAAATTTTTTTTTCATATGAGGAGGACATGATGTTTCATTTGGCACAGATATGAAATTCAAAATGAAAGTAATGATTTAGAAAAAAAATATGTCTTGGCTCTTTGGATGAAAAGATGTTTATTTTAGTTTTGGAGACAATGTTGGTGTTGCAGGAAAAAAAGTCAAATTTCTACTTGAATGCTATTTGCTAGCAGCATGAAAATTTGGCTGGGAAGTGCCACATCCACTACATTCAATCTGTCTAGCTTAAAATTATATTTTCAAAATTAACTGAAACAATCACATTGAGTGTCCCTGTGTTATAGCAACACCTTGATGCCGTGGATAACTCCTTTCTTACAAGGATTCAGCCTTCAATTTAAATTTCGACTGACCAATATGAGTGATACTATATAACAATCACATAAACATGATGATCTCAACAACATGAGTTTATATCAAAACAGTCATATGAGTCAGCTGAGCAATTAGTTTCAGTACCTTTAGATGTCAACTGGTATTTCATGCTGGGCCTTGTACATATTTAGGAATGTGATGCAAGTTATGACTGAATGATACCATCTTTTAAATGCAGACTAGTTCCAAACCTCCTGAGGGAGGATCTACAAGATTTGGGTCTACGTCCAGCCCTGTAACCAACGAACCTATGATGGGTGGTCTTCCCTCACAGTATGAGCAAGTTCATGATAATGGCAATATTTACTTCATTCACAAAGGCACCCAAGAAAAGGTAAGAACATAATCTTTTATCATTGTCATGCATAATTTTAGGCCCTCTGTTTTCTTTCTTAGAAAATTTATTTTTACTCGAACATGTCTTTTTCACAGGAAAAAATTGCTATCCTTACATATTTTAGGTACTTTTTAGTATATTTCTGTGGAATTAAACCGAAATCTCCCTTAATCATCACAGTCTTATAAAATTGGATACTGGAATCTCCAGATACATTTCAAGTATTGCAATATTCAAATTTTTCAAAGTTGAAAACAGCATATACCACATCACTGGATGACAATTTATAACTGCAGTTCAGTTCATAGAATGTTATATACAAAAAGCTTTGCAGAGAATTTTGTACCTAATCTAATAGGTGGTGTAAATAGGTCTTCTTTAGAGAGTTAGTGAATTTCAAGTCAGTTTTTAACAAGTTTTAGTGTTAAGAAGCAAATAATTATCATTTAATTGTAAATACATGTGAAAAGTCTTTAAAATGATGAAAGCAATATCCAAGTCATAGTCATCAAAATAGTCTTGATGTTCATAGTGTTAGGTGATAAGGCATAATTATGTTCTCTCATTTTTTCTGAGTGTGTAATGAAGTTCGAGTGATATTCTAAATTTAACAACTTTATTTGACAATCTTCCTACTGCATCCTGAAAACAAATTGAAGTGTAGTCATTTATTAGGTAACTCTAACAGCCTAAATGTTTTGTCATTGTGTTTGGATCATAATGTGTTGAAGATGGCTTGAGATGAATTTGAGACTTCTCCTGGCTTTTATTGTTTTGGTTTTTTTTTTCTGTGTGTGTGTGATGGCTGTTGTGAAATTTGATTATTTTCTTGAATATAATCTTAAAACTGTTTTGAGAGATGCCCTTACATTTTTTTAAACGAGTATTTCTGTTATTAAAAAGTATTAAAAAAAAAAAGAAACAACTCATTTTCACTTGCAAGATAATACACTGTAGATCATAAACATCCCAACCCCAATATTCTTTCCAGCTGTGGACAGTTTTAATAAATTGTATTTTGTTAACTCATTGTATATTTATGCTGGATAAGTTGGTGTGCAAGACAGGGGATATGTGGCAAGGTTAGTTTTCATCATCAGTAAATAAATTGACTCTAAAAAGTTCTCTAGCTAGTAAAATGTCAAATGGATACATCTCTTAAACGTATGGTGGATGTACTTCTGTCCAAATTCATTTAATTTGTTAGACTTGATTTTAACAAGGCTGAAGCAACTTTTCATATATCTTACCTTTACAGCAGCCCATAAAATTGATATTAAGTTCAGAGCTCGGACTAATACAAAAGAAACATGCAAGTCAACTAAAATGTTTTTTGATGTTCATGGAAGCTGTCAACTTTTGGAAAAAATCATGACGGTTGGGTAGAAAGAATATGTATTAGCATTTTCACAAATCTTTATTAACCTCTTTTTATCAAAGGTACCAGTGAAGGCAATAAAAAAAATAAACTCATCACTTTCTCATGCTCTGTTTAAATATTAATTCAAAACCAATTGTAATAGCATATGGTGATTAAAAAGTTTGATAGGCAATCTTTACATACTTTTATGTTCTTAGGATATTGCCTTTATTTCTAGTTAAGGTTGCAATGGTAATGGATCTGAGAAAGTTATTATGTTGCTTGAAACAACCAACTCAAATTACAAAGGAAAATCATGGGCAACAATAAAATATTTGCATACCTTTGTTCATTTGAACTTAGTTATGACTCATCATTAAAAAAGGCAAAGCTGTATTCTATGTGCAAACACTATTTCAGTGGAAGAGCTTATTTGACAAGATAGGCCGACAATATTTTCACAAACTGGGCTCCTCTGATACTCAGTGGACTTTGCCAAGTTCATCTTCTTCAGAGGATAAAGAAATAGCATCTCAGTTTTTTGAGAGCCTTAAAGGCTCTGAGCAAATGCTACAGGTATTAACTGAGCACCATGCCAGATCCTGTCTTTCCAACTATACTTTCATATTCATTAATCAATCGGAAATTGTATTCTAAGTTCTACCCTATATATAACACTGCAATATGACTTGTCCACTGTCTGACTGATTGAAATGTATAAATATATGAACCTTATAAGTTATTAAACAGCTTTCACTAGAAATACTTGAGAGGAATTGCCTACATATCTCATGCATTGTGGTAGCAATAGATTTAAAATAATGTACAGTAAGGAACTCACTAGGATGAAAGTGAAATATTTGGGAAGCAAAAACCTGAAATATGAATGCTTTAGAGCTTTATAGGATAGTAACTGAAAATAATATAAAATCTTCATAGCCTGGTTCTAAAGAGCTATCTCTTTGTCTTTAGATAAAAAGTCGCATAAGGGTAAGTTAAGTGTGGTATTTTGTAGAGCAATAGAGAATCACTTTATTGTTGATCTTTGTTGCTTGGTGGTATTTACGAGAGAAAATGCCTGATTTTACCTTCTTCATTTTGTTCCCAAATTGTGAGTTGGTAGAAGTTCCCAAAATGCCATTATCAACATCACCTTACTTGTCTGATGTCATTCATATGCAACCTTCTACCCTCCTTCCTTTTTTTTGTTGAATGTCCAAAAAAAAAATACACTTGCATGAAAACAAAGGAAACTGAGATTTACAAATCCTTGTTAAAAAGAAAGTTTCATTTCTATCTTTTGATAACATTAAATGGTGTAAAGAAAAAGGCCTTTTCATTCAACTAATGCTAATGTATATCCATCTTAAAAAGAGCAACTAGCTTATCCGTGGTTAAATACTTTCCTGTATGCATGTTTTATAAATTTGTCTTTCTACTTAACATTTTTGCTGCATCAAATTTATATCAGTCAAGAATAGTGTCTAGAAGAGAAAAAAGTGGGATCAAATAGGTCAACCATTTGTAACAAAAAAGTACAGTTTAATCATGTAAATTGAAGATAGAAGTTTGCATAGAGAGATTAAAAGAAAAAAAAAATTGAAATAGCCTACAATAATTAGTGAAACAATTCCAGATGATAATATTTGCTTTTAAGTCTGTCTTTGATTTTTAATAGTATTTTCATTCTGCTTTAATTAATTAATCAAGCAAAAGAGGAATGGGCCCTCAAAATATTATAAATTGAAATAATTGTATTACAGTGTTAAGTCAGTTTTTTCAATAGAATAGACGTTGTTTTACAGGTTGGTATTGTTTTGGGCTTGTGGGTGAGAGGAGGGACTTTTATGCTTTTATTGGGCTGTTACATTCATTCAGTGATTTTCTGTTTAGATATCCAAACCCAGTTGTATAAGGTGCTCAGTGACAAAATTTAATCAAGTACATTTCTTACAAATGTCATAACATAACCTCCACTAAGAGAAAGGCATGCAATCTCTGTTCATAGAAAAACATTTTAATTTTAGAATGTTTGAAAGAAAAGAAAAGGATGTGAGACTAAAAGTGTTATGTAACGATGGCATGATTTGTCCCCACCCTCTCCGCAACCCATTTTCTCAGGTATTGTACTCAACTAGGGTATGTTTTATATTAGTCTCACGATTAACTTATGGTATAACCCCAATCACTTAAGAGCTGATCTTTGTATATTTAAAGTTGCGCAAATTTATCCCTGCCTTCAAAATCCTCCAAGTCAATCTTGCACTATTAAAAATTAGATTTAAGAATAAGATGCTGTAAACACACAACACTCCATTCTGCGCAAAGTTTCAGGCAATTTTGATTTAAACTATTACAGAGTATTAATCATTAATGAGAATGCTTTTGAATTTGAAACCAAAGTGTCTCTTACAGTCAATTTTGTGGCATAATTGTAGTTAGGTAAAAACCCTCACTCCTACCCCTCCTTTCAAACTTATTCCTTTAAAAGTTTGTAATGTGTTTATGTTTCTAAAGAATTTTTTTCTATCATTATTTGAGGCCTAATATGAAATATAAGCCACTGTGTAAGGTGCCCTTTTGAATTATTCATTTATGTGCTCTTGAGAAATTTTCTCTATAACATGTGTATTTATATGAAGCATGTACGTCTTATAATTAAATGTGCAATCCTGTGCTTTTTTTTTTCAAGAATTTTATTCATTTTACG
Source organism: Elysia crispata (assembly GCA_033675545.1). Classification (NCBI taxonomy): domain Eukaryota; kingdom Metazoa; phylum Mollusca; class Gastropoda; family Plakobranchidae; genus Elysia; species Elysia crispata. Next base: position 173,665 of record JAWDGP010007289.1, on the reverse strand, counting down.
CAACCCTCTATATCTACATCCCATTTGATCAGTTTTATTTTGTTACTTTCTTTAGTACAAGTAACATAGACTATAAACCCCAAAATGTGTGACACCATGAAATTTTCAATCACATTTATGTATTTTAGCATGTGGATTTAGAGACAATCTAAAACATTCATTTTTTTTAATCATTTTGGCATTTACTGATTAAAATATCGACTACATACTGAACTATAGAATAGAAATCAGCCCATGGCACAACTAATGAGAAAATTAGGCTGAAAATTGACTTATGTTTTTTTCATTCAGAGATAAGAATGAAGAGAAAAAAAACATAATGTTACATCTTGCACTCCAGGTTAGAAAACCAGGGTCACCTTTGCAAACTTCAAAAAGTCAAAATAACACTATGATTGATATATACATATATATATATAAATTATATATATATATATATATACATTCCTTCTTAATATTTAGGTTTCTTTTATGAATCTGAACTTTAACTTCGGTACTGAATTCACATTTTGCAGGCTAGCTAGTCAAGTTTTAGCAAAAAAAAAAGTTTCATGCCCAGTAATTATTATGAATCAGTTGTCAAGAGACCTTATTTTTGAGAAAATGGCATCTGAAGTAAGTTGGGTTTTTCTCCTTTTTTTTTTTACTGTTTGAAGTTGATAAAAAAACAAACATTCAAAAACAAAAACAATATGCACTTTCCACCGTTTAAAAATGGTCATGTTAAATCTATAACACACAACAAAACACATATTTAGTGAGGATAGTAAAATGGAGACTGTGAACTACTCGTTTTCATTAGTATCTGTTGCATTTTTTTATAACTTAAAATCTTAATCATAGTTTCTGCTAGTTTTAGTTAAAGCCTAAACATAAGAAATTATGATTAATAGATTAGTGGATTTGCAGTCTGTTGATTAAATGTTGGCCTGAAGATTTGCTACTTTATAAAACCTTCATTGAAAACATATTCCTGTTAAGCTCGTCTTTGATTGGATGTGGGTTAGAGAGAGTAAGCCATTGAGAAGAGACTGTAATTTTACAAACACATTATACTCCATGGCTATCAGATAGGCAAAATGAATCTTCAAATAATTAATTGTAATTTGCATTTAACTTTCATACATATTCTGCTTGAATTATTGTTTTTATTGGAGGGATTTCGCCTCCAATCCATTTACTGATCTTGTGACTATGCTAATCAATATGTTAATCAATTTGCACTAAGAGAACACTACTGTGCCAAGTGATAAATTTAATACTTTGGACATACCAGCTTGTAGTTAAAAAAAAAAGAAAAGAAAATCAGCCTGCATCCATTTAACTTTTATATCTGTAATCAATATATGATGAGTCATTATAAAATAATTCAATCTTTTCAGGGTTTTTTTTTTAACTCATGTCACCATAGACATTGTTTTTTTTTTTTTTTTGCTTGTTTTAATTCATTTTGATTAACTTTCTCTTACATGGTGCTTTCTACCATCCTCTTTTATGGATTAGCCTTTTGATTTTGTATTAAATTTTAAAGCTTCTTGTTTTATTGATAAGCATATTTTTAATTTTTTTTATCTCTCTTTGGTTTTTTTTAATAAACATTTTAACTTTTATTGCTGACATGATAAATTGAAAATGAATTTTATGAAATTAAATATTTTTGACTCATCTTTAAATGAACCTATGATAGATATGAATTTGTAATGCGTTCAAAGTTTTGGCTTTATACTTTTTTTTTAAATTGGAAAATATTGTTTTTAAATCCAAAGATTTGAAAGAAGCAAAAGATTTATGGTCTCAGAATCTTCTATGCTTTACACTTCATAACCTATGACTGGGTTAACGAAGTTAAATTTAAATGCTGTTATCAGAAAAATAAAAAAATGGGCTACAGCAGAAAGAAGAAAAAAAAAGAAAAGAAAGTTAATGTACTGAATTTAAAATGGAATCTATTTTTTTGACATTCAGAATTTTATATTAAGGTGGCACCAAAACATTGAAAAGAAAAAAGAAATATCAGATTCCTGTCCTCTCCATTTTTCAATAGAAGCAACAGCAGCAAAAATCTTTATATCTTGCATGGACATAAGCTTGTGATATTATTTAGATAATTTATGTTCATTAAATTTTTATATCCAAATAGTTTGCTATCCTGTTACAGATATTTGTAAAAGCATGTCTTTTATAACTTTATCAATGTTTAATGTCTTTCAAAAATATATCAAGGCATTGGCATTGGCTTGATTCTATAAAATGTTCTCTCTCTCTCTCTCTCTCTCTCTCTCTCTCTCTCTCTCTCTCTCTCTCTCTCTCTCTCTCTCTCTCTCTCTCTCTCTCTCTCTCTCTCTCTCTCTCTCTCACACACACACACACACACACATTTTCTTTCTTAAGTTTATAAAAAATGGCCTTAATTTTAGATTTTTTGCATGTGCTTGCTGTGCTTGATCTCTATTTTCTCTTACATTTTATTATCTCACTAAAACTTTTTGGGCACAAAATATAGGCAGACTAACCATATCACAGTTGCTTGTTGTTGATGTATCAATTGCCTTTACTAACTTTTTTTTTTGTTGTGCTACCTCTTATTGGAACTCCTGTCATGTAAACAGCAACAAGATGTCAAATGGGAGGGTCAGGGTCACCGCCTTAGCACATTTGGTGGACAGGCTGCCCCTCTGTCCAGGTCAACAAAGGCTGCATCTACTCATGGACCATTGGAAAACCTACCTACACCAGGAAACAGGGCCTCCACACTTCCAGCAAACTTTACTGTGGCTAGGCCTGCACCAGTAGCACATGTAAATTCATCTTTTTACTTATGCCATCATTTTTTTAGAACTGACATGTAGGTCCCTTGAGCAAATTTCCCTCTATCTAAGATTATTTAGCCTTAGCAAAGGTTCTAGTGAGCGTTCTTTGTTTTTTAATGGGGGGGAGGCTTTGTGGGATCAAATTTAGCAATTGTGCTGCTGAAACTTAGTGTCACATTTTCTGGATATTCGTAGAAAAAGGAAAACGACTCATTTAAGTTGATAATGTTAATTTTAATGTTGAAAGCTCTTTGGAGCAAATCAAAACAGAATGTCTTTTCTAATGAAAGACAACTCTGTGCATCATATGTTTTTCACGTCTAACATCTTTTGATTTGCTGATTTTGGTTTGTTTCTCTTGGCATCATAGCACCTTGCACTTTAATCACAATTTCAACTGCATGCTCAAGAAGAAATATCAATTATATTAATTTTTAAATAACGAGTACACATTTGATTCCTTACTTTTTTCATTTAGAGCAAAAACTTTTTGAACATTAACTGCAAAATAATTAAAATTAGGACAGGGAATACAAGTTTTTATTCTTGCTCAAATCAGTCAGATCTTAGCAAACAAAAATTTGGATTATTGAACATTCTACATGGTGAGAAATATATTTTTTAAAATTTTTTTATATTTATTATTTTTTGATATTGAAGCTTGAAAAGAAAAAAAAATGTTGATAGCTTACACAATTAGATACATAAAGTTTCAACCATGAACGTTTGTGTGTTTTTCCTATCAATTTTTCCTTCACTTTCCTTTAAAAGTCAGGGAGATGAAAGTCTGCTCAAAGTTTTATCTGCAAGTAAATTGATTGTAAGATGACCATTATAAAAAAGCCTATAAGATTCCAGCCCATCCTGTTTAAATGCTTTCTTTTAGAAGAATTTATTTGTATGCTTCTCTTTATTTGTAGTTGGCTTCTGTAGTTCTATTTCCTTTTCTTTCTTAGCTTTTGATTTTTCACTGAAGTTTTTTCAAAAGCTCATAGCAGAAAATAATTTTCAAGCTCAATTCAATTTAAAAAGAAAGATTTTGACATGAATATGGCTTTTTGTGAACTTTCTGAATGATTGGCTCATAGCTAAGCTTGATCCTGAATACTTTTGTCAAAGGAAACAATATCATCTTTTCTTATGTACCACAAGTAATATCATTGCTTATCAAAACCTGAACAATTAGCACTGTTTTTCTGCCTGTTGCAGGAAAGAGGCTTGGGTCCACCTTCATTTCAAGTCCAGCATATGCCCTCTTCACCATCCAGCTCGAAGTTAACAATGCCAACACAAGAGGTTGGTTTTTGCAATTCTGTAGTGTAACCAGATTCAATAGGCTCATTGATGATAGCTCTTCCATTACATAAAATACTTCATACCTACGCATTGCAAAATTTAAACTGCTGCCTTTATCAATCCTAAGTTCAGGGAGGATTATAATTCACATATTTAAGAAAAGAGCTCATCTTTCTTTGACATTTAGGACCTTACTCAAAGCCAATGTCATGTTCCTTTGTGAATGGAGCCAAGGATTGATAGGATGGAAGAGAGGAGGGTAGTGTGCGTTTGGGTAAAAAGGAAAGGGAAGCATGCCAGTTGTGAAGATTGAAACTCAGAAATAATTCATTGATATTAAAATTCTGGAAATTGTTCCGTAGGACTTTGTAAAGGACGTGCAATTAAGCAAAAAGATTGCATTGCATAACATGGGTTCATGAGAATTGCTTCAACGCAGTCGCGGTGCAGGTGTTGATGTAGACATTGAAACGGTGGCAAATATTATTATCACTCTCTTTACAGAGGATGCAATCTAATCATTATCACCATCTTTGAGGCTTTGATATAAGGTTGATGTATAAGATGGTCAGATTTTAAGCAAATACAGTTCTAGAGTTAAGTATGGACCTCCATACACCTGTCAATTTTCAGTATCATATTTTTAGACCCTTTTTTTTTTCAAAGGTACATTTGAAGCGTGGTTTTTTGGATTTATGCTTTGCAAAATGTGTGTTGGAAGTGAGTTTTAGCAGTAAAACTTCACTCATTTTTTTTTTAATTGAAAGGATTTTGAAATTGCTACAATTGAATAAATACTATCTATTTCAGAGCAAGGGAGATTGATATAAATGATATTTCAGTATTTAGAAAATTGAAGATAGCAACCTAGACCTTATCTATTGCATAGTGAATAGCTCTGGACATGGAAGTGGATAACATTTTCAAACTTTTTAACAGGCAGATAATTCACTTCAATGATACTTAAAACTTAGTATATTCAAGTTCAGAACGATCTCTTATTTTACAATAGCTGGTGCATATTAAGAAGCAGCACAACTTTTTATCGAAAGATGATTTTGAAAAGAAAATTGTTTACTTACTGATGTCAAAAACATTCAAATTTTATCCTGATCCATAAAAAAATCAGTAATGAGTGGGTAGTAATAATCAGATAAATACAAACCTGTTTCATTTAGGTTTTATAACATTTTCAATTAAAATATTGGTTCAGCTGCAGTTTGTGCCCGAAGAAGGATGGTAGATTTGTGGTCCTTCTGCCAGCTGTTATATTTATGCAGTAGCTCATTATTATTATCATTCAGCCGTATTTGCCTGCAGTAATGCATCTCTCCCCGCTATGATACCCTGTACACACTATTTTTTGCTTAATGAAAAGCAGGTAAAATTTGATTTCTTAAAAAAAAAAGAATTATTATTATTTTTTTTATTGTATTTATGTTCTCAGGTTTTCATAAACAGTGTAAGTGAAACAAAGACCTTGAATAAACCTTGACTTTTAAAATATGTGAAATGATTATCATTTATTTCAAAGGGGCTGCATGACTATCATTATCTCATTACATTTTTGTAGGAACTAACTTTCCTGAATGGTATGCCTTTTCCTCATTTCTCTAATCACTCTTGAAGATTTTATAAGATTTTAGGATATATACTCTATTTTGCACATAAATATATCAATAAGTACAGTATAATGTCTTGATATAGGTTTTTACATTAAGTCTTCTTGAAATTGTAGCCAATAGGATATATATATATATATATATACCAGCAAAATTTAGACGTGCCCATATAGCATATGTAAAAATTTTCAAGGTTACTCAAGATCATGTTTTACAGCTCTAATGCATGCCCAAGTTTGTTTTTCCATTGAAGAATATCTTGCTTCAAGGGATCTCTTTTATATGCTTTGTAATTTTCAAATCAAGCTTCGAGGGCATGATCTCTGCACAGATGATCTTTATTCTCCGTAAACTTTTTTTTTCCCCCTTCATCTAAACCAAAAAAAAAATATTCTTTATCAATTTAGATCTTTTGCTTATGGATATTTCAATGTATCACTTTCCATCATGCGTCTTACATGATCACTGTAAATCTTTAATTCAATGTCTTTCTATGATTAATCATGATTAGGTAGAAAAAAATATGGAACTTACATTTACCTCAATTCTCTTCTGCTTTTCACCCCTTGTCAAAATCAAAAAAAAAAAAAAAAAAATTGGTATACATATTTTATAATATGAGTGACTCGTAAATCACAAGATTAAAATCTAGGAAATTCCTTTTGTAAAAAGTTTCTTTTGTACTTATGTTTTTTTTTGTGGTTTATTTGTTTTGTTTTTCTTTTAAATTGGAAATGTGCTAAATTGTGGCCTTCCCTTCCTCTTGGCTATATCAATTGCTTACACCAATGCATAAGGAAAAAAAATAAATTCAGCTGCGTGTTGTGAATTCCATGAAAGTATGCATTAAGTTCAAAGATTGTTATTACGCTTTTATATTAGCTTTTAACAGTAGATATTTTATCTTTATGAATATGCTATTGCATCTCATTCTCATGGATCCAGAACAACTCGGTCTTATATGAGTTTTCAAAATTAATTATTCCTGAATTTTATTTCCTCCTCATCTAAATTTTTTGTTACCTTCTATATGATATTGAGGCAATTTAATTCTTATATCGTGAAGAACAGTTTTATGAAGGTAGGCTGCAATATTCTTTACTTTATATCAATAGGTTTCAATGAATTGTTTAGTTTTCTTTCAATCACAAAAGCATATTTTATTTTTTTTTTTACACAGGAAGTTCTTGCAGGGTATTTGAATAAGGCCAAGATTTTGGACACAGGAAAAAAGAAAGTAAAGTGAGTTGCTTTAACATAGCTTATTCAGTAGGTGTTTTTTGTAGGTTTGGTTTTGTTTGTTTTTATTTTTGCATATGTTTATTTTTCATTTTGTTTAGACAGAAAAAATACTAGAAGACCCTAATGTTATAAAACTGGTTGAATGACAGCCCAAGAAATGCATAAAGTCTCTTCCTAAATTGTCTAGTTTGCTCATCCTTAAAAGACACAAGTAGTAGAAGATAATGTTTTCATTTTATTTATTTATTTTTTTTTTTTTGAAAATCAAATTTAATACATTCAGTATCAGTTTCTGTAAGTCAGATAAACACTGGAGAACAGTTTTGTTTGAGCACCTGTTGCAGCCCTCTTGATATGGTATTGAGGGTCTGCTTAATCAGCTATGCCTTAGGAAATCTTCATGCTCAGAAAGTGTAGCCAGTTGGGCCTAGGGCTGCAGCTTATCCATTTCTTTTAGTATATTAGAATAATTATATTTTTTTGCTCCCTCTTCCCCTTTTGTTTTGCTTTCTTTCAGAAAAAATTGGAACCAAATATACCTTGTACTTCGAGGCTCCAACTTGATATTCTACAAAGATCAGAAATCTGCATCCAATGATGGGAGAAACGAGGGAGTAGTAAGTCTGCAAGGAGCCCATGTGAGCTTCAATCCTCCAAAAGATCTAACAAGCAGAAAAAATTCCATTTTGGTGAGTTGAAAAATTCTGTAAACTCTTTGCATGTTTTCTGAGGGAAGAAAAACTCTGATTGTACCTTTTTAACCATGGTAAATAGAAACCTAGAGGATGGTTCCTATAGTTGAGCTTTAATATTTGATTGTACCTTTTTAACTAATTTCTCATTATCTCTCTTTGATGGTACTTGGAGAACATTGGTTATGACGGGCATCATGGTTTGTCGAACAAAAAAAAAAAAAACTATTCAGAAGTGAGAGGAGATAGTGTCCTTATCTTTTAAAGCAATAGGGGCCTGTTAAATTATCCTATCCAATATTGGCCTCTCCAGACTTGGCCAACGTTGTAAGCAAACAAATGTGTTTATGTTTTATTTGGTCAGCATTACAAAATGCTTTCTTGTTTGTCCTTTTCAATACCCATACCATTTTTTAAGTTTGAGAAGATAACGATGAGCTCTAAAAAAAATGTTACCTTTGCTCTCAAAAATAACTGCATTGTTCCAACAATTTTTATGTTAGATGGTTTTGCTGAGGGCAGACTTTTGTTAATTTCTCACATTCTTACAACTTCAATAAACTTGTAAGGAAAAATTTTTTTGAAATCTTTGAATTTAAAGTTGTTATTGCTACAGGATGGATACATGAATGAGCAAACAATTTTAATCTTTGTATGCTATATACATATGACCACATAGCTCATTCCATAGAATCTTTAACTTAGAGTACTATTACTTCTCAAGGTTTATTAAACCGCTGAGTAGCCTTGCAGTGGCATGTCATGATAAGGGGTGGAAGGGGAGAAGCCAAAATAAATCTTGACATTAAATGTGATGGCTGTCTTATGTGTGGGCCCTTGGCTTCCTTCTTTGAAGATATTGCATCTTGTCCATCTATGAATTACTTCTAATGATTGGTATTCAGTCTCAGTGACTGTAAGGATGATTGGGTATACAAGAGATTGCAATTTAATTAGAAATTGCCTAAGTCGCTGCTTGCACACAACTTTTTTTTCTTATGCTTAAGACATTTCCACAATACTGGTTTGAGATCAATCTAAGTACAAGAAATGTGCAGCAAAATCAGTTTAGCAATTTTTTTCACTTATGTATTATCATATTATTGTATTTATGTGAAAGTTTGATAGCTCTTTGAGATGAAAATTTTGGGGAAAAGAGCTTTGTAGATTATTAAAATTTTTATTATTATTTTTTAGACCATTTAAAAAATTTTTTTTCTGCTTTTGAATAAACAGGCTTTTGGGGGTCATTGAACCATAGCCCATAGCCCTTCTATAATGCCATGTTCTTGGATTAAAATAATGAGGTTCCACATGCATATACACAATTCTAGTTCTAAACACGCACATCTCACAGAAGCCCACAAGGTGCTATATGTACATATACTCTAGCTGTCTTTAAACTTCTCAAATTGATGGTGGGAAGCAAATAATGTAGTCATAAAATTTACAACTGTGGAATAAAAAAATAGCCTTGTCATCTCCGCGGGCGAAGCTTACTTTAAAAGATTTTGAGTTTTATCATTTTTTCTGGCTCAACCCTAAACAAAAAGAATGATAAAAAAAGATGCTGCATGGTTGTTATATTATATAGTTCAGTATTACTCTCTTTTAAGGAAAAAAGATTTTGATAGGTAGGAGGGTAAGAGTGGAGTTCTATATAATCTAGATCGGTAGAGCAAATGAAGTGTAAAAGAGTGTTTTAATGCTTTTCATAAGGCATATTTTTTAAGAGCAAAGGAGGGCTTGTTATTGATCAGTTTGATTCTTGTTCTCTCCACAGCTGCAGGCCAGCTCAGGAAATCTGTTTTTGTTCCAGTCAGATAATGAAAAAAGCATTCGTGAATGGTTTACAAGAATGAAAATTGTGGCCAATGATATCTCTTCAGTAAGGCTTGTAATGTTTATGTGTGACTCAATTGCTTAACTTCATTGAAATGCTATAAATTAACTACTCAGATATATATAAAAATTGAATTCTGTTGTGTTGAAAAAAGAAAATTCAATATTTATGTAACGTTTTTTTTTTTTTAAATAAAGATTTGAGATCAATCTAAGTGTTGGAAATGTATGGAAAAGCAATTGTTAGCATCCTTTATTGCGTAATGAAATGGGAATGTAAAAAAAAAACCTTTCAAAAAGACTGATATAATTTGATGCTCATTGTTCTGATGGATCCCCTCTCATTTGAACACTTTGGGAAAAAATAAATTGCATTATTTGCAAATCAGTCATAACATCTTTTGAGTAACTTTAGTCTTGGAGAGTAAAGACATTGCTTTGTTAGTACTGATCCTCAAGTTTCCATACTTTGTGGTGCAAAACAAGAGGACTGTTAACAGCTGCTGAAAAAAAAGGCATTCTCGATAAAATTGTAAAATAATAATTAAAAATAAAATTATATTTTCTTTGTGACATTGGGCAACATTTGGACTAGCAGCAAATGAAATAAGATTGTTTACAAAAGCCAAGATATTTCAAAAGTCCTTGTGGGAAGATCAATGAGCCATGATTATTTACATTGAAAATATTGTTATTTTTCAGGTGTTTGATTCTAGTCCCATCGGTTTGGATGTAAAAGAGGAGAAAAAAGATGAGAGGAAAACAGAGAAAAGTAAGCATGTTGCATGAATTTAAGTTTGAAAAAGTAGTTTTAGTATAGATAGGAAAAATAGTAGAAGTATAGATATAGTGAAATTACACTTTTGATCATTTTTTTTTATTTTTGTGACTGGTGTGTTTATGTTACTACTTCATTTTAGTTTTCTCTTATGAAGAGTCACAACAACACAGTAAGATATAGAGCTTGAACCTTCAACAGACCAGTATAATGCTCTGTGTAATTTCTTTTTCTTTTTGTAGAATTTCCCTTTTTATCATAGGTAATGTGTCTCATCCCTCATGTTTATGGATTATTTTGTGCTTAAGATATGTTATAACTTATACCTTTATATTCAAAGATGCCCAAGTCTATTCACATTTCAAGCCGTGTTCAATGATAAGATAATAACAAATATACTGGAAAGCATGCTGGTTATTTATCTGTCTGTGTTTGTTTGTTTCTCTTTCTCTCTCTCTCTCTCTCTCTCTCTCTCTCTCTCTTTTTTCCTCCTTTTTTTCTCCTCCCGTTCTTCCTTTTTTTCTTCTCCTTCCCTCCTTCTTCTACCTCTTCTATTTATTCTTCTTCTTCTTCATCTTGTTCCACATCTTCTCCGTGTTCTAGTCCTCCTATTCCTCCTCCTCCTCCTCCTCATCCTCCCCCTTTCATGATCATATCTTATTTTCTCCCTCCTTGTATTTCAGCCAGACAATATATTACTTATAAAGAAGTTGGCATCTCTATACATGCATATAGAAAGTCATATATTGGGGTTGGTGATTGAGGAGACAAAGATAAGCTACAGTGGTATTTAACTGCTTTCTGTCACACTCCAGATAAGATTTAACTCCACACTTAAGAAATAAGCACTTGATGAAATTGTATGTTCACATGCTTAAAGCAAATGAAAGTCATCGTTTCATGCACCGCTGCTTGCATGGACATATGATTTCATAGAGATTCTATTTTGGGGCTGGTGATTGAGGCGACAAAGATAAGCTACAGTGGTATTCAACTGCTTTTTGTCACCCTCCAGATAAAATTTAATCCTCACTTTATAAATAAGCACTTGATTAAATTGTATGTTCACATGCTTAAAACAAATGAAAAACCAGTGTTACATGCACAGCTGCTTGCATGGACATTGGATTTTATAGATATTTTCTGTATATACTTTATGAGTTCAAGTTCATTTAATACAAGTTAATATGGTAATAATTTTCCTTTTATTTCTTTTTTTTTTTTTTTTGTTAATTAATTTATTGACATGAAACTGGAGTAATGTTTCACACAAAAAATTATTATAAATAGCTTGGCATTGTCCTTTTGATCCAGTTATGTAGAAAATGACACAGGGCATATCATACATAAATTTGTACTGTTAAAAGTATTAGATAAAGTGACCACGGCAGTGATAGAAAAAAAAAAAAAATGGGAATGGTGTTTTATTTGTGTGGCTGTTTTGGTAACTGATGATCTGATCGCTCTGAAAATCATTGGTGAAGTAAGTAAATATTGACACATTTGCAGCAACACAACTTGGTTCCCTTGTAAGGTAATTTTATAAGCTTAAATTGTACACTTTAATCTTAGATTTTAGGCTTTTTTATGGATGCCTCATTTTTTTTTTCTTTCTTACCTCACTTAATACTGCATGAATTAATATGTATTTTGCTTTTCCCAGCAACCCATAGAAGTGTCTCTTCTGATGATAGTGTGAGCATCCACACAGTGGACAAGAACAAAAATCTTGTTGGGATTCGTGCAAAGCTTCTCAACTTCATCTCAAGGCGACCTACTCAAGAAGACCTCTACAAAAGAGGCATTATTAAAGGTACTCTTGCTTGCATTTTTCATATTTATCCATGGCTTGTTCAGACACAGTTTGATTTTAAAATGTATTTGTTTCTTCATTGCTTTTTCTTCACAATTAGATACAATAAACATAAACTGATATTGAAACCACTCCTAGTTTTTAAGGGTTGAACACAAAGTTATTCAGATCCCTGCTGTCCTTTTTAAGCATATTTTAAAGGAAAATTTCCTTGTGGTATTTAATTGTATTTTGAATTTTAAATGCTGTGAACTCAGTTTTTATGCTTTTTTATTTTCAGATGCTGTGTTTGGGTCTCGTCTTAATGAACTTTGTGATAAGGAAAGAACTCATGTGCCTATTTTTGTTCATCGATGCATTTTAGCTGTTGAATCAAAAGGTCAGTTCTTTTATTTAAAACTTCATTATTATTGAATCTCATGGCATGATGGGGGAATTTTTTTTTTCATTTGAATAGAGGAATACAACAAATTATTAATTTGGATGCAAATTATGTAGATTCTCAGTGAAGTAATGAGGATTGTTTGAGCCAAAAATTATTGCTGCGCTTATCTTGGTTGTTTCTGCTTTTCAAACAATTTTAAACATGGATGAGGTACTCATCATATTGACAAGCATAGGCACATTATGATTATTGAAAATCTTCTTCACAGGCCTCATGCATGATGGTTTGTACCGTGTTAGTGGTAACATGGCAGAAATCCAAAGATTGAGATGTGCTGTAGATAAGGGTAAGATTGCCTGTACAAATTATCTTCAGGTCTTAATAAATTACATCAAAACCAGATACCCTCTTTTCCTTCTTGAACCCACATACATACATTTGATTCCTAATGCCTGTGCCAGGTTTCCATGATTTTAACATAGAAATGATTAACTTATAAAAAAATGACATGTAACTTTTTGTAAGGATGAGCAGTAGGATACTTTTTTCAAATTTCGTTTTCAAATATGAAAGAAATTCATCAGTGTGTGTTCTTCTCCAAAATTAAAGTTAAAACTTTCCTGCAACTTTTGAATATTGGGCTAATTTTTACTCTGTAATGTTATGAATGTATTCATGTGCGATGTTAATTACCTTTCTTACAATTATAGTGTCCTTGTGAATTAATGGTCAATGAAAAAAAAATTCGAACTTTTCAGATGACAACTACAATCTTTATGATGAACAATGGGATGTGCACGTCCTCACTGGTTCTCTGAAGTTGTTTTTCAGAGAGCTAAAAGAGCCTGTTTTTCCCTTTCACATGTACAACTCATTCCTGCAGGCCATAGGTAAGAGAAAAGATAAGAACCAAGGAAATCAGGAGCTTTACCAAATACATTCTCATGTTGAAGATTCTCTTATTACTGATGTTGTCCTTGTGCCATCTGTCTATAATTTCTGTAGGGGAACTTGAGGTATTTCCACAAGATTGTGAAAATAAAATATGCATATTTCAACCAATCTTGGCAAAAAATCTGTTCCTATGAAACAATACTCCAAGAGGGTATTACACTTTAAGTACTGATCCAAAATATAAATAATAAAGGAAGGCATATGGTAGCCAGTATTATATGACTTTGGTTTTGTTTAACTTTATTATATATATATAATAACTTTAGAAGTTATTGCACTTAAAAAGTTAGATTAAATATTTATTGGATTTTTTTTTCTGTAGAGTTAATACTTAATGGAAGTAGAATTAATGTTTCATGTGACTGTGCATATGAGATCAAGATGTTTAGATGCAGAATAAAACATTGTTTGGGGAAGCTAGGATAAGGTTGCCATCAAGTATTGTAAATTTTAAAAATTGCAATTAAAAAAAAAAAAAAATTAAAATGTAGCAATTTCTTTTTTATCAGCTCCTGGAAGTTAGTTGGCTTTACTTTTCTTTTATATAATTTGTTTAAACGACAAAGATAATATGAAACATTTCATGAAGTGCTGGTCTCTAAACGAATATGTAATTTGAAAAAAATATACACTTGTATCCAATAAGGAAAAAAAATTGTGGTCTCTTTTTGAAAAAAAAACGTCTCAGTTTGCATAGCCTCTTTTACATGCTTAGGAATTTTTTCTTTTTTTTTTCTAAATCAGGAAAAGACAATACTAAAGACAGATCATCGGCATTCAAAAAAGCAGTCTCTGATCTTCCCAGATGCAATTACTATACTCTCAAGGAATTATTCCATCATTTATGCAGGTGAGTAAAATTGTAGTTCTCTACTACTCTACATTTTCTTCTACATTTCGGTTTAAAATTGTAGGCATGCTAATACATCTATCAGTTGAATCACATAAATGTTTGCCCTTAGATCAGTCTTATTATATCAAAACTAGTTTTCCTGAGAGGCATTTTTAAAAATGACATGATATATATTTCTTTGTTTTGTTGTATATAAAAAAAAGATTAACTACGGCATGCACAACTGCCAATTTCATAGTTGTGAAAGCAAAGAGAAAGACAAGTAAATTTCATTGACATAAATATGTTATGGAAATTACAAACAGCTTAAATGAGTGGAATATTGCAAAACATTTTTACTTGTTATGAAAAGGTAATTAGTATTCAGAGAAGCCATTCTGTCTCATCTTGCATGTATATCATTCCTATATAATCCTTGTTTATGTTTCTGTTGTTTTGTTAGCTTTTTTTTAATGAGTTGAAATACATGTTTGAGTAATTGAATTATCTTATCCTCCAGCGTACAGAAAATAAAATGAAAGAAAATCATTGTTAACATATATTTTGCTCTCACATCTGTCAAATATTGTTTCCCCAGAATTATTGAATTTAGCCATGAAAACCGCATGCAAGTTCAGAATGTTGCCATAGTATTTGGTCCAACATTGATGTGGCAACAAGAGGAAGGAGTTAGTTTGGCTGTGAGCACTATGTTTCAAAGCAAGATTGTTGAGTATATGTTGTTGGAATATTCCTCACTGTTCAAACACTGATTCTGTACACTAAATGTTGATAATAAATTATTTTGCAGTCTAACTAAAGCTGTAAAAGTGCAGTATTTCCAAGACACCCTGAGTAGATTTAACACAGGGAGCCAAGGACAAATATTTTGCCTCAATCAGTCAATGTTTCAAATCCCTGGAGTTTGATCAAACTACAGGTGCTGTTCCACTTGAGATGAAAACTTTTCTGATGGTAAAACATGTCTGATCGCATACCCAAGCATTTCTGTGAAGATAAATAGTAGTGTCATAGTGATGGCATTGTTTTGTTGTTTTTTCATTTTTTTTTTATTATAATTATTAATGAGAAGTTTTGCAGTCAAAAGATCCCTTCTTCTCTGTAACAAGAAAAATATAAATAGTAAGTTAGCAATCTAGATTAGTAAGATATCTGAAAGATGTGTATAGTCCTGTGTAGAAGATAAAAAGGATTTTGAAATTTTGTTACTTTTCCATTGAGTTCAAACTAAGTATAGATGGCAGTAGTTCTGAGGAATAGAAATTCATCATGCATTTTTGGATGGTAAATAGAAAAAAATGTTCACTTTCATTGTTTGTTTATGGAGTAGAGCAGATCCATTCTATTGTATGTAAAAAAGAAGAAGTGCGTCCTTGTGAATAGGAGGAAAACATGACCTGTTGAATTATGAACTTTAAAAATTGGCCTCAAGATAATGGAAATATATTTTGTTTTGATTCTGTTTACATAAATATATATCCTGTATATAAAAAATAAATTCATTTTGTTTCATCCATTATTCGTAGATTTAGAAAAGGAACTGAAGTGTAAGAAAATGCATTTTAGTTGCAAGGCTGTTTATATATGATAAAGAACTAAACCTATCAACTGTGTTTTCTAAATACCTTAGCACTTGAAATTCTCTGTCTAAAGCCCTGTGGTATTGTTTTAGAACTTTGCTTAATTTGAGCAAGGTAAAACTCAGGTTTAGCAGGTCTTTCTTAGCATTCCAATGAGTTTCGAAGATCTCTCTCAACATTGCTTTTATTAGAAACTCATATTTATGTCAGTGCTCATTAGTTCAAATGGTTTGTTTTGAAGAATTACATAGATGCCCTGTGCCTATGTTCATTTGTTTTCAGGATTTGTAATTCTGCCTTTATTTTTTAATTTATTGCCAAAGCTTTGAAATGCAAAATAGATGCCATTCCTTTCCATACTGCTTCTTTTTCTCCTTTTCCTCCATAACAGTTAATTTGCTGTATATTATGCAATAGGAAATTAATGTCATATGGTCTCTTTTGATGAAATTTGCTTGTCTGCCCTGTGTTAAAGTTTTTCACTCCACATTGGAGAAAATAACTTGCCATTTGTTATTTTTTTGTTTAGTTTTTTATTGGAGAGTAGTTGGGAGTAGTGAAAAGAGAGGTGAAGATAAAGGTCGTCAGAAGGGTCGGAGATTGATCATCATCCTCCTTATGCAGAGAGCTTTTCTGTGTATACTGAGGATCCTCTTTTATCCAAGTTTGACATTAGACAGATTAAAGCTGCTTTTAGACAATTTTCTTTATTTAGTAATCAAGGATTGGTTGACATGTCAATTTCTATGATGTAGAGTGATCAAGGCATGTTGCTTGTTACACAGGTATCCTATTTTTCCGTCTTCTGTAAATTAGGACGGCCCTTAGTTGAGGTTGATATAATTATGTTTTGGTCTGTTGATCATTCTTCCCAGGGCCTTGTTAGATTTTTCAACATGCATTAAGAGAGAGGAGGAATTTTATTTTATTGACCTTTTACCAATGATTACAAAATTCATACTTGTAAAATAACCCTTAGTTTTCCTTATTTTTTGTAATGAACATGAGCCATCCTTAATATTTACAATAAGTAGGCCTACAGGATGTCTGCATTCAATTAACAATTTGATTTCATTGCAAATTCTCTAAATTTTATACTAAATTTCCAATCATCATTTTAAGACAAAGAATAGTGATTTTGCAATGGAGTAAACTAAGAGCTCTTTTTCAATAACCTATCTGATTAAAAAGGCAGCTTCTATACATTCAAGAGTTATTTTTTTTTTGTTTTATTTTTATTTAATTGTCAAAATGAAAGAGGTATGCATGCCTTTTTTGATAGGTCCAAGTTATTAAGATTTGTTAGAGATTTGCAAATGTTTATTTAAATTTTCTTCTTGTACTGTTATAAATATTACTTATGTCTTTTTTTTCACATGTAGTATAACAGTCATGGAAATATGTTGTAACAAGACAAATATGTCATTTGGAATGAGGTGTTGATGAAAATTGTTTGTAAGTATTATGATATGCATAATATATTCTCTGAAGTTCAAGCAAATGTACAAAGATGAATATTTGGGTGAATGTCTGAAAAGGCATGGCATTTAATCCAAAAATATCTTTGGAGTACTTATATCATGCTAATTTACTGGCTCAAAGACACAGGATTCATCACTGTTAATGATAATGACATTTTTTGGCATTGTTAGCCCTCTTATTTTTTTTTGGATGTCAAGTTAAATAAATTCAGTACAGAATACACTTTTCCATTCTGACTTGTACTGGAATGTTAAACATTCACGTTTCGATTATCCTTTTCAAATTGACTGCATTTCTCCTAAGATGGTGAAATCTGTTTCATAACGTTTGTCTTCCAAAATTTGAAGTTGTTTATGCGAGTATTTTATTTTGTATATTGTAATGAATGTTACCGATGCCACTTCAGGAAATAAGTCTCTTGTTGTTTTTTAAGCATTTTCTATGCAAATTAAATGCTCTTTTATCATCATGTAGATGCTGTGTTGTGATGAAGTCTTTCATTGTTTCAATCTTCATTGAGCATTTGTAGTTTGGTAGAAAGATTAACCCTGATTTATCTTCAAGTCCTTATTGATTTATTGTAGCTCAAATAAAAATACAATTCACACCATTAAATTCCACTGCCTCTCAAGAATTTTTTGGGGAGCAAAAGTATTTTTAAAACCTTGTGTATATGGAGGGTACATTTAAATAAAAGAGAAAAAACGGTTAAAATACCTGATAAAAAATTGAAAAACAGCAGCTTAAGTGATAAACTAAATATCTGACATGAATGGCTTCTTGCTGTAACTTTTCTTTAGATTTAACATGGGTATTACATAGTGAAACAGTTTACGTTTTAGGAAATGGGAATATTAACATAGGCAAGTAAGTTGATACACGGATCATGCTAAGACCAATCATAAGAAAATCTTTCTGGTGGCTTATCAGATGTGGATGATTGCTGGAAAGCAATGATTTGAGACACTGTATAATTATAATGATGTTTAAAAAATGTTTTTGCTACTAGTATTCTTATTCATCAACTTCTATCAAACCTATACAGTGTATTTGAGTCAACGTTTGATTGCAACTTCCTTAAGCCAGAGTAATGAATGATGCCAATAACTAGCAATGAACTCCGCTGATTGAACTCTTTACCCCACCCCTGTGTCCCTTTTTTTTTAATATTACTTTCCCTACCCCCCAATAATTATACCGCCAAGTATATAACTTGATATATTGACTCATTATGCTACAAAGTAAGAAAATGAGACAGCTAGATAACATATTAACTTGCCTTTATTTTGCTATTGGTAGCATTTAAATGCCATTTGAGAATTGCATCTACTATCCATTTATTACTCCATTATAAAGAAGCCCACATGGCAGGAAAAAGTCATGATTTGGATCCTAGCATTTTTTTAACAAATCTGGCTTTTAATAAAAGCCTTCCATTTTCCCTATTAATAAGCAAATGAGCAAAATTCCAAAAATAGTCAAGCGTTGCAAAGAAATGATTAACAGTGACCCACTGTAGCATGCCAATGAATTACTGAAAAATATTTGGGTATATTTTCTTACCTTTCAAAATTATTTACAGAGGTGTTACTTAGTTTGATGAATTCATGATTTTGAATGATCTATTTTGGACTTATTGTGCTCAAAAGTAGAACCCTTGGTATTGCAAATGCCTAAATAAAACAAATGATTTTCTAGCACTCACTTCTTTATAACCGAATTTTCAGTTTGTATATTTATATCAATATTTCTTTAATTTTTCATATGATACAACTTCATTTTATAATGAAAAAAGAGCTTTAAAAGCAAAACCAAGCACTTAAATGTATAATAAAAAAATCTCCGTTTTTCTTTTTCATGTTTCCAATTTTTGTCCTAACATCTTTCAGTTTCATTCTCTTAGCTGTGCACAGAATTTTTACTACTAAATGGGTGAGAAAAAAAAACTATAGAATTTCGTATTCTTTATTTAGGTTTTAAGGGTAGAGAATTGTACAAATAATTACACAAGATACACAAGCAGGACACAATTCTGGAACATATTAATAATTATACAAGCTCAAGTTAAAAAGGTGAAGAAACAAACAAGATCTAGTCATGGAAAGGTTTTCTTTGTAGTTTTGCTTTTTAGGAGCGTGTTCTTTGTCTTTGTGTCTTAGTTTATGTGTGGCCAACGTAAATTTAACCTTCTCCACAATGATGCTTCAATTATCATTTCAAATGATGTAACTGTTAGGCAACACATTCCCTTTTCTTCAAACGAAATGTTAGAGGTATCACTTAAATCACGAAAGTGGTCTTTGTGATGACTTAGATGACTTTGTCAGTCAATACATTCCCTTTTACGAAGACACAGCACTAAACACAAATTATGTCTTGTAAAGTCTTTATTTTTTAAATACACTCTTTTAATTTTTAAATGGAAATAATATACACAGCCACTGCTACTTTGAATTTCAGTGGGTATTGGCAAGTGCTGATGAATTCGGTTCTTTTATACAACATAAATTTGAATGTTACTTCTTCAATCCATGCATGTTAAAATCCTTGTAAACAAAAAAAAATTAGCTTATACCAGGTATAAATGACTTGTTGAATGATTTTCATATATGTAGGAGTAATAAATACTTTCTGTTCACTCCTAAAACTTGAGTTTTACTTTTGTAGTATCATGAGTGTTGGCAGTTGAGTATTAACAAAAAATTTCGATTAAAAAAAAAAAATCTATCCAAGATATTCGATCCTTTATGATGTTATAAAGTTTGTTAAACAAAAAGATTAAATAATTGTGTGCTTCAGAAACAGAGACGCACATGTCAATTTACTGACTCGCTTCAAACTTTCAAAGATATTTGTGTGGACACCAAAACTCTATTGTTTAGGACTGCATCAGTATGGACACTGAGCTTGATAACCATAACGTCATCAACTATTAAGACACTGAAGTTTTCCAGATAGCAGTAGGGCACAGTTGCTCAGAGTTTTGAAGGTTGAATGTTTCTTAAGTTAAGATAGACAACTTTAAAATTACCTGGACAACAAATTGTAGTGGCAAATTTTCAATATGGACTCCAGAAATAAAACAGGAAGTCTGGTAGTTTTTCTCAATTCTCAAAAACAATTTTATGTACGTTTGTTTAAGGGTGATCTTGCCAAAATTTTGATCATGACAACATATAAGGATTTGAAAGAAATTGAAAATTATCTCTCTTTGTATCACAAAACTTTAAAAAAGGAGCTCTACACATAGCACAGAGGTACTAAACCAAAACTGTTTCTATTTGTGTATTCTTTTATTAAAACACCTATGGCACAATAAAATAAAATATTTGACATAAGTTTGTGAAAATCTAGAGATACATGTGACTTTAATTTTTCCATTATGCTGAACAAAATAGAGACACAGCTGACATATAAAATAATACTTTCAAAATTTCAAATGTCAAAAGATAAACCCAGATAAATTGTGAATTCAGCTTTAAGAGATTAAAAAAATGAAATCGTATAAATAATAACACAATAAAGGCATTTAATATCCTTTCAAGATTAATTGCTCAACCTAAAGAAAATAATTATCACTCATGACTGGTATTATTAAGAGAAGAGTATCTTTCAACTAGTCAGATTTCTCACAGCTTAGGAAGACCTGTAGTTTACTAACTATCTTGTATAAGTATTCTCCCAACCTGAGAGAAATCGCTAAAATTACTATCTCTATAAAATAAAAACAAACAAAAAAAAATCCCTATAAATATTTATAGGCAGACTATTACGCAACTGAAGGATTAAAAAAAAAACCACTCAAATTGGAACTAAAATTAAAAAAAAAAAAAAATCAGCAGATGGTGTTTTACATGGTGAGTGGGATTATTGCAAAATCACGCTGTCAATAAAAACGGAATTGACAAATTACATTTTTTTTCTTATTTTGAAAAACATTAAGACCATAAATATTTTGTAACAGGCATTGATCTATCTTAATGGTAGTTACAATTTTCCTCCGAGACTGAAGTCTATAACCCTTGTAAAAAAAAGGACAAAATGCAACCAATATAATTATGGCATTAGAATCATGTCAAAGGAGAGGGGAAAAAAATAGGAAAAGATAACACACTTAATCACAATAAATATGTGTAAAGAAACAAACCTGTGAACAATTTATCAAATATAAAAGGTTGACTCTTACATAGTTAAAAACAACAATGAAAAAAAGAAACAAGGGTAAATCTCATTCAAAACTCCAAATCTAATCCAACACACAAAATCTCATTTTGGTGCAAAAAAAATATTGAAATGACACCTGTGAGACAACTACATTCTGGACCACCATTTTTAATTCCATGCCATCATTTGAGACAAAATCATTAGTCTCCATTTGCATAATTTTAGTAATATAACAACATAAAATTGAGCTAGTGTAAAATAAATACGACTAGAGATAAGAATTTAAAGCCTTTTGACCATGAATATTTATCTCATATAAAATGAAAACTATACATGTTCACAAAAGAAATCTCTCCAAAAATTAAACCCCATAAATTTTGGTTCCTTTGCCATGCCCTTTCCAAGAACAAATTTCTATAAAAGCTCTACATATAAATCTTGGTAAATGTTTGTTCACTAAATAAATTTCTCTCTAGCTTCAGATATGTTTATTTTTTTCTTTAAGGTAAAGGTTTCTTTGTGATGAAAAACATTTAGGTACCAGGCCTTTTCCAAGCAAATGATGCCAAGCCGAGATTTGTATCTAGGTTCCCCTGAAAAGGCTGTAGTTTTACACTAAAAGCATTGAGTTTTAGTGACTGATATTTTAAATTGTTAACATCCTTTAAGTCTCTATCTGTAAGTCTTATACAAGGAAAATTACTGCTTTACAACTTTGCAAGGGAAGAATCTCAGTGGTGAAAAGGCAAAAAGTAAACCAAAGTATACAGAGTGATCCTGGAATATTTCACCTCATTTTTTTTTGTGTGCTAAAAGCCAAATGAAACATATTTGAATATGGCAGTTATTTCTTTTAAGTATTTTTTAAAAATTATATGTAATGAAAAAAATAAGTAAAGATTTTCCTGACATTTCATTCATGCAAGTAGCTTCCTGTTTATACTTTACCACATTAAAAGGCTATTAATGTTTACTAATTTTTAAAGTCTTGTCAGTTCCAAAGACCAAATCTTTATGTACAAAACAATCAATGCTGAAATGCTGTTGCAATGTTCATATTAAAAAATTATGGTCATCACAATTTTGATATTCTGTTTAATTTGGAAAGAAAGCGCTCTCGTGGACTATTTGGCTAATCAGGAGCGTTTGGATGATGTTTTGGTGCTTCTAAACAGAATGATCCCTGTATGTGTATTGTATAATAGGATTTGTTGGAGTATGAATCATTGTGGTATAATTGACCTCTGGAAAATAGTTGTCTACAAGACTAAACTTGTATTTCCTTATTAGAACAGAGAAGATAGTCTTGATCTGGATATAAGCAAATGTTTCCCCAATGCAACGATGCCTGCCAGCACCAAAAGGCACATAGGCGAACTTCTCGCTGTTTGCTACTTCTGGGTCAATAAATCTGTCCATGAAACAGAAAAAAAAATTATTATATTTCTTTTCTTCTGAACCTGCAAACTCATTATAAAGAAAAATCTATACCTTAATCTTTGAATTTTAGAAACAAGAGTCATGGATCTTTTGACAATTAAAAAAATTATCCCCTCAGGCATTGATAGACAAAGCAACCTTTTTAAATTGAAGAACGATTCACCCAATGTTATTTTATGGTCACTTGGAATTAAAGGGCTCTTTAAAGAAAAAAAAATATTTTAAGACCACACAAAATATTCTTGTAATAAACATGTCCCATATTTTTTGTGTTATCTTTACAATTGTTTTCAATTTATCCTAGGTCTGTAAAAATAAAACTAGAGTAATTACTTCATTTATAGCAATTTATCTCATTCAAATGCAGCTTTAGCAATCATAAGAAAATCACTTTTCATTAAAAAAAAATTCTAACAATAAGCTTATCCCTCTTTCATTGCAAAGGTTGATTTCAGAGAAGAAAAGAAACCCAAAGAACTTTAACTGAGAGAGAGAATCTTTCCATCTGAGAACTGAAGGAGTCTTTAATTATAACTCAAATTTATGATTAACTTCAATCTGTTTGGAATTCACCATTATATTACTTCATTCATTATTAATAATATTTTTTAATCTAGATTTTTCACGGCAACAACTGAGATGGCAGTTAGCAATCATAGAATGAAAAATACTGCCACTTAAATTATAGAAAAAACACAGGCAAAACTTCACAAAAAATCTCAAGTCCATTATGTAATTTATTTACATACCTGTCAGGCAAAAATTTATCAAAGTCTTTCCAAGCATCTGGCAGGCGTTGGTTTGTGGTTGGAGAGACACACACTTGGTGTCCAGGGGGAATTGTGTAGCCCATGATCGTCTGGAATATTTACATACACACATATACACAAAAAGACTTGAATAAAATATTTTTTTACGAGGGATAAAGGATAAAATAAATGTTCTCAAAGGCTAGTAAGATAAAATGCAAATTTCTTAAAATGAATATAGGTTTAGAAATCTTAATCTATTAATGACATGATTTTCATTTTCATTTCCATAGACATTACCTGAGGAGTTCGGCACATACGCATCATTGTCATGATTGGAGGTCTCAGCCTAAGTGTTTCTTTCAAGCATCTGTCCAGAAGCTGCATGTCTTTGAGCTGGTCATAATCTACTGGAGCAGATGAATTGCCACATACTTGCTTCTGCTCCTCGAACACCTTTTCCTGGAGGGGAAATAGTGCATTGTCATGTCAAGAGACTTTTCATTGTGGTTGCAAACTTAAATGTTCCCAAGGACCTCATACTTTCAAAGAATCTCATACTTTAGTATAGATGAAAACATCAAGTAGGGTATTTACTGTTGAACCCAATAGGCACTGATAACAAGCAAAATTAAAGACTCGCGTTCTGGATAATACTAACATTAAGCACTGGGACTGCAGCTTTGTCATCCTTTTAATATATTTGACTACCAATTTTGTGGAGATGAAAACGTTGCTCTTTGTCAGTGCTAGGTTCTAATGCAGAGATATATCTTCACTAAGAAGATGCCATTGAATGGAAGAGTCTAATGCACACCTGAGGCATAAAGATATCAAAGATCATACAAAAGATGTACGTTACAAGCACACTACAAGATATTGATGAAACTTTTACACAAGAATGAAATAGAAAGAGAGCAGCTTTCTGTGGCATTACATCCCCTTAGTTTTTGGGACAAAAAGACCGGCACAAGGAATATAGTACAAATATGTGAAGTCATAGGATTAGGCACAGAGTCAGTCAATAGAAAAAAAACATTATATAGTCACTAGGCCCACAAAAAATCTCCAGAGTTTGCAAAGTTTTAATTTTTTTAGACTTTCATTAAACCTGTGGTTTGGCTTTGGTATAACAGTAAGGCACTATGTATGTTTTCTGGCAGCTACAAAAGCAGTCCCAAATATGAAAATTCTGCAGGAAAAAAAAAAGAATTTGAGACAACAGAACAAATTATTATAAAGATACAATGAAACAAGAGCTGCTCTGCCATACATTAACTAAGGAAACATTGAAAGAATGTGACAATTTGATCATGTAATTCGCCTGCTGAAGTAAGTCTGATGAAGCAAACAGTGGGGACCTTATGGACATGCATATGTAGGAAATCATTGGGCAATTTAAAATACCTGTAGATCTTTATACTTGGCTAAGAAGAAGGCAAGCCAAGAACTGGTGGTAGATGAAGTGTGCTGACCAGCAAGGAGAAGACCAATAAGCATGCCTGTGATCTCATCATCAGTCAGTTTCCTGCCAGATCTGTATAGGAAATAAAATTAGAATCATGTCAAACAATAAGGTAAGAAAAATGAGTACATGTAGTGCAGAAGGAAGCAAGACATAATTTTTGGACATTTCATAAAAGAATTTTAACAAAATTTGAACTGAAAACATTTTTTCTCCATTTATTCACGTCAAATTACCCTAACAGTTGTTTATTGTTTAACAATTTTTTAATACACTAGGTATGAAGAGATGAGGAGCAAACTGGTAAGCTAGCTTGATTTTTGCAAAAAAAAAAGTTCAAAAGTAATAAGAATATATACTCAATTGTTTTTTCACCAAAGTTGTCTATTGGATTCAAATAATAAACTTAAAAGAAAATGTTAACCATTATAATAAAAAATAAAGAATATAGATATATGTATTGTACTTTTATATACTAAAATATGACAAAAGCATTGAAACACTAATATTTGATAAATATTTGTAGTAATAAAATCTTAAAGTTATTAAGAAATACCTTTCTAATCTTCCGTGTCAAATACCAAACCATACTTTTATACTTTTATGACTTGCCAAAGACTTTAAACAGCTTAAGCTCATGTGGACAATTATTTTATGACTGACTAATTTAATGCTGGAAATTGATGTTTCTTTATTTCTGGAAACTGAAACTCCTTTTAAATAAAAAAACATACTTGTAAGTGGACTCTATCAAAGTCTGGAGCATGTCATCGTCAGGATTGGGATCAGCCCGTCTTTTCTGAATGGCTTTGCGGAATATTTTCTTTACTTCAATGTGAGCTCTGTCTCGCTTCCTGAAGTGGAAAGAAAGGAGCAACTCATCTACAAGACAAATAAATAGAAAAGAAATTTATTTCTTTCAATTTGAAAGTCACTGCACATAGACATTGGTTTTTTGGAAGACATGTTGAGAGAAAAATTAGTTGCTATCTGTGCCATTTTTAAAACTGTGATCCGCTTAATGGAAATAAAGATATACATGAAAAGTAAGTACAAACCTGAAACTAGGAAAAGGTAACCATCCAGGCAGTAGCCAGGCAAGGGGAGTGAAGCCGCCATCCAGATCTGCATAGAGCTGAGCAACATGTTCATCCAAACATGCTCGAATCTCTTTGCCTGTGGACATATTTGTATGAATAGGCTGTAAATTTCAGTTTAAATTGATATTCTATTCATGGGTAGATGCACAGAAAGTTCAGAGCATAGTAAAGGTATCTTTTTTTTTCATTACAACAAAAATTCACATGTAGATGAAAGATATATTATTATGTTATATCTTCCAGGCTTACCACTGATGTCTATGAATTAGGAATAAATTAAAGTCACTATTATATTTTTTGGGCAGTGCTCTTCATTTATAATTTAGAAAGAAGTCCATGAACATTACTTTTATTTTTTAGTCCAACAAATGTTGCACAGACATTGAAAATAATGAATGACAATTAGCCATTTTATGGAAAAATATTACACAATTAGTACAAATTCAGTAGGTTAAGATCTTATGATGGTTTTGGTAATTTTGGAATCTATTTTTAAAACTCTTATTGAAGCTATATGACAGATCTGGAAATTCTGAAGCAGATATAGCAATTCTGATGACGTCTCAAGGAAATTTCCTTCACATAAGCATGACTTATTTCAAAAATGGTTAAAAAATTTTTAATCTGCTACAAATGAAGGAAAAAATTATCCTGCTTTATTCTAAATATTTTTGTGGCTAACAAAAAAAAATAAATAAAATGAGATTTTAGCATGCTCTATTTCATAATATTTTCCTTATAAATGAATTGATCAGAAACTTTGATAAGTTTAAAATATTGACCCTGATGTACATGAAATCAATTTACTTATATATTTTTTTTTCCTTCACACACTGATCCACAAGGAAGAAATTACTTCCAGTTTGCAAATACACATATAGATTTAAATCAACTGCTGATCTGTCAGTGGCTTTCAAAGCTCTTAAGAAATAAAAAAAATTGCTTCTATTTTTTTAAGTTTGAAAACGTGTTTTGCAGAAGAAGATTTTCAGTTGATAGAGGCTAAGATTCTGTAAATAAAAAAAAATAAAAAATAAAAATCATACATACCATGTAAAGCATGGCTTGCTGTCAATATAATAAGCTGAGAAAGGGCCTCAAATATGTCTGTTGTAAAGAGAGTGGAAAGGATTATAACAAATACAAAAAGAAAAAAAACGATGACTCCATTCATTTATTACAGTCAATTTATATAACATAAATTTGAGTACAACAATGAACATAAGGAACAAAATTATATTACTTTAGAGCAACTTTGAGTTTGAGTTAACCTTAAAATGCTCATGCCCTTTTACAAAAAGACATTAATAATCAATGCACTTTTCTCATCCCGCAAAGTCAAAGGGAGTTACATAAATATGAAAAAATTAATGCAAATATGAATACATCAACGTTGTATATTGACAAGGGCTTCAAGTTCGTATAATTAAGTACTCACTTTACACTCCAAAACGAGAAGAAAATTAGGTGTAGACAGCTTTTCTCAAAGGAGTCAACACATCATCTTAGCCTAGCTAAGAGTTTTAACATTTCTTGATCTATTTATACAACTATATCAATGACACTCAAGTAGAATAATTGTCTTGAACTCAATCCAATAATTATTGTGCACATGGCACATATCACATTTTAAGGCATCATTATTTAGAAAAATGTGTTTCCCGGTCCCTCAGCTCCTCAAAGGGGAAAATATCATAAACAGACAATAAAAGAGTTATGAATTTTTTTGCTCTCTGAAAAAAAAAAAAAAGAATCAAAGGAATCTATCTTTAATTAATTGTTTTGCCCTAGAATTATGATTTCCACTACCTGACCCAGTAGGACTGATTTAGAGATTCATCTGACGAATTTAAAATATCTGTTTTTGATGGGACAGAAATAGTCATTACAAAAAAAAATATGAAAAACACTCCCTCCTTCTTTTCAACCCACTATAGCTTTTCTCTTCATCAAATAGATGTATTACCCTACCAGTACCACCCTCTCCTACAGGCATGTAGTCTAATTTACACTTAAAATTAAATATATAAATTTATAAAATAAAAAGAAATATGGAAAACCTCAAGGAATCCATAGCACTCTCACACCATGCTAATGCAAAGATATCAAGGAAATAACAAAAAAAAAATTCATAGAAACAGAACAAACATAACAAACAAAAAAAGGAAAATTTAATACACCAAACTCAGACAATGGCTTACTGTTCTTTCCATCTAATCCCCATCTTTCAAAATAGTCCCTTGTCTCATGTTCTATGATAGGAACATGAGTTCGAAAATGACTTATACTCAGTCCAGTCTTTAGCATCTTTTTCTGCTCCATAAAAATCTAAAAGAAAGAAATATTACATGAGAGAAAGAAAGATTACAATATGAAATCATTACATCTAAAAAGGAATTTTGAAATAATAAAAATTATTAAGACCACTTTTTGTATTTTGTAACTCTTGTTCCGATTAATTATTTTATAGGAATTTTCCTCTAACCTCAAATTTTTCAGAATCAGTACATTAAAAACATTAGCCAACTTGGTTCAATGAAAAAATAATATAAGAAGTAATACACTTGAGCTAGAAATGAAACCGAATCCTCCCCTTCTCCGCCTTCAAAAAAGATAACTTTTAAAAATACATATGCTCATTGTTCTCAAGCCTTATATCTGTACTCACTGGATTTGGTACATCATAAGCTACACCCTTGCCAAACACTGGGGTGACTAAACGACCGTAGACATCTTCTGCATTTAAATGTTCATTTTTGCTGTTAAATATTAAGGTGGATGCGTCAGATCCAACAAGATAAGTGAAAGTCTTGCCAACCATAGTGAAACTGAACACAGGTCCATACTGAAAAGAGGAAATAATTTAAAAATTATATTAAACATGTCATATGCATTCATCACTTCATCAGTTAGGTAATGTTGAACATAGAGGAAAATTTATGACTTAAGCCTTAAAAATTAAAAAAAAAAAGAGCTTTACTTCGATACAGTCTAAAGACTACTTACGGGACTAGCCTTTTCATGAAAGTAGCAGGTAAAGCTGTTAATTATATTTTTATCACTTTATTAGCTCATGTATCTTAACAGTTTAAATTTGTTTATACAATGAATAATCTTTATGATTATCATGTAACCCAATTTCCAAAGCCAAAATAAGTTAAGTTTTTGAATTGTGGGTGGAAATGCTCAGTTGCTTGACATCAAATAGTGAAAGTAAATTTTTTCACTTTGAATGCAATAAAAATTTTTCATACTTCTTACTCTTATAGTCATTTTACAATTAACTAAATTGTGCTATTGAATATTTTCGTAGGTTATCATTTTAAAAATTTTTTAAAATTGGTAAACTTGTTTTGAGTAAACAAATATTAATCATTGGAATGTTTGGAACAAAATCATGCGTGACTAATGATATTGTTGAAACACTATACCGTAATCACTAATCTGTTTTGGGTCAAGACTTTGATAAACCAGCTTCCTTCAATAGGTTTTATCATAAGACATGATATGATGCGGCAAAAGATTTTATAAATGGCTCATTTGTGATTTGGGCAAACAATATACATGTAGTTTAGTAAGACCAAGAGGTCTGGGCTTTGAATACAGCTATACTTGGTGAAAAAGTTTAGCCTTTCATAGATGTTAAACTTACCTTTTCATATGCTGCCAATAAAAACTCTATTGGACTGGTACCAAAGCTTATTGCTTGTCCAAGAAATGGTATTGATGAAGGTATATGGGGTGGCATCTTCCCATGGTCCTGTTAAAAAATATAAAAAAAGATTTCCTTCATAGTTCAAATTTTACTTTTTAACAAGATGTGCCCAAAAGAATGAATAGAGTGAAATGTGAGTGTAAGACAGATAGTAAAATACAGAAAGAATAGGATGCACACAAGTCAATCACTAAAAAAATTATAAAGATAGAAAAAGATGAAAAGAAGCCTATATGGGGAAAGAGTACCTTTTAGGTACGGACGGTTTTTTACATAGAAGAAACAGTAGCAACAGATAAGAGACTGAGCTGAAATAAATTAATTAATTTTTCTTCTTTGTGTAAGCCCAAGCAAAAACCAAGCCCAATCTTTTTCTATGGTCCCGATCAAACAAAGCCCTCTTTGGTGTGTAAATTAGTCCGTACCTAAATGGAACTCTTTCCCTATATGGATCTACTTTGGAAATTACAATGGAAGTGAGACATTAGAAATTTAAGAACTCTGAAACTTGAAAGTTATGCTAGTCTTGAATGCATAGCTCTTTGAATATATTTACCTAGTCATCTTTTTTGTTTTCACAATCAAAAGACTGAAATACATTGACATTAAAATAAAGTCCATTTCCATAGGGAAAATTCTTGTTGAATGATGAATAAAAAAAGGCATTATATAACCCATATCATATATCTTACTTAACTCACTGAACCAATATATCCAATCGGAACTCCTACCGTAACATCTAGACTGTACAAGCAGACAGGAAATTACCGACTCCTATCCCAGCTATTTGAAAGTGCACTTAATTTTAAAACCCATTCCTGAACTTGGCGTTCATGCAAATATAACATGATTAATTTTATCCAACAATCAATACACACACACACAAACAAATCTCTCGCTTCAAGTCTCACCGTCTTTCCACATAGCTGACGATAAGCTAATGCAGCACTCAAGACAAGAGTAGTGGTCACAAGAGTAATGCTTCCAGTGCTTAGATCTGTCAGGCCTCCAATCGACTCTTGAAATTGTTCGAAACTTGTATCTGAAAACATGTTGCTGGATCTAGATCTCGATTAGATCTGTTTTAAAGGAAACGTTTATAAAGCTAGTATGTATTTAATATTAATCAATCAAAATAATAGTCAAGCATTTGATATGACATTTAATTTTGTGAGTGTAAATTTTCCTCTAATATTGTCAGTTTATTGGATCTATGTCTACCGGCTTGAGATTCCCATTAGAGGAGGTTCCGAATAATATGTTTGCAGCGGAATCAAGTAAACAGCAGTCAAATTTGTTTTCACAAATGGTAGCCAGTTAACAGTTATGAGGTCAACTGAAAATGGGCTAATTTTATAAGAACTGGGAAAAAAATTACTTTCTTTCATGTAAAACAAAAAGGCCATTATGCATTTCAGTTGATGATCAAGTCGCACTTTCCCTTCATATTTCCATAACTTGAAACATGAGTAGAGAATGGGCACTTTCAATTCTTACAGAACTAAAAGGAAAGAAAACGCAAAACAAAACCAAAAAAAAAGAAAAAAAAATACACTGTAAATAATTAATTAATAATAATAATAATAATAATAATAATAATAATAATAATAATAATAATAATAATAATAATAATAATAATAATAATAATAATAAAAACAACAGACTAAAGAAACACATACACGATGGGCCGTGATATATATTTATAAATAAAATATTTTAAAAATCTTACTGTGGTCTAAAGCGCAAACATCTTTAATTTACCACCAACGAAATTACATTCCTGAGGAAGAGCTTCAATTTATGGGCGTGCACCCAGAAACAGCAAATTCTGTCTTCCCAATCTATTTAAAGTTCTCTCTAACCCTCAATCAAAAAGTGCACTGCCTTACTGGATTTCCATGTATTATGTTAAATTATTTGCACTCTTCTTGCAGCAGAATGCAGACATTATTTATCAATTTGAAATGAATCTCTTTCAAATGCACACACATGTGCTACTTCTAACGAATTTACCATTCTTTCTCTCTCCATTCTTTCTATCTCTTTCTGTCGCGCTCTCATCTTTCTATCATTTCTGTCTCTATTGAACTGTTTCTCCCCTTTTGTATAACATTTTAATATTTCATTTATTTCTTTACATTATTTAAAATTGTTTAATAAATATTCATCAACTTGAAGCAAAATGAAACAAAACAGTGGTACCATTTTACATAGTGCAAATCAGACTTTGGTTCTTATTCTTGCTTCACCACTGTGGGTGATTTTAGTGGTAAAAAATATACGTAGAAATGTATTTCAATGATTGCTGGCATTTTAAAGGATGTCAATTTTTAAAGATATATTGACTTAAACGAACTTCTTTAACGAAATTCTGCACGCTAAATAATTTAGGAGAACCTTTGCGATGGCTTTCAGGCTAAAAGAAAAAAATATGACGATAGGACCTTACAGAAAACGAAGTTCATGAAAGTATTATTTTTTGGAAGAATGGGGCAGTTGACATGTATTTCTATTATTTTAGGTCTTGCACCCTAATTAGCCATTCAACATTTTTAATCTGTCCACTTTAAATTGGATTCTCATCAGTATTATATGGTGATGATGTAACTTCCAAATTTGAATGTTTGATACATGTATATTGTTTGTTTATTTCCAGTTTCTTCCATGACTGTGTAAACAAAAGCCAACTGAAGTGCAATGTTATAATTTGGCCTATGAAAATACCAATGTGACACAGATGCCAAACCGTATCACGCCATCTAGATCTGTTGCTGCATTGAAACAGCTGATTTCTTTCAAATAAAGTAGTGCGTTCATTTCATTTCAAAGAAATTATATATAACACCTTTCAATCAGAAATAAGGGTTACAAAATTGTGAGCTTTTTTAAAATAACAGATATGATGAAAAACAATAAAACATTTTACTATGGAAACAAAGAGAAATGTGTAAAAACTTTCTAGTAGATCATTCGATATATATTATTACGCGTGTTTGTGTTGTGGATGATTGGAGTACAGATGAGTGTACTATGTCGTATGGCGAGCTGGCTAGGGGCGAGCAGATCACTCACTAGTCAAAGAAGCTGCTTGTTGAAAACCCAAAAATCGAAAGAAACCAAAACAGTTTGAAACAATTAATACTTCTTCGTCTGTTTGCGCTACAAACATCATCGATAAAACATGATTTGTTTAAACATAAATAAGTTTTATCACTTCAAATTGCGAGACCGATTTTACAAGAAATGTTCAAATAGGTTTTAATCGAAATATAGATGTATCTAGTTATTTTTTTCTCTGAAGATAAAGACCATGAAATTTGATTGGCCAACTAAATAAATTACCAGCTGTGTTTCCAGGTCTCTAGCTTGCCTTAAATAAATATATTTTAAAAATCTTACTGTGGTCTAAAGCGCAAACATCTTTAATTTACCACCAACGAAATTACATTCCTGAGGAAGAGCTTCAATTTATGGGCGTGCACCCAGAAACAGCAAATTCTGTCTTCCCAATCTATTTAAAGTTCTCTCTAACCCTCAATCAAAAAGTGCACTGCCTTACTGGATTTCCTAGTTTTTAATTCCTTTGTACCTCTACGATTATGAGCGTATAAATGGGCCAATATATTAATACTGATTTTTTTCATTAGCTTATATTCATAATTATTTTTTATAACAAGCAGCCAAGACAAATTACCTTACTGGTATAATTGTCATCATAATTGTATGTTGGTAAATACGAAAAATAAAATATTTTAAATCGTTTATTCCTAAGGGTCAACTGAAATGGGGAAAGGACAGCCCGGTGGGAATACATAAGATTATGAGCTTTCGTTATTTTAAATTATTATTTTTATCTATGCCCTGGAAGGACATTCGATATGCTGCAGGACTGTAATAATTTCAAAATATCATTTGGGACTTCAGGTCTGGTGAGAAAAAAATAATTTGACTACCGGTATGTAGGCTACCATCTCGGTAAGAACGCTTTTCTTCGAAATTGACAAATATTCTATTAACATAGCCTCTGAGTTAACAGCTCAACAAAAAGGACATAATTATTTTATTTAGTACATGCCAATTGCCAAGTAGAACCCCCCCCCCCCTTTCTCTCTCTCTCTCTCTCTCTCTCTCTCTCTCTCTCTCTCTCTCTCTCTCTCTCTCTCTCTCTCTCTCTCTCTCTCTCTCACTGATTTCAATTATTCACGTCTCGTCAAACCGATTCCTCCTCCACTCCCTTGCAATTTTTTAATTATTCTTTTGCAATATTTCATGATGTTCGTAAAGCTTCACGATGGTGATCTTATACATATTTTCTTTTACCATAAATCCCAGAAATTAATTAGCCCTCTTGTCATCCCATTTTTATATGCAAACCATCCTTCAATTTTAGGCTTTTTTAATCTTCTCCCTTGAAGCGTTACAAGTACCTAGTCCTCAACAAAGAATCGGTATTTTTTTTTGTTCAATAGTTAAATGACTCTTTTCATTATTCGCACATGATCCATAAAAATCGCAAGCGTCTAACAAAGGCTTGCCGTGCTGATATAACTATAATAATGTAAGAGCAGTTTGATATGGGTTATGTATAGCTGAGACATTGCGTAGCGTAGTCAAACTTTTGTACCGACATAGATAAAACTAACCACTTGAAATACTTTCATCATCATCATCATCATTATTATTATTATTATTATTATTATTATTATTATTATTATTATTATTATTATTATTATTATTATTATTATTATTATAATAATAATAATAATTATTATTATTATTATTATTATTATTATTATTATTATTATTATTATTATTATTATTATTGTTATTGTTGTTGTTGTTGTTGTTGTTGTTGTTGTTGTTGTTGTTGTTGTTGTTGTTATTATTATTATTATTACTAGGTCTACATATTCACACACACACGCACACACACATATGAAAACTATTGGCCTAAAGAGCAAAACGAAAACAATATAACTTTGAAAAGACACAACAATTTGAGACATAATGTGCAGAAATGCACTGATTCAATTTTTAAATCCTTGAACGTGTGGTATCTTAATAATTTCATTTGAAAACGCAACCCTTATGTTTTGACGAAAAGGAGGTAATTTTCGATCCCAAATTAGAAAAGGCCCGCGGTTTCTTGGTTGTTTTTGTTGCTGTTTTTTTTTTTTTTCTTCATCTTGTTAAAATTTTACATCTTAGGCTACATACGTACGGGTATGTAGGCTTATTTCTCATGCTCTATCCTCTTGACGTGAACGATCTGCTGTTGAATTTTTTACAAGCACTTTGCTTCAAATCATTTATGGTTTTGATAAAAATCGCAGAGAATATCCGCAAGCGTAAGTACGAGAACGTGAAATGGAAACTGCTCTTTAATGACAACCTCTCCAAGGATAAACCATTTTACGAGACGCTTCCAGATCGAGCACATTCCGTTGAACAATTGAACTGTGGATGCGAAGGAGTCAACTGACAAATAGTTGTTTCAATTGAACAGATAACTATCATTACTCTCAAGCCACGAACTTATCTCTTGGCCTTGTGAATGTTTAGTGCAGATGTACTGAGTACGCATGACGTGAGCCACTGCGTGATCGGAGCAGCGCAGATAATTTTTCTTTTTTTTTTTTTTTCTTTTGTAGCCAAAATTTTTTTTTATTTATTTATTTATTTTTTTTTTTACATTGCCATCGTAAGATATAAAAAATGTATATAACCAATACAAAAATTGGTCTACTTGTCAAAGAAATAAACTTCGACATTTCTATTTTGTAAAAGCAGGTGTATACCAGTAATTGTGAATAATGGTTTCATGTAGTGAACAATACAGTGTCTGCTATTTTATTATTATAACAGAGGCGGACATTTATACAGATACTCGAAATTTCTGTATGATTAAAAACCGTCTCGCAACACTCCTAGATAAAGATGTATAATTTAATGATTGCATGTTAAAGAAATAATGATTGACATTCATGTTCACCATCACTGAAGATTTTTTATTCAATGTGTGTGTGTGTGTGTGTGTGTGTGTGTGGGATTCAAGGAAAGAAATGCCACTTTTGTTAACTATTCGAAAAAGAAATTTCATGGGGACCAGGGCAACCTAATAAAGAGAGGACTTTACGATTCTCTTTTTACTCAATGAAATAAGTTTTATTTGATGATCTTTGCAAGGTATATAGGCCTAATCTAAAATATCTCTAACCATTGGACGCACCACTTTCTTATTAAGTGATATTAATGGCACTGGGCATGCTAAAAGTCTTAAACTACTTGAACACAGCATCATTCCATAATCATTACTTTTGACTGGGCGGAAAATAATTGAAATGGTTTCCTTCCCTGCGTCAATGTTGTTTTTTTAACAAGAGAAGAAAAGAAAGATAGAAACAAAAACTTCCGAGAAGATAAGATTGCATCACGCCCAAGGTGCGTGAAAGATTTGAAGGATACGTTTTGATTAACAATACAAAGTTTGATTTTGTTTTGATAGACCATATGAAGCTGAGCTCTGAAGGTCACAAAGTCATAATATGTTCCTAGCTCCACTCCCCTTCCTCTTTTGTCACACAGAAATCTTTTTTTTTTTTTTTTTTTTTTTTTTTTTTTTTTTTTTAAATTAAAACACATTCAAGGACTCTTTTTTTTTAAAATGTCAAAGCAGCTGATAAGGGTACCAGCTTGACTTAGCTGGTCACACTTGTTAATCTGTTGAGACTCCGACCTCTTCTTTGGAACTGATTTGTTGATTCATTTTTTTAAATTTTTTTTATTTTGTTCTTACTAATTTTTATTGACTAAATTTTATTTTACATACGTTAAAGCTGGAGGCTTATAATTGACATGAACTTTTGTAGCGCACCTAATTGTGTAGTAGCCTCTACTAGCGAGAAATGATATTTAAAATTTATTCTGCAAGATATTCACCTATTATTATTTAATTTTCCTTATAAATTAGAATGCTTTGATTTATGGAAGGGAAAAACAATTATGTACATTAAAAAAAAAAGATTAACAAAAAAAAAACCTTAGGGCTATAAATACACCTATAAAAAGAAAGAAAGGAAACTTAGCAAAGGGCATTCACTCTAAGTTTTTATGTTCTATAGTCTCTCTCTATAGATCTGGACGATCTGAAACAACTAAAAAGCGTGGAAGAAGAACGACCGTCTTGTCCAGTTTTTCATTAAAAAATTGCACCCTTATTGTACTTGTCAGTATCGGTTTAAATAATTATGTTCTGACATACACGCTGCTCGTTCTGACTAAATGATTGAATGCTCATTTCTGTCTCTAGACGCGCAACCGTAAAGCAGACTCACGTGTACCTAGATTCTAGATCTAGATCTATCAGGACGGTGAATCACTTTTTCGGAGCTCATGCCTCAAGCTTCCACTTGATTTAAATAATCTAATCCAGATCTAGACTAGATCTAGATGCTTCACTATAAAATTTAGGACTTTAAACGCATCAAATATGACGACAAATTCAACAGAAACCAAGGCCTCAGCAAAATCTTTTATCAAGGTTAGTTTAGATACGTTACTCGTCGTTAGGTTAATGTGCAATGCTTATAGATCTATAATTATATCGTTAAATGAGCCCTTTTACACGCCAAAGAAACACATTCGTGGATAACTTCCCTTAATCAAACAGTAAAATAATCCTACTTATACTATAAGTTATAGGTTAAACCTATAGATATCAGGATGACTAGTATTAATGGTTGGTAATGGGTCCCTGGGTGTTTTTTTTTTTTTTTTTGTTACTTTCACTAGTTTCAGATATTGTTTCTATTAAAAAAAAATAAACCTTCCTATTCTTAGAGGTCAATTGATACAAACAGCGAACGAAGCCTTTTACACATAGATCTAGACCAATATCTTACCTAGATAAATTATAAATTATTTTTCAATCAGTCTGACAAAATGAAGAGCTGACGCGCACATGTATGTTTTGATCTTCTTAGAGTAGATCTTACAAGTGTGTAAGAATACCCAAAACTTGATGTGTAAACCTGTAATCTGTGTTCATTTCTGAGATGTCATATATTTATTTTAACCTCTTATAAAGTTGTATCCTTATTGATGGAAGTGTTTTCAATCGTCGTGACGGGGCTTATAAATTCTGAAAATTGAAGAGTGTTATGATTTGTATATTTTCAACATCACCGAATTCAATTATAAAATCGGATTTTAAATTACTTTGCATTCAGATTTCAGTGTTTCTCTACGCATTTAAAAACATTGTACATCTATGCATCATGGGGAAAGGCAAAATGGGCGGATTAGAAGACATACTTATGTATGTGGGCTAGGCATCTTGTTATAAAAAATTGCATCTATTGAGTATGTTATATATGTGGGACTGAATTTGGGAAACTTGCAAAAATTAAATGGCATAGCTGGACATTTTCATCCATATTTCAACATCTTCACATATGCCCCTTTCAGAAAAAGTATGATTTTTTATTCATTGACAATAATAAATGGAGTTTCTGAATTTTATCATGTCAGCAGTCAGGTGGTTAAAGCATTACATTTATATTGCCTAGCCCACTGTTATTGCAAGAAGCTTTCTCATCAGTCAGTTTCATTTTGTGTGTTTGGAATGTTTTGTAGATATTTTTTTATAACACTTGATTTTCTCCAGATTGCAGATGATGAAAAAGGTTATCCTTTGGACCAGTTTTGTATTCCTAAACATTATGAGGAAGATTTGGAACGTGTACTAATTCCAGAAGGTCTTATAAATGATAGGTAACTTTCAGCAAGCTGCCATTATTTAGAAGAACTCCTATTTAATAGTTATTGTCTCTTACTGCATGTTTCATACATGAAACACAGAGAAAGAAAAAAGCCACTTATTTGTAAACATTATCAATCAACATTAGTACATGCATTGATATTTGAAACTTTCTGTGAGTTTAACATATCTTTTATTTAAAGTAAACTTCCAAACTGTACAGCTCTGAAGGTGTAAAGATGAATTTTGTTCCTGGGATTATATATATAAATATACTTGTATTAAAAAAAATTTCCTGTTTCACTTTTTCTCCATTTTTGTAGGACTGAAAGACTGGCTCGTGACATTGTTGAAACTTTTGGCAATGAGGCGATTGTTGTTTTGTGTGTTCTAAAAGGTGGATACAAGTTTTTTACAGACCTTGTTGACAAAATTCAAGTGCTCAACAGAAATAGAGGTCATTCTATTCAGATGGCTGTTGACTTCATACGTCTCAAAAGCTACATGGTAAGATTAGGAGAACGGCTTGAAAGATTTGGCTAAAACATGTTTTATGTGCAGAGCATAGAAGTGCCACCCTTTTCAGGGTCTCTGTTATATTTGTGGCTCTTCTTAGCTGACGAAAGTATCAGTGAACATATCATAATGGAGTGGGTGATGGTACTTTCTAAAGTTGTAAGCATTAAAAAAGAAAAATTTGATATTGACAAAAATTCTTGAAATTCAAAGCCTTTATGATGAAATGCTAATTCTTGATATTTCCTTGATATCAAACAACTAAAAGATTACAAC
This sequence comes from Elysia crispata, assembly GCA_033675545.1. Taxonomy (NCBI): domain Eukaryota; kingdom Metazoa; phylum Mollusca; class Gastropoda; family Plakobranchidae; genus Elysia; species Elysia crispata. The sequence continues at coordinate 134,133 of JAWDGP010007289.1, read as the reverse complement.
TTCTGACCTTCTGAGCTGACAAGTTTATGCTGAGTTACTTACCCTGGCTCATACATATGCTTCTTTATCAGACCAGTGTAGAAATAAAACAAATGGTAAGAATTCTCATGATCCCATTCCTGTCCTGGAACAGTTATATGAGGCATCATTTCAATGAGTTGTTGTTAAAATTGGAAACGAGTTAGGAAAATGAGGTTTTCTTTACAAAGCAAGGGCCTACTGACAGAATTTTGCAATGTTTTGCTTCTGAGTAGAGGTTTCTTTCATATGTGTTGTCTTCACTATTCTTTGTCATTTTAGAAAAACTGGAATCCTTAGGAGTTATGCAGCTCTCAACAAAACACCTTTGGCGATGGTTATAAAAAAATTTAAAAAAAATGTCTTGAAATGTTCTCAATCTTTTAAACTTCTGTTTTTAAATCATGGAATACTTTTCAGAACTGCCATATCATATTTTTGTTGATAGTTATAGAAATCTCTACATTATGCAAAGTGTGAAATTAAGAATGATTTTCAGATATCATCTAATAAAAAAAGGTTATACTTATAGGTGATACATGTGTTTAAAATAATGCTGGTGATAAGGTAACTCATTAGGCAGAGATTATGCTTTATTGGAGCAGTTCTTCTTCTCTTCCTCCTCCTTCTTCCTCTTCTAATTATTATTGTTATTATTATTATTTTCATTATTGTCTTATATTTTTTTTGGCTGTTTTTAATTGATGTAACTAATTAGGCAGTTGAAACTTATTGTGGATTCTGGACAAGTAGCTCCTCTGTGCTATATCTTTGTAACAGGATCCAATAACGTAGCCCAATAATAGTGTCACATCTGCACTGCTTGATGGAAGCAATTAAACTTTCTAACCTGTCTACGCCTGTTTGGGACTGCTTTGAGAATACATTTTTTATCATGCATCTTTTTAAATTAATCTAGGTGAAAAAGTTTCTTTTATTTACATTTAATTTGATTATTTAGTTCTGATTGAAGTGTTGGCGATGGCACATTGCAATGTTTCTTACTAACCTTAATTTGTAAATAATTGTGAAGAAAGAAGAAACTATGTGTTGGATGTGCTTCCATTTTAATGGAAGAGTACTAGGTTTTTGTAAGGTGCTTGCATCAATAAATTATTCTAACTATTTCTCAAAGATGAATGTGACAAATGTAAAACCTGTCTCGTTTGTGGGACCACTGAAAAAGAACTACAATTTGATCTAGAAAAAGTTAGCCAAGAGTTAAGAAAAGGCAAGAGATAATTTGTGATGGTTTACTGTTGTTGCATTTGGTTACATGCTGCTTCTAACTAGGCCACATTTTCATGCTTCAGAAACCAGAAGCAGAATATGACTATCAGGTAGGAGTGTTTGCTCCCAGGATTTTAGTATTTCAAACCTTGTTTACCACACTTAGGTGTTGTTTAATAACTAGTTTTCACTCCTACTGTTCAATGTTTCAGAAATCAGATTTAAATTATTGTTAGAATGAAACTTGTAGTGATACTGAATCTATAGAGAAAAAGTTTAGAATTGAACTAACTCTAGCTATGTACGGTATTCCTAAAATTAGATCAAACAAAATTAATTCGCAGCATTAACCATTTAAATGTTTTCTTAACATAGAATTCATTTACATGGTAAATGTTTGAGATAGAGGACTCTTCACTCTCTCCAATAAAAATATTCTCATGCCAACAGAGCTAACTCAGATCATATTCCACAACATGGATTGTTGCATTTGTAGAAACTCAACATTCACCTAGTTATAACCTTCAAACCTAGTAAAAGACAATTCTTTTCTTTCATCTCGAATAACAACATTTATGGCTTTGCTTACCCATTCCCACACTCTTTAAAGAGAATCCTTCTTGAAAGTAACATGAAAGAAGCTAAAAATTTCCTCGTGAAATTCAGCATGTTTTGTGGATCTGCATTTCACCAAATTAAACATTTTGATTCAAGCCAATGTAGCTTTACTCTTACTTGAGTTATTTTTCAAACTTTGTAAAATTATACATTCTGTTTACAGATGTTTCAGGTCATGATTGTTAAGTTAGAAAGTTTTATTCCAGAACAACGGCATGAAAATATCAAATCTAGATCCAGCCAAAATGTTGAATCCATGTTTTAATTCACAACTGCCTCTGTTTGAAGATTATTTAGATAGGCATGGAATACTATTTAAATTAAAATTAAATTTAAGAGATATTGCAATTTATAATTTTTCTCTAATATTTTACAGGAGATGAGTTCGTTAAACATGAGGATAACCTTTGAAGTAAATGTTCTAAATGTCTATCGAATTGGTTAAATCCTTGATTCTTATACTAAAGTTTTGCATATCACTCAAGTTACACCTTTATTTTTGACATTTCGTCTTGCAGGGATTGAAATTTGCAATAAGAAATTTTTGAATGTCATTAGATATGATAGCCTTTCAAAGTTTCAATATCAACTCTTTTTGTTGATATGTGTGCAATTTACAAAACTCACATTATTTTATCATTTCTATATCGGTTATTTTCCTAACAGTTTCATAACTTTCATATAGCTTTCTATTTTACATATTGAAATGTCTCTAAACTTTTTTTGAGTCCTTTAAAAGTGCTTGCAAAGTAAATTGCAAAAGAAAATGTTTAATCACATGAAGTTTTCAATTCAGACTTGATGTATGTACATGTATATATCTAGTAAGAATGTATAAGTGTAATATATTTAAATTTTTCCTCTTGATTTTGCTACTAGATGCAAATAAAGGAAAAAAAGACTGGATCAAAATTTATATTGATGTAGTTTCAAATAATTTACAGGTTTGATTTTAATAAATATTTCTCTTTGACATCCAGTTATTGTATTCTGGGATATATCTGTTAAAGTGTAATTATGTTGTTTTTTTACTTACCTTAGTTAATTCAGTGTGAAGTTCAAAAAATTTTTTTTCTCTTTCTGTGTGTCTTTCTTTCTCTGTCTTTTAAGAATGCAACAAATGCATAATATGTCCACTAGTTTTGCTTTTATGCACAATGGGAATAAGGCAAACATTTAGTATGGATCCTTTATCTTCACTGTGGCATATTTCATATCTATACAGGCAACTGCTAATCTTTTTAAATCCTTTGATCAATGTCTGCCATATTATCTGTCAATCTTTTATTTTTCTGAATCACAGTTTACTGTTCTTACTTTGATAACATAAAGCCAAAGAGAAGAAAAAATTTATCACATCGTATGTTCTAAGATCTCAAAGATAGGTATCAGAAACTCGCATTTTCTGTGGGTAAATTTGTGGATATGTTCCCTTCATATGCCTCCATTGTGAATGCATGATATCTTGTTTTCCTGTTTTGTATTTTAGCTTCATGATTCAACTTCATCAAGTACATAACTGATAACTGGGATATAAAAAGCACAAAGATTCAAAATAGTTCATGAAGGTTACATTTGCTGTCATAAAGCATTATCTTTATTGAAAATAATTGTAGGAATGATACGGATAGTGATAGAAAATAGCAGCAGCAATTATAATATTAATAATAATAAAAATAATAACAACAATAACAATAATAATAATAATAATAATAACAACAGCAGCAACAACAACAACAACAACAACAACAACAACAACAACAACAACAACAACAACAACAACAATAATAATAATAATTATAATAACAACAATATTAATAATAAAAACAACAACAACAACAACAACAACAATAATAATAATAATATTAAGATATTGAATGGAACCGGTTGAGGAAGGCCGTAATATTATTTTTTCTCATTGTGCTTTGACGTAAACTAAGGGTTTCTGCTAGTAGTCTATTCATGCAATAGCAAATCTTTAAAAGAAATAAAGCAAAGGGGAAAGGAAAAACTAAAACATGAATTTTTCTTTATACACTAAAAATTGCGTAAAGAAAATATTTTATCGGAGGACAGTCTTGGCCTACTTATCTTATACGTTTTTTCTTGTTTATTCAGCAAAAATTCATGTGTCACAGTAAGCAAGTATTTTTTAACCAACTCAGAAAAAACAAAAAGATTTGAGGGAATATAATGATTGAAAAAAGTCTGCCAATTCCCTATGGCCAGTGCAGTTTCATGAAATATAAAAACAGAGTAGAACATCAATGTCAGGATATTTTCAGATGTTAAGTATCTTAAATATGTACATGGATAAAAGTACCTGTTTGTTCATGAAAATCAAATGAAATTCACATAAAACTTGAAATTTGGCTGAAAATTTTCCAGTATCATTCAAGTTTGAGGTTGGATTACAAAAGAAACTACAGGCTTAGCATTTTAAAGCAACTTTTACAAATTCCAAGTGCAGTTACAATTATGTTAACAAAAGACTGGTTTCTGTATACTTTGATTTACCTATCATTTTCTATACTTTGATTACTCTCATTACAGAATGAGTCATCAACTGGGAAAATAGAAGTCATTGGAGGTGACAATCTTGAAAACTTGAAAGGAAAGGTAAGCTGAATGGCAGAAAACTGGTTATATTGTGAAAGTAATGGAGAAAATCATTTTTTCCCTGCACGCTTTGAAAGTTACTTTACATATTTTAAAAGCATAATTACCCAATCAAATGAACAGGAGAGAAAGATAACTACATTGAAGAAATGCAAACTTAAAAAAAAAATCCCCAAAAAACACCAAACTTATATCTTTCAGAGCCATACAAAAGGTGCAACTGCTCAGACAATATTACAGAAAAAAATAATTTTAAGGTCTTAGATTAAAAAAAACAACTTTTTATATAACCGTGCTAAAGCTTACAACTATTCTTGATCTAATCATAGTTTGTATAACTCTGGTAAGTTAATAAAATGGCTTAACTGGAATGTTTCTATGGTTCCTTGTTGATAATTAATAGATCTGGTCAATATCTTAGATATAAAAGAGTATAGAAGTATGAAACTCGTGCAAAAGAGGCACAAGTGGTGTTAGCATTTGCAACCTCTGCTCTGCAAAAATAGGCGGCAATGTGCTGTTCTTAAAATGCTGACCAATCTAATCCCTGACTACTGCTTTCTTGTGCAGAAGGTCATGTTTTCCAGTTTTCTCTCTATAAAAGCAATATAAAGTGTTTACATATATATATATATATATATATATATATATATATATATATATATATATATATATATATATATGTCTTTTAAATGTTATTTGGTTCATCATGAAGCAGCATTAATTGATGAGATTAAAAACAATAAATATATAATCAGTTTTCAAATGCTTTTTTTAGCCTATGTTAATAAATTTTCTTTAATTTCTTTGTACTGTGTGGGTCAGTGATCTTGGCAGATCAAAATTCAGTGAACTTCACCCTATTATCAGTGGTTTTGGATGAGATAGCGAAGAAAGAAATCAAATTTGCCTTCTATAATATAGATATTATGTTTCAAATTTTTATATTTGACCTGTCCGACTATTGAGATATAAGCCTAATTAGTTTAGGTGATAAGAAGTTCTTTCTTTTATCAAGTTTCTGATGAAGGAGGGGTGGTTGCTGTAGAAAGAGTCACCAAAATCCACAGAGATCCTGTGTTTCAATTTCGAAAGTCTTAATTTTTTGCTCATGGTTTAAGTTTATTTCATTGTCCAGTTGTGCAACTGGCTAATTTCAGTTTCGCCTTTCCAAGTAAATTGGAAATGCTATTTCTTAACATTTTTCAAAGGTCATTGGATTTTTTTTCCCTGGAATCTGACATAATTAAAATCAATGGTTCATACCTTGTCTTTGCCAGAATGTGTTGATAGTTGAAGACATCATTGATACAGGTCGAACTATGCAACAATTGCTGGAGCTGATGTCTTCAGTGCAACCGAAGAGTGTTAAAGTTGCCAGGTTAGTATCCCATCACTGCTAAATAAATGCAGTGATTGATTTAAAGCAATGCCTCATAATTGCTTTCTTTTTGCACAAAACAGTTGGTTGTGGTGTCTTCTCTATATGTGTCATATATTTTACTTTCTCCTATAAAATGTGCTTTATTGAAAAATATCAAACAAGCCTGTGGCAGATGGGTCAGAACTAAATAGATCAGGCCTCAAAATCACCTTCCGATGGTGTGAAGCTCAAACCAAAATAGCACTCTGCATATATGCATTGCAGGGTGGAAATTCAATCCCTACAATAGCTTTGAGGAATTAAACTTTGCAGTATTGAGAAAAGCATGATGTTGTAAAAATTTTACAATGGGAAATTATCCTTAAAGTCAAAACGCTCAATGTTCTGTAACTCATTTATTGTATAGTCAAACTTTCTGCAATATATGTCATAATGACACTGTTACCCAATGAAGAGCTGAGGAGTAAGTGATAAAAACAAATGATGGCCCAAGGAGAAGATCGAGACTTCACAATCTGGAGGCACTCAATATTCACTCAGGCTTAAGAAGCAATGTGATGCAAAAATGATTCAAACTTACAGATGTAAGTACTTTTTGAAAGTAAAGATGGTTAAGATGCAAATCATTTAAAAAAAAGAAATATCAATATCCAAACTCATTATACCCTAATGTATTTTCCATTGCTATGGGACACATAGAAATGTTTGATGTTTTAGATGAAAAATTACTATGATTCAGATATTGACCTCTCTCGACATAATTTCAAAAGCCAAAACACTCTTTTCTCTCTTTTTTAAACCATTCCAATGTAACATAATATCTCAATAACAAAAAAAAATTTCCTTTTATACTGTAAAAGTTGCTATTTACACAAGAGTAGAAATTATCTTTATGGTCTATGCATAACACACTTCAGTCCGTTCTGGAGATAATGCTTATTCAGAGTTATTCATTTGCACAATCATAAATTCAAGTAAATAATTTTAATCACAAAGTTTATTCTGAAGATAATGCTCTTTCAAAACTATTCATTTGCACAATCATGAACGCAAATACAATAATTTTAATGAGACCATTTTTTGTGTGTGCTTCCAGTTTGTTGCTCAAGAGGACACCTTTAAGTGTTGGCTATATACCAGACTGTGAGTATGGTCTCATTTCTTTTGCTTCTCTTAATTAATATTTTCTCTGCATTTTGCCCATTGTTTTTCTACTTTAGCATTTTTTATTCCATTTATATATTAATTTTTTTTTTTTAACGTGAGTAAGTTTACATCTAGCATAGTCACAGAGGTGTCTGCTTAAGAACACGTCCCTTTGGACTATAAAAAAGAAGGTTTCTTAGAAAGATCATGTTCAAAGGCAAACTTCCACTCAGCATTCTAAAGGCTAAGGAACTCTCTTTTTACTCACCCTCAGCAGGTACAAACTAATCAAGAGCAATGCAGTGGTTGACATATGAAAAGAGAACAAAATATAATTTAACTATTCAGGGATCACAAAATTGTCAGTCTACTTACAGTCAATCGATACTCACACGTACAAGTTGTCTAGACACTTCCTGGTGTACCCTCTGACTGCTGCCTACAGTCTAGTCTTAGACCTAGAGGCACCCTCCCTTGTTATAAGTCAGTGATTACAAAGGCAATGACTAGTTTGATCCACCTATTAAGAAAAGTGCCTTCCTTGCCTAACCTTCCCATCTTAGGTCCTTACACCCCTGATAAGGATAGAGGTATTCAATTTAATAGATAAATGAACAAAGCTTTGGAGAAGAAAAAAAATCTTTTTCAATATTCTTTAAACATATTTCTATTAAGAAAGTGTTTTTAGAGATGTTAAGTAATGAGAAAAGAATTTTTGTTTAACGCCAAAATTGACTACTTAGACAGAGTCGTTTCATGCACCATTCTATCCATATTGAATAATACTTGTATAAATTGTGTAATTCAATTGGGTTCAGTTCATCTCATCTCCAACTCTTTTATCTTTTTTCTCCTTTTCTTTACCTATTCTGTCTCTTCCTTTGTCTTCCTAATGGTCACTACTTTTTATCTTCTTTTCAAGATTCTCTTTGCATTGCATTTCCAGATCTTTCTCTCTTGATCCCACATTCCTCAGTCTGTCTGTCTGTCACTATTCGACTCTCTCTCTCTCTCTCTCTCTCTCTCTCTCTCTCTCTCTCTCTCTCTCTCTCTCTCTCTCTCTCTCTCTCTCTCTCTCTCTCTCTCTCTCTCTCTCTCTCTCTCTCTCTCTCTCTCTCTCTCTCTCTCTCTCTCTCTCTCTCTCTCTCTCTCTCTCTCTCTCTCTCTCTCTCTCTCTCTCTCTCTCTCTCTCTCCTTATTACATTTTGCCATTCATGTTGACATTTAAAGTATAAAAAAATCTATCATAGAAATTTTAAAATATTGTGCAAGTTAGTAAATTTGAAAGCTATGCTCTTTGGCATCAGATCTAAGATTTTAATGTAACATATCTGTAGTCTTGACTTCACTGAAAGTTGGATCTATTTGTAGAGATATAAAATAAATTAGAAAATATTAATTAAAGAAAAAGATATAGAGCACATGCAAACTCATAAAATGTATACATGTATAAACACTTAAAAGGGAGTAACTATCAGATTTGAAATGAGCCCAATTAAATCATATCTTTTTGGAGAAAAAATAGTGAGCGTCAGTTAATATTTACTATTTTTTTCAAATTTATAGACTGGGTTATGAACCATCATTCCTTTTTTTTAATTGGTAAATTTTGTAGGGAATGGTTAAAAGGCAGCAATGCCTTTTTCTGTAAATTGCTTTTTTTCTTTTTTACAAAGAAATAAAGGTCAAATTATTCATTGTATTTTTCAGTGACTTGCATCATTTTTATCAAACCTCAAACTTTTTTTTTCTTTCATCACAGATATTGGTTTTGAGGTTCCGAATCTGTTCCTAGTTGGATATGCTCTTGACTACAACGAATTCTTCAGGGATCTGAGTGTGAGTTTTAATAAAATGTACCAAATGTTTTTATACTGATGAGGACAAATTGCCTTACTTTTAAATTGAATTAGAACCTACTTTATTATGTCAGTTCATTAAATTTAATTACATGGTTGTAAGGCTGCAGGTTTTTCTTTCAACAGCATTCAAGCTCAAATTCAGATGGATGTTAATTCATGTACTTGATGACTAAGATATATAAGAGACTGTAAAATGATTATTTTGCAGTCAAATGCCTCTGTGTAGCCCATAATGTCAACTAGTCTTACTGTTCCTGGAGTGTATGAATGGTAACCACTGTTCAATAATTTACTCTGAAATCAGCATCAGAATCTGGGAATGTCCAACAATTTGTAAAATTCTTGTTTGCTGATGCTGCTGACATGTAATAGGTAGACTCTTTCAACAATTTTAAAATTTGAATTTAAATGATGTGAATTGATGAAAGAAAAAAAAAAAATAAGGACAACTATTTGATGTTGTATTTTATTGAAGATCAATTGGTTCCCATGCATTCATTTTGATAAGCTGAAGTTTCATTTTGATTGAAAAAACATAATGCTCTAGAATTGAAGTTTAAGATACACCTTGTTCTCTGTAATGCCTTACCCTTTTTTGCTATCCTCAGCACATTTGTGTGATCAACTCAAATGGCAAAGAGAAATACTCCATCCAACAGTGAAAGATCAGCATGGTACTTTCATATTCACAGACACCTCAAGTGATGCCACATGGCCTCTTCCTTGCTATTTAGATTGCAAGCGATATATAACCTGGTGACCCATGTATGCTTTACAATTAATTTCTATCTATACAATTGCTCTGTTTTGGCCATTTCTTGTTTTCTTACCCCCTATCAGTTAAAACGTTGAATAGCATGCTAGAAGCTCAAGTTTTTCATATATAAATATATTTTTATTTCTCATTTGCATTCATCATTTTATTCTTGAGTATTGTTGCCTTTACATGACCAATATCTTTTAATTAAAACTTCCAGTTCATGTCCTATGAATTGTTTTACTCAAATGAGATTGCTTGTCTTTGTTTTCATGATTTTTGCTTGAGGTGAAAGCCATATTTTATTGCTATACTTTTTTCTTACAGTGAAATAAAGATTATGCCCACTGTTTAATAGCTTTTAGCAAGGCATTTTAAAATGCAATTGAAAGAAATTTCAAGGTCACAAATAGATGCTGCATTTTTCTGTGATCCCTTGTTCTTTCTTTACCAGCATCAATCCACAGTTGTACAACTAGTTTAGCTGTATGTGCTGTTGCTAGTTGTCACTGATTAGCTTAAATTCAAATGTACATATGGCATATAAAAACAGCCCTCAACATAAATGACAAGTGTTAATTCAAATTACAATATGAGAAGCTGATCATATAAATAGGCATTGAATTTATTACATGCTCAGCAAACAATACAACTGGCATATTCATAATGGAAATGACTAGAAAAATGGATGAATTTCAAATGTTTGCTATTCTCTATAAAATTACAAAATTAACTCATGAAAAAGCCCTAACTATCCTCACTGTTTAAAATTTTAGCCATCGGGGCCTCACAACCAAGAGATTTAGTGCACAGAAAATAAAGCAATAAACATTTATCTTCTTCCTATAAAGTTTTAAGAAAAATAGCTCCAAATGAAATAAAATAAATTATGCTTAATTAAGGAAACGACATTCATTGTTGATGTCTTTAATCATTCTTTGTGCTTGAAAGAAAAAAAAAAAGAAATATAATGAAGAAAAATAGGTAATGTTTTTTTGTAGCTGCCATTTTTGGCAGCATGAATCTCAACTCAAAGCCAGGTTGTAATTATCATACTTATGCACTCAGGTTTTATTTGCTCCTTCATGTGTTAAATCACTAGCTGCTTCATGCAAATATGACCAGTCATGGTTGGGACACAAGCTTGTCCTGCGGTGTCTGCAATTACTACTTTGAAGATGTCGCGTATGAGTGGTTCGATTGGTTTGAACTTGAAGTTTATCTGCCCTTGCTTGGGCGAGGAACTGAAATACAGCTCTGCGAGGAGCGCAGTCTGACATCAAGCTTGTGGCCAATTTGGTGCAAAGCTATCTGAAGCTGGCCAGCAAGTTGTGCAGCTAGTCACTGCTATCCCACAAGGGAGGCTCTAGTTAGTCGGGACCTCCAAGTTGAAGTTACTTGGCTCTCTTGCCCTCTCTGAAAAGTGATGTGGAGGGATGGCCAAATTAGAAGAGGAAAATAAGCATCTCCTTTTAATCCTTCGAACCCAGTGATCTTTTGAAAGTTTAATAAAAAGTTTTAATGTTATAGTTTTTCCACATGGAGGAATAAACCCATTTTCCAAAAAAATCTAATACCTTTTTTGTCTTTGTTGCATTATGCTTTTCCATTTATTTTATGGAATAATGCATTTGTTTTAAAGCAATAAATTAAAATGTGATGCTACTTATATTACTTAATCCTTTGTTTAATGTTTGTCCTGGTTTGATGTTCAGGGCTTTAATAAGAATTAATTCTATGTTATGAAAGTGTATTGCATAATTATAATTAACCATGTTTCAGACTATAAGTAGGATTTAATTTGTCAAATTTTCTTGAGCTCATATAAGAAAGAATGTGAAAGCGAATTTGGTACCTAAGAGATTAAAAAAAAAAAAAAATTCCGGGGATACTGATGCCCAGACAATGCCTGTCTTTTATGAGTTACCTCTCTTGGAAATATTTAATATAAGACCCAATTGCTTTACTGTCACCCTGGGTTTAGGGAAGGAAGAACATCATTTGGTGAACGCTAAATGACTTGATAGACTCCTTTTAAGATTTACATTACTCTTAAGGTGATATCAGAAGTGAAAGGCTAATACTAATCCCGTTATGGCTTTATACTAGAAATGCCAGTTAAGCAGGCCTAGCTTTTTTTCCGTCCATGTTATTTCTTTCCCATCGTCATTTATGTGTCAAACTGAATACATGTACATGTATAAAGCTTTGAGTTTGAACACTTCATCTGGCTGAATTAAAACTATGAAGACTGAAATAAGTAAATTTATTTTACAAACCTGCACACGATCAATATTGAGGTGTCACTCTGTTTCACTTTTGAAAAAAAAAATTGTTTGGCCTGTCACTATTCTATGAAACTAAAGTAATAATATGGAGAAAGTTGCTGTGTCGTTTATTGCTGCGTCTATATCTTCCAAGGACCATAGGTTTGTCTATAAGTAAAACTTTTGTGCTCTCCCTTACCTAGGTAAAGATTGCTTCCCTTCCCTTCCCTTCCCCCCCCCCCCCCCACCCCCTCTTTTCCAAATCCAAAAGTCAAATATACATGCATCCAGGTCTACTAGAGTCTTTCAAATTTGAAGATAGAATACTGTAGACTTATTCTTAATCTTTGTTCTAAAAAATATCATTTGTTTGTGTGATTGTTTTTCTAATATCTAGTGCCCATGCGTCTATGTCCTTGTTATATATCTATCTCTCTATCATTTTATTCTGTTCTTTTCCATCTATATATCCTTCTATCGATCTTTCTATCTATCTATCTATCTATCTATCTATCTATGTGCCTATCTTAGAGAAGTATTACAATTCCAAAGTAGGTGTACTGATGTCCCGAAATACAGTACATGTACATGTATGTATCTTGAAGCAATTTCCTTACCACTACAAAAAGACGACTTGAGTTGGATTGGGAAATAAATGTAATTTATCAGAAAACTTTTAATCTTATAATTATCGCTATTCTCATGGCAATAACAAGAATTTACGTTTACTTCTGATTTATTAAGTTTCCGCGGTCACATGACGCTGTCGCGTCATCATTGAAGAACCCATTCGTTCATGTGTATAAGCTACCACTAATTGCACAGGGTACAGAAATTCAAACCATAAAAAAAAAAAAAAAGATTTAATAATTCGTGCAAAAAAAAAAAAACAACAAAAAAACAAACAACCAAAATACCTCACCCTTTCTCCAAAAAAATAAAACCATACCAAATAAGTAAAGAAAAAACAACAAAGAACCCAAACATTTGGACTACAAAACTATAGGAGTACGTGTACATGAATGTTGGACAGTGTTCATGGCCTTTAGCTTGGTCACGCCCTTGTGAAACCACACGTTTCAAGAACAATACGCGTATCGGTATTTCGGAAATACAGACACACGGTTTGCTTCTGAACTTATCATCCATCTAATGTGTATCGGGTTCTTAGTATTTATACCATTGTATATTATTAATATGTACGTACGGATAACTGATGACTATTTTGTAAGTAGGAGTTGGTAAGAGTCAGAGGCCTATCATATAAAGAAGCACCAAGAAAGCAATACCTGGCTGGTGGATTTCTTAACATTAAAATGAAAATTTTCACTCATGTAAGCATAATAACTGTCTGTAAATTTAAAAGGCTTTGAGTCTGAAAAGAAACAAAAATAACTTGTTAATTAATTCTTTTTCATTGGTTACTGACCATTGCAGTAAATACTAGGGATCTTTCAACAACTGCAAGAATTTTTCTCCCTTATTCCATCCTATCCCGAACTGATCGCAAGTCAGAAACAACGCTCGTATCTGGCCGCCTACAAGAGAAAAAAAAAAACCTATCGAGATTCGATCTTTAGATGTCATAGAATGTAACATCTTTTAATAGAGCCTTGTAATAATCCTCTTATTATTTTGCAAACATAACTTCATCTTAATCTCACAAGTCCGTGTTCTCGATTGCTATGATTAGAGAGAATCAAACAACCCACGTTGTTGATCTTGTGGTTGCCCGATTAGGACGTGTCTGATTTAGCTAATTGTTATATCGATTATTATTGAGGCATTGCAATTTGTTTTCCCAATCTTTTTATTCGTAAACAGTGGAAGTTGGCATGATGATGTCCAGTGATAAAAGGTGATATTTGTGATTTTTGCCCTGTTAAATTCATGTATGTATAATATACCCAAATTTTCCATTAAATTTATTCTTTTTTTTATTTGCTATTATAATCCTATTCCCGGATCAAGATATTAACAAGAACATATTTCAAGCACCCCCACCCCCCCCCCCCCCCCCTCCCCACACACACACCCTTAGTAAAATCTACGTCATAATTTTCTGTTATCTTTGAGTCCAGGAGTACTTTGAAAAAAAAAAAAAAGAATTGTTTTAGAGCAGATGATAATTTTTACTGGAGGAAACCTAGTTTCTCTTATACATAAAAATTACAATCGACTTTTGCCACAGTTTTAATTCTGAAAGTCTGGAAAGGAAAAAATAATAATAAACAAAACAAAACAAAAAATATAAAAAAGGACCTACCCATCCTGAAGAGGCTGCATCAAACTATTAACTTTACATGTGTCTTGCTGGCGATATTTAACTTAAGCACAACATTGCACAACACAGTTGTCGATACAGAGGATAATTCAAAGGGCTGATATACTTCCATCTTGCATTATAAAAAAAAATTAAGAATTTAAAAGTATTAAAACTCTCTTAAAACTGATCTTTCATGACATTCTTTGTTACAACATATTGAAATAAGATTCCAATATAAACAGTTCAACACGAATCTGTGCGTCGCGGGTGGTTTGTGGTACATGTAGCTGTGGCGTCCCAGATTCCACACTATTTGACAGGAAAATTAGAGTTAGTTCAGATAGTCACATAGTACTACAGTTTCTTGTTTGGTCAACAAATAACCCCCAACTCCCCCCCCCCCCTAAAAAAAAATCAATAAACAAATAAATAAAAATAGAAAGTAAGTTGATTTATAATAATGACCTCGAGAGAAGAATATGAATTATCATACTATGACTATTTTTTATGTTACATGTATAAATTAAATTATCTTCATAAAGCAATATAGAAAGTGATACACTTAGCAATATAACCTATGCCCTCTGTGGCGAAGATCAGACCTAGAGAGCAATGTGAATCAATGATAAACAATAAATATCCTATAACTTCTTCCTTTAAATTTTTATGCGCTCACGCCTACACGCCAAACGAAAAGTCAAGATAGACTTTACCAATATTTTGCTTCGGAAACTGAGAAACTGCAGCGATCAACCTGTCTGTATTTCAATGACATTACCGTTTTGACCTTTAGATTTAATTTTGCCTAACCAGATATAGATATAATCATGCCTGTGGGCTGAATTATAATTGGTCTGAAATCGTGAGTATTAATTTTCGAGCAAAAGTAGAAACTCAGACACATAGACTCTCGATATCCAACAAAAGGAATCAATTCTTTTGGTTGTGGTTCTAGATACAGACAACTGGACGGACTTTCGAACAGTTTTGATTCATGCTTTTATTATACTCTTGCATCAAAACGGAAGTGCCAGAATTTCCTGAAGATATAGGCTTACACTTGCAAATAACATGTATCACATTTTCCGAACGAAAACAATTTAATAGGTTTAGTTGGTTACGTCCCATTCTGCTAAGAATATTCCTACTATCTTCTTAGGTTTTATGTCTCGATCATCAATACGTAAAAGGATAAAGCAAAACCCTTTAAGTACCTTTCTGATATCCTCTTTTAGCTCTGTTGTCATAATGAGATAAAGAATCATCTAATGGACGTCTTGTCTCTGCCATTTACCTCTCCAGGCTGGACAGCGGTGCAAACCAGTTAGAGGATTGGTTTTCTGGTAAATTCTTTATCGAGACTCGCTGTGTTTTTTTCTTTGTCTTGAGACAGAATCCCATATCTTAAAAGATTAGCCACAAAAGCTGCGACTGAATCTCTAATTGGACACAATAATCGTGAATACGATAGACAAGACCTGGACACATTTTAAATTTTAAGGTCAGACGTGATCGAGATCTAAATGTTGATTGAAAGTTTACGTTTTACATTACTTGCCTTACTAGTTTCTTAAAAAACCCCCAAAAAACTGTCATGAAATAAAGCAAACGAACTACACATCATTTTTTGTGATGCTCATAACTTGAAACCACAGCAATGTTGGGTAAATTTAAATTTATTTTTTGTAATGAACTGCTTTACTTTATGCAAGATATTGGTTCTTAGCTTATCTAAAACTGCCGAAGGAGAAAAAAGTGCAACTTACATTTCAAAGCATAGTGTGGGAAATCCGCTCACAATGAATATGGCCGTTTTCCAGATATATTTTAATGCAGAAAGTAAAATATCCCAAAAATAGTTTTTCATAATGACTAAATCTCACAACCTCGAACTATTACATGTAATAATTCTAGATTGTTCATTTCCTCTCTACCAATGTCTTAAAAGCAATGTATCAAAATTATTAGCATCTTTTCTCAAGATTTAAGCCTTACACCGTGCAATTTTCCCAATAGTTAAAAAAATCGGTATTGGTGTTATACGAATTTCTCAAATAATCGAAAAGATATAAGAATAATTAATGTATTCATTTCTTTTCCCCCATACTTTTGTTTTTAAAATGGAGCTATGCCATCCAACCGCATGTAAGAAAACTGTAGAATTTGTAGAATAGTGCCCTAGAATTTTGATAAAAAGTAATTTCAGGCTCTGGCCAACCTTGCGATCTGGGTGTACCAGACCAGGGGCAGCATTGTCTCTACATTCCCTTCATTGCTCAGGCAAATTCCTTATCCTAAGAGTTTAGATTTACTTATGTATAAAAACAAACGGGACCCTGGTGTCAATTTGCAGGGGCTGGGGTGCGTATGTTTAAAGTTAATGGAGGAGTTCTCGAATAAAGCCTCCCAAGTCCGCTTACACACACACACACACACACACATATATATATATATATATATATATAT
>JAWDGP010007289.1:0-112500 GCA_033675545.1 Elysia crispata | reverse complement strand
ACCTTACTTTAATCAAGGGTGCTTAGCTGCGGCATACCGGGTATTTCAGGACATCAGAAAGATGGATTTTTAAAGAGTTATTTTACTTATGAACAAGTCTTATTTGCATTCTATAAATCAAATGCAAGAGATAAACGTCCGATTACATACCATAATGATTTTGTTATGCTTTTTACTTGAATTTTGCGCGCTATTTCCTTAGTTTCTGATTTGAATTTGAACGCCATGGTGCATAATAAGTGCATTTGACCAGTTTAGATTCCTCCATGTTAGGCCTGCTAGCGAAGCTTATGACCTCTATGTAGATAAACATAACTCTTTTCTATGCACCAATATACATAATCAGACCCTACACTACACAGGTCTAACTTTATTGTGCTTATCTAAATCCCTAAAGGAGCTCTCTTGAACAGCTGAATAAACTCATAGAGCGCTGATTAATGACTAACCAAAGCTCCTGCTGCGATGGTAGTAGGTGCTAAACAAGTCCTTGAGCAGCAGAAGATTAGCTCTCACATCATTGACAATTGCCCCGTTACACACTACTGCAGCGATGTAGCCGTTACAAATTTTTTCATTCGCATTATTTCACTCAATTTGTAGCTTTTATAGTTCAAAGCACCTTAGTAGATACCATCTTATCTGTACAAAGATTTACAAAAAACATGTCGTGCTTAGATCAATCGAGGTCGTTATGGCTCAAAACGGATTGAAGGATAAATACAAGTAACAAAATAAAGAGTTAAGATTTTTACCTTGTTTTTATATTTTTTTTTCGCAATCCTTCTTTGTTCTTGAATGAAAATGCAGATAAATTGCTTGGAAACCATTTACAATCTATTGAACGTATGTATATTATAATAAGACTTGATTATTGGGTCTGCTAAAGTGTTTGGCATACTTAATATGAAGTAAAAATATAAAGGTACTTGGTGTTTTTAAGATTCTTTTCCAAGTTGAAAACTTTATTTAACTATAACATAAAACTATATTATTTACCTATTCAAGTTATCTACTCGCATTAAATGAACGACCTTTTCCAACCGATGATTCCTTTTTATATGCTGCATTAACCAATTCTTAAGTGCTTTTTGTTTGAGATGTTGGAAGGTATATTGTACTTGTAACAAATACATTCTAGACTGCCTGAGTAATTAAAGTTGTGCGTTTTTCTTATTCAATCGTTGACATTACATGGATTTTATAATATTTCAATTTAATCGCGCCAAACCTGTCCAAAATCTGTTTCTGAGGAGGTTATACACAAAAAAGCAAAATATTGACACCATAATCAACAGCCGCAGACTGCGCTTTGATTCAGAAAGATATTTACCTGGGTAACAAATTGATCAATAAGACTAAGCACTGCACTTTTTATTCAAACAAAAACCAATAAACGATTCAACCAATCTACCATTTAATCAAACGCTCAATAAGTGTGTTTCTATATTTTTTGTTAATCAATAAATTTTTGTATCTAAATTTTTGTAAAATAAAATTCAAAAAATTTTCTTTGCTCATCATCATTATATTTGATCTTCATACTTTGTTTTACTCATGACTCTCTGAGGTTTTGCATGTAAAAAAAATAATTATATGTTAAGCGTATCAATGATACTCAGCAAAAAGATCATTTAAAAACTCTTTGTTCCGATGGTCTGCCAAAATATCCGTACTGCATCTGTATGACACAATGATCTTTCTGAACGGCCGGATGTTGTTTACCAAGCTTTAGCTTCTATCATTTCAGTTGACTGGCAAAATCAAAGCAATGAAAATGAAATTTAAATCTTGAACTCATAATCGTCCATTTAATGAAGGATTATAATCATTCTAAAATCATCCATATAGTTATACCAAGATTTAAATTATTTTTTTTAATGACGTCTATTTGCTACATAATTGTTTATTATTTTATTTCTATTCAGATAAAACTAAGATAACAGTTTATTTAAATTATCTTTTCCATCTTGATCCAACCTCAAGAGCATAATTTGATTATCTGCAATAGAAGACAATCAAAACAGACTATGCAAATTAGACAGGAAGTCTGCCAAAGCTAGCGAGTATGTAAAAATCAGATGTTTTTTTCCATTCATAGAATCCTTTTCTAGATACATGTAATTTGTGGTGCGGTTCTAGTACAGATCAAATGAATATAAAACATAAAATAACTTAATTTTCAAAATAAGAACTTAGAACACTGAAGGAAACTGTTGGAAGAAGGCGTAAAGGCCCATACACTGCACTACGTCCAGAGCCCTGTCTTGTTGTAGGAAACAGTAGGAAACTGCGACTTTAACTTGAAGAAGATACTCCGCGAAGCAACTGACCAAAGTGCCGTGCTTCACTGCACCGTGGAAACGAACGTTTACGTTCAAATCATCAACGCATGTGTTGAAACAAATTGTGTTGCTTTGGCTTTTCCTTACCGAATAAACTTTCTACCTCTGAAGTAAGTTTCTACATATGACGCTCAATACAGGTTTTAACTCAGTTGGTCCTTCAGTAACCCTGACCTCTTTCCTTGTCGGTTTATCTATCTATTTTCATGCTCATTTCCATAATGGTTTTAATGAGGTCTAGGTCAATGTTTTTATCGACAACTCTAGGAAGGGAATGGAGGAAGGCGTTATCTTGATCTCTAGCCAAAACCCGCGGCCTTGGGACTTGGTTCAAATAATCAAAAAACCCTTCACAAGGCCTTGTGAACTTTTAGGAACCATCCTGTTAGCTATATCTATTATGTCAGCTTAAAATCTTATGAATAAATAAAACTATTGATATGAAAAATATCTTTGCTAATCTTTTCAATGCTTTGAAATATAATCAGGTTGTGTTAAATAATTACAATCCTAAGACCTGTGCTCTATTTTCAATACATTTCGTGATTTGTCAATTAATATTTAACAACTGATACTGTAAAAACAATAACAATGCATCTCGAATCTGTAAAAGAGAATTAAAATTTTCCACTTTAGAAAAACCGAAGTTTTATCTCTATAAAGATTTCTTTGACCTGTCTAGAATTTGCATTCTTTTTTTCTAATTTTTTTTCATTGGGATGATTTGCTGCGATCTTCTCAACAATATCACTTGAAGAACATTGTTTTGGATGCATCTTATACCATCACAATCAACTATGATATTTGATACATATATGATTTATACATTTTTCTACATAGAGGGAGAGAGATGATAGAGAGAGAGAGAGAGAGAGAGAGAGAGAGAGAGAGAGAGAGAGAGAGAGAGAGAGAGAGAGAGAGAGAGAGAGAGAGAGAGAGAGAGAGAGAGAGAGAGAGGATTCAGTGAAAGAAATATTAGAGAATAAAAAGGTACTGGTGGGGAGAATGGGAGAAAAAGCGTCCTCCAACAACCGCTGGACAGAAACACCCAAAAAGACCGACTAACAAGCAGACAGAAACTTATAGATCTATGTGTACTCTTAAATAAAGAAATAAATAAACTCTGATATTTGCGTTGACAATGTGACTTTATTTTCGAGCATGCCATACCTTGTTTTTTTTTGTGAAATAATTATAACGAGTTTTTTTATCATGACATTCTCAGGTAGACGAAAAGGAAAGATCTTGTGCAGTAGCGAGTTCGTATTTCTTTCAAATAATCAAAGCCATGAAAAAAATAGTAATCTAACTTGGAGAGCCATGTTTTAGATCACTAAAACTATACGCTATGGCAAATGATTTTTCCTAAATCAGAAGTTTTAGAGGAAATTTGTGAACTTTCTTGAAGCTGACCTCGTCTCACACGCCGGAACTTTTCACATTGAAACTCTGCAAAGAAAAAAAAAACAGAAAAAGGAAGAAAAAAAAACATTATTGAAAAATTCAAATCATATAAGTCAAAGTTTCAACTTGAGCTGACAGTTTTGAAGTGTAAAGAAAAGACAGCCAAAAAATTTAAAAAAGTAAACATGATTATTTTTAAACATGATGAAACAACTTAAATAATGCAAGAAATGGTCAAGTCGTTGAATTATGATTTCTAGTTACTAAATACCGGTCATTTTAATATGAATCATTAAGAGATAGATTCGGGATAGACAATTGGACGAATGGGAAAAAATAACATATAAAAAGAAAATAGATAAAATAATAGATTAATAGATAGATAGATAGATAAATTGAATCGATCGATATATAGAAACCAACAGAGGAAGTAAAAGAGAGAGATAAAAGAAGAGAGATTTTTTAAATAAATAACTAAATGAATAAATAAATAAATATATAAATATATAAATGAAGACTGAAAAAAGAAACGCTTCTTCGCTCTCCGTTATCTTAAACTTAAAGGGAAGCGACTCTTATAGATCTAATCCATAGTAATGTATGGCATCTGTGCACTGAAGAAAACGTCCGTCTGCTTTTTGAATCTTAATCATTTTGTCGTGGATTTATCTAAAACTAAACCTCCATGCCCCTTTACAAAGGGTATCAGTTTTTACTAACTTATGTCTTAGAGAATTTTCCTTCAACTCTTGCGGCTCAAATCCTATAATGGAGCATTCAACTCTGTCCAGAACAATAATATTCTGACATTTTTAAAAGAACTTTAAGTAAAACCAAAATTTTGTCCCATCTGCAATGAAATCTTGAGTGGTAAAAATTCTTACTGAATTTTCTAATGCTAACGAGCATGCTACTTCTGTCTTACAGCTTGGCACCAAAGCGTGCCCCTAGATTCTATTCAAGTGCAATTTTAGTATAAGAATCATACTAAGATCAAACATTCTGCTTTTTGCAAAGTTTTCAATAGTCTAACAAAATATTTCATCAAAATATCATTTTATGTATGCCTATGAAAGAGACTTTGGAACAATTCGCTCACCTACATTCACTTCAAAAGGAAAAAAAAAATGATACTCTTTGTTTCACTTTTCTGTTCCACTTATCCACTCACCCATCCATTCCTGAATGACTTTTTGATGCTCCCTTTATTTATTTTATTGCAAGTTTTTAATACTTCTCCTACCACCTTTTTTATTCCCAAATGCCATAATTTCTGGCCACTTAGACCCGGCACTCACGTTTTTTTTTTAAGACGAACTGGCTCTAAAAAAATAATTAAAATAAGTGGCTAAGTACAATGTCTCAGTATGTATACAACTGTAAATTGGCTATAAAAGTGTTGCGTGCTTTCCGATTATTTTTTCAACGTAAAGCAACTGACAAAGAAAAAATTTCTTACAACAATTAAATTTATCAATAATTATAAATATTACTCTTTCCATTTGGCAAAATCAGCTAGAAAAGTTTATCTTACTTGAACAAAAGTCTCTGACGAATGAAAGAAATTTTGATTAGAAACATTCCACCCAATAACTAGTTTCTTATTTCAAATACTGAAACTCAGTTTTATTTTTCCTGTCTTTGCATTAATACATATCAACCTTTGCGATCGTGATACAGCTAGAGAATCATTGAAGATAAAATATCATATATTGTTCTTATGACATTTATTTGTGGTTCACAAACGTAATGCAGTGATTCTAAAATCAAAAGATCAAAAGAAACAATGCAAATTGAACTCATTGAGATGAATAATGCCAACCATTGAGAAAAAATTCAGAAAATAAAAGGTCAATAGCTCTAGGCAATAATTATTTATGATAGCGCTAAATCTTTTTAGTGGATGTCCTCGCCCCTCCTCAGCAAAGATCACTTCATATGATCAAACAACTAACAAACAAGTGACATGACCTTTTTCAACGCTATATTTGACAGTTGTGGTATTAAAATCCTTGAAGTTTCCAACTCTACTGTTCTAACATTTGTATCATTTACTTACATTGCGATTCTCATCAACGTTTTAACCTGAACTTATTGATTATTGACGACAGAGGAAAAGGAAGTTTTACTGCGTTAAAATATTCAATGGAAACAAATTGTCCAATATTTTTATTTCATTTTTGTGTTCATCTCAATTCAACAAATTACTTGTAAATCTCGTGGAAGCTGTGAAACCTCTAAAATAACCCAAGTACATTTCATCGCAAATTACGTCTTGAAAGATTTTCATGTTTTGAAAACACAGAGAGAGAGAGAGAGAGAGAGAGAGAGAGAGAGAGAGAGAGAGAGAGAGAGAGAGAGAGAGAGAGAGAGAGAGAGAGAGAGAGAGAGAGAGAGAGAGAGAGAGAGAGAGAGAGAAAGTGTGAGGGGGTGTTAGAAAGAATTCTTTCTCCAAACATGTCAGTTTGTGCACTGCAGAAGTACGGATTCTGTAATAACTGCCAGCAACACATCACAGCGAATCGCTCCATCCACCCCTACACACATACACAGGTCCAGACAACATTCAACCGGTAATAATTATCAGTAGAGTGGTGGGTCAGCATAATCGCTATTATTATTATTATTATTATTATTATTATTATTATTATTATTATTATTATTATTATTATTATTATTATTATTATTATTATTATTATTATTATTATTATTGTAAATATTAAAATTCAGAATGGTGATTGTCTGAAGTGTAAGGTCAACCAGATTGAAAGCTTTTTATTTGTCTCGGATGATTAAAAACGTTTTACCTTACGCAGGACTTTGCAATTATTCTCGCGTAAATGAAGGGACAAAAGTAAGGATAAAAATTGAACGTTGCTAGCCCGAATGAGACTTAGTAATTGGATATAGCAAGTCTTACAATACCCTCGAAAATTTTAATCATAATCAGCACAACATACAAAAGTTATTTATCAGCTCGTAAAAACATTACAGATTGCATGAAATAAATATACGATATCCAAAATATTACGGTCCCATTCTTTTTTTTCCTCACTAAAAACCCTCAGCAAAAAATCCAGTAAATTATAATGCAGCGGTCATTCCAAAACATTAAGACCGACATTCGGACAAGCGCAGAAGGGGATGAAGTCCCTCCGATTGGCTCACTTGCGTGGGGCAGCTAAGACGCGCGAACCGTTAAAGCATCTTTACTCATTAGAGGTAAGAACTTGTCATATCTGGAGGCTCTGATGACAAGCCTAAGTCCACAGAGATCATCCTGTCAACCTAGATCTGACATTTCCATGAAGATTTCGCCCTCACATCCCGACTGCGGGGCCTTGTTGAAACTCACCCAGCGATGACAACCGAACGAGAAAACGAGTGTTCAATACTTGTGTCTGAGACGAGCAGGGTCGTGGCAGCAAGGCCAAGTGTGTGCATAATTTGAAAGTGCATATTAGTGAATTAGGTCAAATCACACAGAAATAAGTCAAGAAAAAAGGAAGTGAAAAAAAAATGTTTTATTTAATTCGATAAAATTAAAGGTTGGCACTGCGAATGGAACATGTAGTTTAAATTTTGATTAATGAATTGTTTGAGCATTTAGCTTTATAACCATTCATATATTCAACACATTAGTGATAGTCGGGATACTGATAATGATAGTGTTAATGGTAGTAGTAGTAGTAGTAGTAGTAGTAGTAGTAGTAGTAGTAGTAGTAGTAGTAGTAGTAGTAGTAGTAGTAGTAGTAGTAGTAGTAGTAGTAGTAGTTGCAGTAGAAGTACTAGTCGTAATAGCTGTAGTTCCAGTAGTAGTACTATTAGTAGCAGTAGAAGCAGCAGCAGCAGCAGCAGCAGTAGGAGTAGTAGTAGTAGTAGTAGTAGTAGTAGTAGTAGTAGTAGTAGTAGTAGTAGTAGTAGTAGTAGTAGTAGTAGTAATAGAAATTGTGGTGGTAGAAGTAAAAGTCGTAGTAAAAGTGGAAGAATCATCAAAACAAGTAGTATCAAATTTTTCTCGCAAATCATCCATGAATTGGTCCATTCTATTCGTTAGCGTAACTTCTATTTAAATAAAGTTGCTTCAGCATTTTCTTATTGGTGCCCCTGATATCTAAAAACACCATTCTTTTCATCCCTTGTTTGTGTTTAACCCTCTCTAGTGGTGACGCTACTTAAAATGCTTTGACCTTATAGCAAGAGTTTAACATCTAAACAGTTTTTTTTTAAGAAAAGCAAGTGTTCACATTTTCTCGAAGAAATTATTAATGCTAGTTTAGAACTTAAGTATCAAAGAAAATTTTGTTCAAAGAAAATTCACAAGGTAGTTTGCCTTAGCTCAAGACTATCGTTTATTGACAAAGTTGCCCTGAGCAGAATCAGAAAGCAAAAGACTTTTCCATTGAAGGCAAACTTAATATTTCCTGAAGTAATTTATTCACAACCATGTGCTAGAAGTATTTTTGCAAACAT
Source organism: Elysia crispata (assembly GCA_033675545.1). NCBI lineage: Eukaryota > Metazoa > Mollusca > Gastropoda > Plakobranchidae > Elysia > Elysia crispata. Next base: position 104,278 of record JAWDGP010007289.1, on the reverse strand, counting down.
TTATTTAAAAAGTTTATTGTAATTCTAAGAACATTAAAAAGAATAGAAAAAAATGTTAAAAAATAAAAAAAGTTCAAAGAAACAAACCAGGCACAAAAACAAGCTAAAAACTTCGATTGGAAGAATTCTTAATCTTTGTTCTATAGTTTGAAAAGGTGATAAAGCTGTTCCAATTCAAAAGTAAAATAGTTCGATATAAGATCAACGAAAACATAATACTTTAACATTTTCGAGCACTAAATTTATAGCACAACCCTTTTTAACGCTTCAATGAATTATGTACTTAAACGCAAAGGCTTATAGGGGTATTGGACATCTATATTTAGGCTCAGATACTTCAAATCGAATATTCAAGTTGATCTATAGCCATGATCGGATAAGACTTGCAAAATCGTTTGACATCGCTCAGCTAGACACATTCTAATAAGGCATCTATTTGAATGGATTGGCCCATTTAATATTTCGCGCTAAGTTGACATAAACAAGCACACAACTCTTTTACCACATCGAAATCTTGACTCTCACCACTTTATCGTGTCAACTTGATTATTTTTTTCGTCCAATGAATCGCCCCCAGTCATTCTTTCTGGCAGCACGACGAGCCGCCATCTTCGCAGAAGATAACGATGGACTCAACAGGCATACCGGTACCGTACCAGTATTTAAGCGGAGAAAAAATAGAATCCGGATATTTATTTATTCTTCAATTAAATATAGGTCTCAAATTTGGTTTTTATCAAAAAAGGGTGATGAAGTCAGGGACAAATTCCTGTTTATCTTAATTAGGCGGCAAAAGAATGCACAGCTAAGAATTTCTGGTGAAGTTTGGAAATATTTATATATATATATATATATATATATATATATATATATATATATAACAAAACTTTTATGATGTTGATGATCATAATATATTAATTCAACCTTGGCAAAGGTGTATTACTAAAAAACAAACAAACAAATGAATTCCATTTCAATACGTGCAGATCATTACATTTTACTTCCGGTTCATTGGGAGCAGCGACATGACCTCTGCACGCTCCACATTTTCAGGCAATAATCTTTCGCGGTTGTCGGGTACAGCACCGCCTCATGCAACCCCGCGCAACACTCTGACCTAGTTGTTGTTCTAGTTTCTAAAGGTTATCTCGAAACAGAGTTACCTTTAGATGATTTTATTAATCGACGTTGAATCCTCCAACAACCGCAAAGGATATAGCATAATGATTTAAAAAGGAATTAATCAGATATCGATGGCTTCTGTTAATGTTGATTATGAAATGGAAATCCGGAAGTGCTAGTGCAAGGTTATCCTCTTCTTTCAAAATGGATGCCTAATTACCGCATACCGGGATGCATCACGGCGAACTCAAAGCGACATGACAAGATAAAATATTCGGCTTTTGCTTTGAACACTTCTATTCTCAGAAAATCAAAGCTGCACTAAGCGTAGTTCCAAACCCGTCACCACGATGGTGTTTCTCTCACCTAGCTCATATCAAGCTGACGTCAATATTGTATTGCCCTAACTGTTTTTATTCATTTATTTATTTTTTAAATTCCGCAAGGCTTTTGAAATCGGCAATTGTTAAAAAATATAATCATACAATTTTTCAACACTTTTAAAAATAGTGTTTGTCTGTTTACATAATAGACACGTGTTATTCTATAAAAAAAAAATGCTTTTGGTCGCTAAGTTTAGGACAATGCAGCACTGAAGGAAGAAAATCATACCATGCTCTCTTTGAAAAAGTATGATGCTGGAAAGAAAAAGAAAAAGATATTATATAAATATATAAATTTGAAAGACAGATAGAGAGAAAAAAAGAGAGAGAAAAAAGGGAGTGGGAGAGAGAGGATGAAAAAAGAATTAGACTATTAAAGTTAGAGGCGGAAAGTGACAGACATAACAAAAGGAAAGAGAGCAATTTTATACCAGGACAGATAAAAGGAGAAAGTAAACAAAGCAAATTAGCACAAAAAAGAAGACGCAGAATGAGAGACAGAGACAGACCGAGAGACAGAGAAAGAGATGATATATATATCATATATATATATATATATATATATATATATATATAGAGAGAGAGAGAGAGAGAGAGAGAGAGAGAGAGCAAGAAAAAAAGAATTTATGAAAACTAGAGACAGAACGAGAAAGAGAGAGAAATGGAGATCTTAATGAATGTAACAGACATAACAGCGAAAAAATACGGAAAGAAGAAAAGAAAGAGAGAGTGAGTGAGTGAGAGAGAGAGAGAGAGAGAGAGAGAGAGAGAGAGAGAGAGAGAGAGAGAGAGAGAGAGAGAGAGAGAGAGAGAGAAAGAGAGAGAGAGAGGATTACTACACAGACACTACTACAGTGGAGACTATTTGAACTAAACAGTTTAGTGTTGCTTATTGAGGTTAGTCTAATCACAAGACGCTCGCTCACTCGAAATTAGTAGGCAGGGGCGCCTACTCACCCAATTTTAAGAGGCAGAGTTACCCCTGAAACGGAAATAAAGTTAAAATGGAAACCGCTACGATTTGTCAAAATAACAATTCGTACCGAAAAAGACAAATGATTTAAATACTCAAGGGTTTACCTTTTTCCCCAAATCAGAAATGAGGTTGTTTTGTCTAAAAACCGTCCATAAAAGAATCTAAAAAATTGGCCAAATATGTATGAAAGCAAAAATTGGACTTGCCTTACGACATAGTAATCCAACTAGAAGAACTAAAATTATCACTATCAATAATATATATATATATATATATATATATATATATATATATATATATATATATGTATATATATATATATATATATATTGTAACTATATAAGACTCCTTAGCAAAAAACCCCAGTTGATGATGATGATAGTTAATTTAAAAAAAAAATTCATAGTAGACTAAAAACACTAAGTCCGTGACAAATATTGATACTACTAGGTACAACCTCCCCTAAAAAAGCAACCATCAACCAATAACAAGACAACTAGCACCAGCAGTAACAAATAAAAACAACAACAATGATAAATATGTAAATCGAAAAATTTAATAGTTTTGGTAAGTTTGCGTCTCATCTAAACGGCCTTACATTAGGCTAACCGCGAAGTTCTCTACAGGCTAAAGAGTCCCAGCAAGCTTAGGGGACGGGATATATGATGGTGCTTTGTATCTTGGTTTTGAGCCGCTTTATTGGTGATTACAAGGACAGCTTCTCTATTACGTGCAGTGTCAACAAAAAGGAAATAGACATCTATACTTGCATATAGAACTTTGAAGTGGACGGTTTATATCAAGCAATACGTTACTGTTCATCAGTTGTTGTTTTTTTTTTTTTAACTTTTTACTTATTTTCTTTAACCTCCATTGTATTCCTTTTTTATCTGCAAAAGTAGAACCCAAATCTTCTTATTGATCTGTGTATACGTCGATCAATTCTACATCTTCATTATGCGGCAATCTATACGTTTTAAAATTACGTTTTGCCTCTGTCTGTCCATCTACATATCCAGGGTCTCATCAGTTTCTTATTACAGTATTCTCCATTATATTCTACAGTGAATTCAGTTCCAAACCAGCTTTTTTGTATTAAACGATCTTCACAAGAGAACTGCCGTGGGCCTTATTTTCCCTGAAGTGAGACAGTGCTGCCCAAACGATATGAAGAGCCCTTCAATCTGTTTTCAAGAGGTCACAGCAAGAGACTGCCGAACTAGGCTCCACTTGGGTTGGTCCGACAAATCTAATGAAATTACGCGGGTGGGCTGAGGGTGAAAACAGGGCCTTTCCTGAGCGGAGCCCAAAAGGCCCATCAGGAACTTTCGCTTCTTCCAGTTGTTTATCTTGAGCCACGGATCGCCGGGGGATGGGGACTGATACACCAAACAAACAGTGAACACAGAACAGAACGTGGCGAAAAATTAAAATAAACCCAGATAAGGCGATGAATGTAATTCTGAGGTGGTAAAATTAATTTCCTAAAAAGGTTTAAAATTTAACGAACCTTTCGTTACATTATCCGGAAAATACAGATTCTGGTAATTGTTAACTCGGTTTGTAGGACTTTAGAAAAGGTCCTAAACAGCAAGCTTGCACAAAGAGTAAAAAGAAAAGCTCCGTTTGATATTGAAAAAGTTACGTGCGTAAGAAAAGGTGTTAAGGTGCGTCTGGCGTGCTTTTCAAATGTTCCTTACCAAATATAACTGAAGTATTGATGGTCGAAAACGCGAGGCTAAAATTGCTTAAAAAAATACATTGAACAAAATGATGAAGATGGGAAATAAAAAATTATGGGAAAAAGAGAGAAAAAGTGAGGGAGGGGAAAAAGGAGGTGAAAGAGCGGTGTAGGGGAGGGGGTCATGGCAGAAAAAAAAGTGTTAAAAAGCGGAAAAAAACAGAGAACAAATATGGAAGAGGAAGAAAGATAGATAGATAGATAGATAAATAGATAGATAGATAGATAGATAGAGAGAGAGAGAGAGAGAGAGAGAGAGAGAGAGAGAGAGAGAGAGAGAGAGAGAGAGAGAGAGAGAGAGAGAGAGAGAGGGGAGAACGAGAGAGGGGAAGTTAGAAAGACATTGACAGAAACAGAGAATGACTGAAAAAGTGTGTTGGCTGAGCGAAGAAAGAGAGAGAGAGACAAAACATAGGTTGGTCTCTGATGGGTTGATAGATAGATAGATAGATAGATAGATAGATAGTCAGATGGATAGATGGATCGATAGATAGATAAAGAGATAGGTAGATAGGAAGAGAGAAACAAAAATAGATAAGATAGAGAAAATGAGTGAAAGTGAGTGTTGGCTGAGCAAGGAAAGAAGAAAAAAATGGGACTGATTGGTATATATATATATATATATATATAAAGAGAGAGAGAGAGAGAGAGAGAGAGAGAGAGAGAGAGAGAGAGAGAGAGAGAGAGAGAGAGAGAGAGAGAGAGAGAGAGAGAGAGAGAGAGAGAGAGAGAGAGAGAGAGAGAGAGAGAGAGAGAGAGAGAGAGAGAGAGAGAGAGAGAGAGAGAGAGAGAGAGAGAGAGAGAGCAAGAGGAGGTATTTAAGATAAAATGATTTGGAAGTTCTCACACAACTAAAGGTTAAGAGGTCTAGAGTGCAGAAATCATCGACAGCACTATTTCGAATTAAATAAGTCTTATCATGTTGTTGGGCACACACTCCAATGACGTTCAGTCTCTCTTCACTCTGGATCAAGCCGTGAGAAATTCTAGCCAGTTGTCCAAATGAGGAAGAAGAAAAGAAATGAAGACGTCGCCCACTAAATGAAATAACATCGAGCACACGGCTTGAAACAAGATTCGATTTGCTGCGTGTCAGGCATGCAGTAGTCCTCTCTATGTTCAAAATAGAGAAAAAGATAATCGGGGCTGGCGTTTCCTTTATACAAAATAGTTGAAGCTTATTCCTGGTTACCACGCGTATCAAATGTATATGTATAATGAGGATTTATAGGCCTATTCAATTTCAAAAATAAAAAGATAATAAATCTTACACCGTTATTTTAAACCAATTTTGGGTGAGGGATGAAAATAGCTGCTTTAAAACTAATTATGCTGGACTTGAAAAATCCGGGTTTGAATCTCAACTCTCCACCCTCCATGACCAATCTAATGTGTTGACAACAAGGAGCAAAGATTTCAGCCACGTAATGCTATTTGCCAACAAGCTGTGATGCAATCTAGGAGTAAGTCATGACCTCTGTTTACAGATTATGCTGGCATATTAAGAAACTTAGTGCACATTAATGCTTTAATTTATTGAAAAGCGCTAGCGCAAATACCACTGCTCAAAGATAGATGCGCAAATTCAAATCAAGAAAAAAAGGTGACATAAACTGTGAAAATGGAAAAAAAAGAAAGTAATAAAACGGACGTTTCCTAAATGTTTGTGATTTACAGCATTTACCAAATTTATCATTTATTTAGATGTCGAAAAGTTTGAAATTAATCCATTTATATTTCACCTACAGGTTATATAAAGTTATGTTTTCAATATGGAAATGAATACTTGAATATAAGCTATCTATCTATCTATCTAAACAAAAAGAAAAAACAAAGCAAAACAAAAAAACGGACTACTTGTTTTATTTTAGGAAAGGTATTAAAAAGCAGGGTAATGAGTTACAAAGATAATTACACCATGATCTAAGTCTTACATTTATATCTCAATCTTGTTAATTCTGACATCTATGACAATTAATTTTTAGGAACAAGGGACAAAGTGTCTATGTTCCAAATGATTTTCCTAGCAAAAACACATTGCTCGAGATGAAGCAAGAAACTAAAGGCGGCTCAATCAAACATGGGTTTTATTTTAATAAATTCACTCATTACATAGTATGGTTCAAAAGAAAGATAAAAAGGCATACCGTTAAGTTCGCTTGCCTAAAAGTATAATTATTTTAGTAGCGCTTATAATAGTGACCAGTGGCACTGTATTGGTAAAGAATACGTCAGTCTTTTCCTCACCGCCATTATGCTCTACTTTACTATGGAAAACAGACCCCTACACCAATCCTATGATATCATAAATAATTTGAAAGTCTGGCTTCAATGTGTTGATTACAATGCGCATTAAATGCTAAATGGTTCAATTTAAACCAATTCGGAAAACCCAAGAACTGAAATTATATTTCTTCAAAGAACTAAAACAATAAAAAAACTAAAATATTATTGCATCGACAATGGCTGATGCAGCCACCGCAAATTATCAAACAGATGACTGAAAACGCATCCAGAATAAGCAACTGTTTTGAAGAAAGAGAGTTGCTCTCCAATTCCAAAGATGTTAAGGAAACTTATGAGCACACTGTTGCATGAAGCTTCACATTGCTAGGCAGAATTCCAACATTCGTCATTGCTGTTTGCTCATTTAAATGGCTTTGTTGAGCATGCAAAAGCCAAATTAAACACCGAAAATCGATACATTAAATCCCAGCAAATTTCAGCTTGTTTATGTCACGTCAGCTCTGCATGCGGCTGCACAAACAACAACATACACTTGCAGTGACAAAGGGTGATGGAGTCAGAGACAAATTTCTGTTTATCTTAATTAGGCGGCAAAAGAATGCACAGTTCAGAATTTCTGGTAAAGTTTGAAAATCAAATAAATATTCATAGAAAATCATTATAATGAAAGCACATAAGTTGCATGATTAACGCATGACTTTTCAAATCACATTGATGACAGTTGAACCGTCAACCACGTAATAACGCATCAAACAAGTTGACTTCCATTTTGACATCACGTAAAACCAGCTGCGCATTTTTTTGTGAAAAATAGTCTCCATATAGATAGAAGAGCATCTCTTGTTTCAGATTTCAAGCGATGTCTTTATTTCTTATCTTCTTTCCTCCAACAGTTTCTCTCCTTATTTCTATTTTATTGACGTCATTTGGGCTTCTTTAACTATAAAGTTTCGTTACCCCCCCCTTTTTTTTTTCTTCCACTTTTCTATTTCTAAGCTTTACATCTTGATTTTTTTCTTTAATTTCGCACTTAATAGTAAGAAACTATATCATTATTGCAATGTCGATTGCAAAATCTTTCTATTTTCTTGTTCTATAATATTTTGTATTACACATTAAGAAAAAAGCAAAAACAAAAACACCGATTAATTGGCTTTGAGAGATTTAAAAAAGCAATAATATATATATAAAAAAAAAGAGCTAGATAACAAACCAGGTTGACATCAGTGAAAAAAAAAAAAAGGCCTGGCTTAAGTTGTATTAATAGCGAAATATAGACTGGTGCATAGATTGAGTAGTTTAAGGATTATTTTTTTTTTTGCTCTTTATAAGTACAAAGATGCATTAATTTCATTAGCGGAGATTAAAGTGATAAACTCGATATAACCTTTCCTTTTATGTAGCGAATGAGGAGTGGGTGGCACAGCTGGGATGACTTGAAATATTAACAAAACAATGAATTTTAATCAACTCAAACGGAAGATTTATTTGAAAGGAGCCATCGTAAACACACCTGCTTTCCAGCTTCTGCGGAAAAAAAACAAAAAAATATGAACAAATGGAAATATATGAGATAGATACACCTCATGATCTACTTTGTGGTGTTTTCTATTACACCTTCTTTCTTTTTCATGACTTAATACAGAAACAGCAGTTATTAATAAGAAAAGAAAGGGGTACAGATTTATTTTCCAAACATTTTGAACGTTTTTTTTATTTTTAAGTAGGAATGACAAGGTCTATGAAAAAAAGTTATGTCTTACTTGTCTAGACGAGTAATACAAATGAGAATTTAATGACTCACATAAAAGCGTACTTTTGTTAAATGTACCACTGGTGATATCTTGCATTACGAAACCAGATAATGGAATGGGGAGAAAGCGATTCCGCACTGCGGTTCAAACGGCAAGTGTCAATAAGATAGACGATTGCAATCAATCTTCCTCTGCTATAGGGTGTACAATAGGTTAGCAGAGTGAGCTGAACCTGCTGCCTAATAATAATGCTGTTTTAGGATTTGTCAAACAACTCCGCCAGTTTCAAAGTGTCACGAATAGAAATAACAGTTGCGTGTTGCGACTGCCAGATCGTAACGCTTAATGCGGTGAGGTGCGTCAAGAGCTGCGAGTCATTAGTGTGATTTGACATGGTTGATAGCAGTTGAAGGTAAAGTGTTCGGTGCTAGATCTAGTTCTACAAAACGATTTTGCTTCCCATACAAACGTTACAATATCTGTATAAAAAAATGGAGAACATTCTTGACCTGTACATTTCAACCTCTTTTTCTTTGTATTCCCTGATTAGATATCTTCTATTTACGTTGGATTATAAAATAGACTTTTTAAACTATATGATAAGATAATATTGAGAAATGGTTTAAAAAGGCATATATAAAATGTGTCCATTTCTAGGAGTGTTTTATCTAAATCTCCTACTTGTAATAATAAAAGAAATAAGAAATTTCCGACTTCCAAATAAACACGCTTTCTCTCATTTTTCATGGAGACGTATGCAGAAAGACACCGTAACAATGGAAGTTTCAAACTGCCCTCCATCATTTCTGTTCAATGATTTGATATTGAGATCTTAAGTTATGTCTATAAAAAATGAAACACTTATCTCTTCAGTAAAGCGGCAGAGAAACACGCGCAAGACCTAACGTGCGTGAAATATTTATGATAAATAGTTATACATGACGCATCGAACATTGACATTTAATATTTTATAACTGTGGTAAAAAACAAGAATACGGAAAATATTCTTTTCGTTTTTTTTTTAAACCTTACACTTAAAACGCCTCGGTGCTAAAATTATGCCTACATTCTTACGGAAATGCATGTTAAGCATAAGGTATTAAAAAGGCTTTCAACCCATTGATGAAGATTGGCCACGAGAGAGAGGTATTTTACCACATGAAAACATTAAGTCACACGCAAGCTTGTTTTCCTACACTGAACATGGGCAGCTTGCTCGTTATCATCATCATCATCATCATCGCACAGACGACTTTATAACAAAAAATTGAAAAACAAAACAAAACAACAAACAACAAAACAACAAACAACAAAACAACAAAACAACAAACAACAAACAACAAAACAACAAACAACAAAACAACAAACAACAAAACAACAAACAACAAAACAACAAACAACAAAACAACAAACAACAAAACAACAAAACAACAAAACAACAAACAACAAAACAACAAACAACAAAACAACAAAACAACAAACAACAAAACAACAAACAACAAACAACAAACAACAAAACAACAAACAACAAAACAACAAACAACAAAACAACAAACAACAAAACAACAAACAACAAAACAACAAACAACAAAACAACAAACAACAAAACAACAAACAACAAAACAACAAACAACAAAACAAAACAAAACAACAAAACAACAAAACAACAAACAACAAAACAACAAAACAACAAAACAACAAACAACAAAACAACAAAACAACAAAACAACAAAACAACAAACAACAAACAACAAAACAACAAACAACAAAACAACAAAGAACAAAACAACAAAACAGCAAAACAGCAAAACAGCAAAACAGCAAAACAGCAAAACAGCAAAACAGCAAAACAGCAAAACAACAAAACAACAAAACAACAAACAACAAAAAAACAAAACAACAAACAACAAAACAACAAAACAACAAACAACAAAACAACAAAACAACAAACAACAAACAACAAAACAACAAACAACAAAACAAAACAAAACAACAAAACAACAAACAACAAAACAACAAAACAACAAAACAACTATATTAAAGAACAAAAATGAAGGAAGAACAAGGAAACAGGATTATTAATGGCAAAAGTAAACCATAACTTCCTGATTCAATAGCAGAAAATCTTTGTGACAACGATTTTGTTTACCTGAATTTGAACATATTTGGAATTTTGGCCTTAAAAACTGACGCTCACGGGATAGCAATCCATTATTTCAAACATACTTTTTTTTACCATCGTGTTACCGCCCCAAAGCTCATGGCTAATTTAATCCAAGAAATGAGAGAACTGAGAAAAGATTCTTCTTCCGCTCTGCAAATGAAGCGGCCAGCGGCAGGCGTGTAAAAACCTGCGTCTAATGAACGAAGTTTGCACGGCTGCCACTCGACCCAATACGCCAGCCTGCAATTAAAGGTCTGCTCTCCATCTCTGGACATTGATTTGACCCTGCCACGACCCTAATTAAATGTGAACTTTGACGAGATGGACACTGAAAGTACGATCCAAACATAATATTTTTGACTCATCCCTGAACCCAATATGTTTTTAAAACAGAGTTAAACCTACAAAATGCTTAGGAAAATTAAAAAAAAAAATTTTAATACTCATTTCAGTTTTAAAGTCTTTTTTGTAATTACGATTAGTCAGAATATTTCAATAAATTAATATGCATGAATATCTCGCTAGTTTTATCCCATATCTCTCTCTCTCTCTGTGTCTCTGTCTCTGTCTCTTTGTGTCTCTGTCTCTGTCTCTCTGTGTCTCTGTCTCTGTCTGTCTGTCTGTCTGTCTCTGTCTGTCTGTCTGTCTGTCTGTCTGTCTGTCTGTCTGTCTGTCTGTCTGTCTGTCTGTCTGTCTCTCTCTCTCTCTCTCTCTCTCTCTCTCTCTCTCTCTCTAGTGTTTCTATCGGTCTGTTTCTTTTTTTCTTTCTCTCTTTCCCCAGAATCACTGTAGAATTTTCTGTATCTATGCCTGTGGAGAAAAAGGTTTCTTTTTTGTTAAGCAAGACACAGAATCAAACTCTTAAAAATTCACTCTCTTGCCACATAGCACCATCGACAAAAATGCAGGGAAAATTTTAACATGTATTGAAATGCATTGCTACAACAACGTACGTACAATAGCATGGAAAGCAAAGAAAACAAAATAAAACAAATGAATCTATCCTTGACATAGAAAAAGGATGGCTCATTGACACAATAACGAAAAGGAGACTGGCATGCATTGGCCACATCAAACGGTACCAAATTCTGGAAAAGAACATTCTGGACGAGGACACGCTCGGAAGCAGAGGCAGACAAAAAAGAAGATCGTGAGGGATTTGAAGACTTAACAACAGAGGCAAGCATGGCTCTGTACAGAGACCTCTACAGAACGGCCATCATGAATTCGATGTTCCTAAGGGAGCATACTGTATCAACAGAAAGAGATATATAGGCAGATAGAGAGATAGAGAGAAAAAGAAAGAGAGAAAGACAAACAACTTCGGTTAAATCCAATTTTCCAAACACTTTTGTTCTACTTCCTCCGGGACATAAACTATCATTGAAACCTGCACTTCACCATGCAGAAAAATTACACCTATATATTGAACGGATAGGATTTCTTTTGATATAGTGACCAGTCTTTATTGTGGATCAGGAAAAATCTTTGTCGATGAAAAGCTCACCTGTCTATTAAAGTGATTTCGCAGTCATGCAAAACTTATATTATTGCAAAGTGAGAAAAGATAAATTTACAGAAAAGAGATAAATTTAAGGAAAATCTAAAAATATAACCCACGCGAGCTAATCAATGGAACGTTTAAGGCTGCGAACAGCAGGCTATTTGGACAGTAAACGTAAAATGCTGCAGGTTGCTTCTGATAACGCAAGCGCATGCCATGGGTAAATGTCATATTTGTTAATGAAACATGAGCGCCAACTGGTTGGCACTAGCGTGCCTGTCGCCTAACACCTTTCAATTGGTTGGCACTAGCGTGCCTGCAGCCTATCAATGCTCCAGAGTCGGCTACACGATAACTTTATATGTTATTGACTGTAAGATAAAATGAATGAATTCAGTTTCAATTATCTATATTATAAAAAGCGACTTCCATTTCTTTCAGCGCTATTTTTCCAAAACAGTTCAATGTATAGTTATGAAGTTTACTGAATTTTGATCTATCAAAATTAGTATCCCACTAGCTCACAAAAAAAAATTCGAGAAAAGTTATAGATTTTAAGCACACACAAAAATGCTCTTGGAATTTCATTACTTTTTATTGTAACTAATTCATAAAAAATTTTGGCCAAATTTGTTATTATAAATCAAATAACATTTAAACGTTTGCTCTCAGCGGTTTAGAATTTTCAAAGCGGATGACTTTATAAAACAAATTATTATTATTTTGTGAATAGAAATATAAAAACATATTGTATTTTAGTGGAGTGAAAACTGAAAAAAAAAATAGAAACATTGATGAAATTTGACCCGCTCCAGCATAAAGACAAAATCTTCTGTCGTTCTGCTCGGGAAAGCATTAGTGATTGGATTGTTCAGTATTTTAAGAGGAACTGCCACCGTCCCTTTTTCTTCTGGAGAGGCGGTTGCGAATGTAAACACCACCTCTGCCTCTTTTACACGCCTTTAGTACTTCAGTACTGCTTTATATCTCAGATATCGACCACATTCATTAATGTCAACGAGGAACCGAAGAAACATGACGTTAAGCCATTTCATTAACTTGCAACTCTTAAATTTTCTCACATTAAGTTGTACAGATTGGGACTAGATCTAGAAAATGTATAAGCTTTAGCAATCCAGGGTAACCCAATAAAGTTTGAAAAATCCCGGGCCTTAATTTTTTTCCTTGAAATATTGTTTGAGCCTTTGCCCGTTTTAATTTTTTATTGGAAAGCACTTTTTTCACCCCATCAGATCAAGCACCACGTTGTATCTGTAATGAGTCATCAGCACCACATTATGGTCTCGGTGGAGAGATAAACGGAAGAGGACAGCTTAAAAAATTGCATCCAAATTTAGTTGCTTTCTTTTCTTTTCTTTTTACTTGAGATCTCTCCTTAACAACGTGAGAAGCGTTCCAAGCCTTCCAGGTTTTTAATATTTTAAAACTGTACTATGAGTGACTTTGGAGGATATATATATATGGTATTATTATTGAGTTCACTTTTCTGCAATGCAGTTGTATGGTCCTGGAGGAGGTATATCTGTCATCGTTGTAAAATTTGCTTTTTTGTAGTAGTAATCTTCCCCACCTGTTCATTGTTGCAAAATTTTCTTTTCTTCAGTGCAGTTTTTTTTTAAATGTCAACTCCGGCAGGATTATTTTTCATGTAATTTTGAGATTGCAAATGTCTTGCGTGCAAAAACGTGCTTAGCTAGACAATAATTGTGATAAGCAAGACAAGATTACTTTTTAAACAACGAGCAGCAACTAAAATACTGATGTGCAAAGATGGCTACCTTGGGGACTTACAACTTTTCTTTTTACATATTTAGATTATTCTATTTGAGACTATGTTTTTCTTGTTTTCTTTTGCTTTTAACTTCAGATAAGAGAAATATATTTTATGATTTATCTCACTGCAATCGAGGAGGAATTGTTCCACTACATTGTCCCATATGATTCAGTCCAGTAAAATTTAGGTTTAGGTTGAGAGCCTGACCTAATTAAGTTAAGAAAAAGGAAAACTATCCCTGGAATGACATTAAGTCTTTATAAAACTTTCCATAATACAAAGTGTTTCCTTAGCCCTTGTCCAAGCAGCGCTGCATTATGCTTTTAAGTTTCATTGCTGCAGATTTCATCCAGTTGAGATAAACAAAACATTTTAGAATAATAATTAGAAATTCATTATAAAAAAAAAATAATGTGACATTTCCTTTAATCCTTGAAAATGTCATGTTATAAGTGATTTTCTGAATTCGAAATTGCATTTTAAGCTTTCCGAATTAAGTAAACGATTTTATTGAGTCTGATTGGTGTACCCCGACCGGAAGAACGTACCTTTTGCTGCTCACCGCAGGCTATTAATGATATAAGGAGCAGTTCATTTCCTGTAGTCGCAGGGCTGTGCTCGAGGAATTACCTGCCCGTTTCCCTTGGTCAGTGAGCCGTCCAGTGGAGCCAGCCTATTTGACCCACTCTTCGAGGCCTGCTTTATTCGCAATGGTGCAGCCTCGGGGGAAATCATTCCCTAGTACCAGGTATTATACACTAGGCTAAGGAAATGTCACAGCTAATGAAAGTAAGCGTGCTGCTAGGCCCCTCTAGTCGCAGGAAACATGCCAGTGGCGTCGGTTTGGCAAATGATAGTCATTTTGAGGGTTATTGGCGGCCGTCAGAGTTAAAGAGGTACGCTTCCTGTTTATTTGACGAGAGCCGAGTAGTCTCGGAAACGACCGAACGTTTTGCTAGTGGGAGAGCACCGGCCCAAGAGACAGTCTTTACCCTCGAAGCTGGGTCTGATATATGGATTTCAAGAATCATTTATCTTGTCCAAGCCAACACAGCATAAAACCGTGAAGAGGGATATGCCATCAGACAAAACTAAATATTGCCAGAAGCTTCTAAACCCATCGCTTAGTACAGGCAGAGGCCTTGAATGGAAAAAGAAGATTTACAGTAATGATTCAAACTTAATGAAGAGGATTTTGTATTTGATAGAGCTGACGTTCTACAAAGGAAAAGAGGGGAAAAAGCAGAAAAAAAAATTAAAAGAAAAAAGAAAAAACACTGTCTAAGAAATATTGAAATCAGGAGTATCAAAACATGAGGTGAAACAAACACGTATAAAAAATCGAACCCAACCAAATGAATTTATCAGATGGGCACGCAAACATTATTTTATGAAACTTTGAAAAAGAAAAAAACTGATACTTGTGTTTCCGGAATCATACTGTGTCAGATACACCTAGATCTGTCTAATTCATAATGTGATTTGAAAAAGAACTTAACTGCTTAGTTAAGGCTCATGAGCTCAATAAATCAGTCAGATGGAATTCAAGATACATCCTTAGGCGGGCAAAATACCTTTTGCCCTATTCGAGTGTTTTAATTTTTTGCTCTGACTTGAATTCACACAACCAAGTTCACATGACTTAGTGTCAGCGCCTGTAGTTTGCAACGGGCAACTCGATGCAAGGCACCATTGTTTTATGTCATGCACTAACAAAAGTCTAGAGCAGAACCAGCGGAAATCTTTCTGATATTGTTGCTTCCATAAGGCAATATGTTTTTTGAAATGTGAAATATACATAGCTGTTACTCTTAAACTTCTTCGTGAAAGATATTAACAAATTAAAACCCAATGTCAGTTATCTTGGACGGGCGCTAACTGTACCATTCAGGCTATCTAAAGAATATGCTTTAGAAAGACCTATAATTTAATCGTATTTCCCATAGCAATGCATTATTAGTCTTCAGGCCCTGTTCGCCTTCGACTTTACTGATTTTTCTGCTCACCTTGAGAGTTAAAATAAGGTACCAAAAATTTCTGTTCAAAAACCTATACTTAGCCTTGTACTAACCTGGTTCACCTCTCAGTGGGATATCCTGCTATGTCGAAACAATAGGAGAGCAAAAAGAAATGAAAGAAAAAAGAAAAAAAGGACTATGTTCCAATAATATCAGTCTCATTTTACCAACATACAAGCAAAGATGATAAATACAAAAAGAGGAGACGTGGTAGAAGTATATCACACGTTGTGTGCAAAGATATGAAAAAACGGACAATGGCCCACTGATTGGAAAACAGCAATTTTGATACCATTGCCAAAGAAAAAAGACTTACAACTGTCTAATTAAAGATCAAATTGCCTAATCAACCATGCAAGTAAAATATTGCTTAATGTCATATTGAAAAAGATTGAAGACAAGCTGTAAGAAGAAGTAAGCGATAAACGGGCAGGTTTTAGAAACAGCAGAGGAATATTACTGCGAATGATCATAGAGAAATACCATGAAATAAATGTCAGCTTCATACATGTTTCATTGACTTCTCACAAAGCTTTTGACTGCGAAAGTCACGAGAAAATGTGGCAAACACTTCAGGAAAGGAATTTTCACCCGAAAATCATTGGCCTTATCAGATCATTTTACCAAGACCTTCCATCAGATGCAATTAGACCGTGGAACATCAGAAGTTTCCTGTTCCAAAGGAGTAAAACAGGTATGCATATCATCGCCTCACAAAATTAGTATCTACACAGAAGGAATAATGGGAGATGTAGCACATGACGACAGAAATGGTGAACATGAAGAGCCATCAATGCATGGGCTACCCCTGAAAGATGTGCAATATGCCCATGACATTGCACTACTAGCCACAGCGTCAAAAGGCTAAGAAAATCTTATTAAATATGTAAAAGAACACAGTGATGAAAGGAGATTGCACCTTAATTTAAAGAAAAACCAAAATAATAGACAAGAGTAAGGAAGACGCTGTATTAGCTATTGAAGCAGAAGAAATAGAAAGGGTGCTAGGATTGAAGCCAAGAGGAAAAGAAATAAGAAGACTGACAAAGACAACAGTAAGGTTTAAAAATGGCTTCTATCTGGAAAGGGCAATGTACAAGCACAAAACTGAGAACCTTGACAACTTTTACAGACTATTTCCAAGTGCAATATTTGGATGTGAAGCAGGAATTGAAAATGAAACAGACGCCAAAAAGATCACAGCTTTTGAAATGATGTTATTTAGAAAATTTCTGAGAACACCCTGTATAGAAAAAGTTACAAACAAAAAAAAGTACTGACGAGATTTGACAATGATTCAACAAATCTCTTACAGAACGTAAGACGACTTAAGATTGAGTGCTTTTATCACATTAAGAGCCATTGAGCTCTTAAGAACTTACGCTTTAGAAGCGAAAGTAGAGGGCAAAAAAGGAAGAGGAAGGCCTACAAGAATTTGAGAGCACGTCATAGAAATTTAACTGGAAACAACAACAGCATAAGCAGGTAGACTGGCAGAAAATCAAGTAATAAATACTCCGCGGAATGATTCAAGAAGCAAGGTTTCACATTCACATCCGCTGTGCGCCTCTCTGAGCTAAGTCAACTCAATATTTACATGTCTAATTATCCTTTAATAAGAGCAGGATTGTTCCAGATCTTTAATACATTTTAAGACCCATGAGTTAGCCATGGTTTTGAGGAAGCACGAACCATCGTTAAGGACAGTGACATCATGACCTTATCTCTCGATCACACACCGTTTCAAACCCTAAAGACAATAAATAGCTCCAAGGAAGATTAACCTCTTGTGAAGCTTGGAAAGAGACCTACGATTACCGTGGTATGGATAGAGACAATAACTGAAATCAGTTAATCATTAAAAACCGGCTAGATCCAATCAGATACATAGGTACACATTTACGAAATACTCAACATATTTAATGAGAAACAGCTAGACCGAGACAGAAATGAAACTAATGAAACTCATACAACACAGATTAGTATAACTAATTGTGAAGGCCTTACATGATCAATAAGACTGTTACATGAATATCTTATCAAATTAACAAAAAACTGAAAATTGTAATCTGACGTCAAAACTTAAACGCCTCCAGTTATAAAACTAATTAACAAGATATTTTTGTTATTTTTCATATACATGTTAGACTCGTATTTTCGAAATGCTTATAATTATATCAAAGCCTATAATCCAAATACTAATACAAGTATAGCAATACAAAAATATACCCCTTATAAACTTGCAAATAACTTTCGCAAACATATTTTGTCTCTTATAAATACAAAAAGAAGACCCATTATGAACTTGGAATATTCATTATAATTATGCATTCGAGACAAGTTTTACATTCAGCATGGTGTTTATGACACAAATAATTTTATAAATGAACTTAAGCGAGTCCTCCTACATTTCCCTTGCAATACTCAATAATATAGTTAGAAAAAAAGTTGAAATAGAATTACAATGTTTTCTTTGACGCTGATCAAAATTCTCCGGCTGTATCCTGTGACTTGATAATTCAGGTCGAATTATCAAACGTAAATTAGAAGCTTGTCCGTTTGATTTAATTTGCATCTCCAGAGAGATAAAAAAAACGATAGCAGAAGCTGAGCCTCGCATGCCAATGCTGGAGCTTTCCGTGGAGAGAAGCTTTTGGTGACAAAAATGCGCATATTTTCTTGAAAATATGAACAGATGTATTGGCGTTTCTTAAGAAGGAAAGTTAAAAAAAAAACAACAACAAACAAACAAAACAAAAACTAAAACTTGCTACCGAGAAAGACGTTCTTTGACTTTGTGACAGCCTCCACTTTTTATCAATGGGCAAGTCTGTCTCAAATAGCTGCCGTATGAAGGTCCTTTTGCTCAAAATTTGATATAACTATGCTATTGACATATGAAATTTCGAACTCAGAAATATAAAAACATTTAAAAAATTGATTAAAAAAATGAAAATAAAACCTTAACGGATAAAATGTCTCGTAGTCATGATTGAAGCTAAAAATAAGCCATGGCAAGGACTCGAGTTCAAAAACCTTCGTAGCGTTTGTAAATCTTAATTTTTGACGCATCCTCAACATTTGGGCCAAAGTATTAAGTTAGATCTAAGTCTTTTAAGTTTCTTACAAAACCTTACAGTGCGAGTTATTTATTTCACTTTAGATAAAATCAATGGAAAACAATTCTTTTGGAAATGCATATGATTAAATAGCGTGTTTAAATGCTTTAAATATGCTAAATATAAATCAGTGCTTAGATTAAATTCTGTAATTTTGCCAGTATCAATTCAAAAAAAAAAAAAAGAGATATAAAAAAAACCCTCAGTTTTTTTTTATTCTCCGGGAAATTTAATGAGAAGAAAACAATGTTTTTAATTTTTGGACGGATTTTTTTCCATTTTATTAGAAGTTCACTAACCTACTTTTATGCTGAGGCGCAAAAGGCGTGCTCAAACTGTCTAAGACATTTTAACAAAATAGGACGCGTTTAGACATCAGGAATATCTAGGTTGTTTTTTTTAAATACATGACTTGAGAAGTGCTATCGATACGTTTACCTATGTGTGAAAATTCATAGTCTTATGCTGCAAACACAAAACTTGCAGAGTTCAGTAAAAATTCTCATGTAATGAAGCAACGCGAGAGAGAAAGAAAATGTCTTTGTAAAATGCAAATTTACATACAGATTTGTTAAACATTCATTCTCATGTAGATTTAATGACTGTGCGGCTAAGAATTCCCGAAAGTCTGTGGACTCTTATGCACTAAATATAAATTCACAGCCTTCTAATAAGCGTTTAAAAGGATCTAAAATCAGATTGGGAAAATGCAGAACCTGTCGATTTCCCTTATCAAAAAAAAAAAAAAAAAAAAAAAAAAGACTCGCGAGAGCAAAAGGAAAGAGAGCTAGAACAGCAATATTATTGTTTTTATTAAAAAACAAGACACTTAATTTGTGTTTGCGGGAAAAATCGTCAGAATAGACACAAAGAATGATCAATAATCCGTTTAACAAGAGAGTTAATAAATAGTGTCAAATACAGGTAGAAAGAAATGTTTTACATAACTGGAGAGGGAGAAAAGTCATATAGATAAATACTATATGGAGAGAGGATGGGCGAAAAGAGAAAAAGAGCCATAAAGAGACAGGGTGAAACGGAAATAGGGATATTTACCAGAGGAGAGAAATTGACCTGGATGACAGAAAAAAGACAGAAATAGAAACAATGTTAACAAAGAGATAGGAACAGAGAGAATAAGACAGAACAAAGCAGTAAAAGAGAAAAAGAGAAACAGACTAAGAAGAGTCGGGAAATGAACTGAGAGAGACATAATGGTATCAAATTGAGAGAATGGAAGAAAAATATACCTAGATAAGGAGGGTGATCAAAAGGAAGAGAGTAGCAGATTCAGGGGAAAATGAGTGATTGAGAGAGAAAGAGAGAGAGAGTGAGAGAGAGAGAGTGAGAGAGAGAGAGAGAGAGAGAGAAAGAGAGAGAGAGAGAGAGAGAGAGAGAGAGAGAGAGAGAGAGAGAGAGAGAGAGAGAGAGAGAGAGAGAGAGAGAGAGATACTCATTACTCATGATTAAGAATAATGTCTTTAAAGTCTGTTCAACGCTTTAGAGGGAATAGATAATCCATTGTTTACATTCTTTGCTAATGAAATTTGCTTCAAGTGTATCCTATTTTCGCTATAGTCGGCAGTGACATGACTGTGATGCTCCATTCGCTGTTGGTCAATCCACCATTTTCTGTTGATGAGGCGTCATCTTCTCTGGCTATCCACATCTCACTTACCCAAAGGGATCTTACTTTATTAAAAAAATTCCCTAAAGACATTAAACAGGTTGATCAGAAAGACAGCAAAAAAAAATGTAATAAATGTGAAGAAAACCGTATCTCTAAATCGTGATATGTAAAAAAATTCGACTTTTTCAGTTTCGTTTGTTAACCCACAAAAGTTAGAATGAAGAATCTTCTACAACTACTGAGTAGCAACTCTATTTGATTACCAGCCTCGGTTCTTTTAGATATATATATATATATATATAACAACAAGTTGTATAGTTTAGGCAGACTATGCAATGCACTCTTTCAGTTCCAGTAAGCTAAAAGACGAGTTTCTTTCAAAATATGCTCCGAAATGAAGAGCGCGCTAATTTTAAGCATGAGACGAAATCTGCGAACACAATAAGAGAGTGGAAGCACAAAGCCATTACTTCACGCGCCAAGGTAACCCGATGAGTAGAGAAGGAAGTCAGACCGGAAACACGTTTATAGACGAGCAGCGGCCACCATCGAATTGTTCCCTTTTATTTGCCTTACTGGCACATCCAAAGTCGAGAGTGAGGACACAAACTCACAAGCACAGAGAAAGCAGAAATCAACAGATATGCTCGCCCTAGCGCCATCTCAGCTTACACTCGAACAAGGTGGTGGACAAAGTGAGAACAATCTAGACTGGGAGGAGGGTCTGGCTTCGCTTTTGGCAAACCGAAGATTTTTGTTTTGAGAGCTCTCTAATCTTATAAGAGAGACACTGTTATTTCGTTCTCATATAAGAGCAAGAGCAAAATACTGAAAAGTCCGTCAAGGTATGTGATGTACAGGGCAGAGATCGACCTTAAGTCTTTTAGCACATTCCTTTCCTGAAAGGTAAGTACAGGTGCAGCCTGAAGCTTGCAGCACTTGGAACCATGGTCGTTCATTGTGTGCATTTCTCGCGCTTAGTCTTCTTTGCGACTCTTGGATGTGCTATTGTTCAATTAATGATTCGGCAATCAAACACAGGTTTCAAGTGCATGATCCACGGTTGTTGGGTATTTTAATCTAATTAGCTATTAGAATTTTGGCAAATTGAACAAGGTTAAATAATTGTAGCGATCGTGGATGGGGAACAATACTTAAAATCCTTTGTTTGTCAATGAGACTGATGTATAGGATGCTACTTAAATAAAGCATTACTTTCTCCTGGGTCCACCACTGACACTGAACTGGGTTGTTTAAAATCACACACTCTTGCAATATAAATGTTTTGGGATATAATTGTAATCAGGACTCGTAGCAAAGATGCATATATAATTAAATTAACATTTTTTAAGGGAAAATGTTACTTCGCAATAATGCCACCATTAGAAATTTGCAGTTCAAACTTTATTTTCTTTGAAAACAGATAGATCCAAAGATCAGCAAAATAACTACAATTCATAAAGAGGTAGATTTGATCTAGACCCGCATTAATGTCTTTTGGTCACAAACCTAAGAAATCCCCAATAATGTGATAACCTGAAACATAAAAAAAGCACAATATTCATCATACCTTTTATGATGACCAAAATCAATATATTTATTAGTTGGAGAAAACTAACTTTATTGTGTATCGGCCAAGATTATTTAAACATATTAAATAGGAAACTTCCTAATGGGATACTTATTTATCAAACATTGCAGCTAATAATTATTTCATGAAATAACAAAATGAGATGATGATATAAGAGAAAAGGTAAGTCCATATCAGAAGAATTTGATTCGGATTCAATCTTTCTCTCATCTTCAAAAAATGATTTCAAGAAATCGCACAGCTTTTGATGGTTTGGATTTGAAAATCATATGGCTTAGATAACACCTTGCGTATTTTCGAAATCGCATATTTTAATATACGTGATATGAAAATGTTTTCTTTTTTCCATGCAAATTCGGTCATATATCAATTGAAATCAGAGTCTTTTAGAGCTATGAAGAAGAAAGTCTATATGAAGGTCCGTAGCGAGTCACCGTTAGATTACATTAGATCCTGGCCTCTGCTCTACACGGCGGGAGTTTTCTACGTGCTCTATAAGTTGTCTGATGTCACTTTGCATTGGACAAACCATCGTTAACTTTTCAGTGACAGAAAAGAAAAAAGGGCAGCCAGAGTGTCTTTCCGTATTCAAGCTGTATTAGAAATCCTTGTTCGAGACCAAAACAATTGCAGCGATAACTAACCACCCAAAATAATAAAGATTCAAGGAAAGAATTCACCTAGGCAATTCTCCCAGTTTCTGCACCTCTCTCAGAAATGTTCTCAGTCTCCCACACTGTCTTGCTGCTTCAAATGTCTCTCGGTATATTCCGGATTAAATGATGATATTTTGTTTCCTCATTCCTTCAGTAAGTTGCCACCCCCCTCCCGTTGCACAAACCTGACCCCTTCTCTAAATCTTGATTTTTTTCCCTTTCTTTCTTTTAGTTAATAGACCAGAGGTACCAATTTAAAAATTAGGTACAGAAAGCAATTAGACAAGACTCGGCCAACTTGAGAAGTCCGCCAGACGGATATATCCTGGCCCTTACCTTAAGCACGGAGAAAGTCCGGCCAAGTCCGGCAGCGGCCCACACTTATGCTCACTTCCGGCCCGCCTCATTAGTCTCCCCGGTGTTTTCGCAGAACAAGTGATAGTTCTCTTTGGCCTGGATGTGGGGGAGATTCAGAGGGAGGGGGGGCGGGGTTGATTTAACATCTCAAGTAATGAGCAGGTGCGTTTTACTATCACAAGACAAAAGCGACTCGAATATAAATAGGACAGGAACAGCAAAAATTAAAAAGAGAAGGAAATGAAAAAAAAAAAAAATTAAAAATGAGAATTAAAATGCATAAAACAAAGAAATGTATCCTCTTTAAATGAGGAATATTAAAAGAGAGATAGAAGATAGATAAATAGATAAATAAATATATGGATATATATACAGAGAGAGAGAGAGAGGGAGAGAGAGAGAGAGAGAGAGAGAGAGAGAGAGAGAGAGAGAGAGAGAGAGAGAGAGAGAGAGAGGAGAGGGACAGAGAGACAGAAAAAGAGACAGAGAGAGATGGTGAGTGAGAAAAAAGAGGGTAAGAAAAATAGAGAAAGCGAAAGAAAATGAGAGCTACAGAGATAAAGATAGATAGATAGATATGTAGATAAATAGATAGATAGATAGAAAAATAAATAGTTCGATTGAGATAAACAGGGGATGTGGAAGAGAGCATGAGATTAAAGGGAATAGGCGGAAAAGAAAGTTAAAAAAGCTAAAAAAGAGAAAATACCACGATACCAAGTAATTTAAATTCTGTCGCAATCCATTGCAATTGTCGAGAAATAGAATTATTTGTCAATATTGGACAGTTAAAAATCTTCTAGCAGGAGAAATAGCTCTCCTTTGCCTTCTTTCTGACAAAGTTCAGTAGCCGAAGTTCGAAAATTTTCTCGTAGTTAAACAAAAAAAACAAAATAAAAAAAAAGCAACAACCAAGGCAATAAGATGAAAAGTTTTCCAAACTAGTTGATATATAATTAAATAAATAGCTGAAATAAATGTTTATTGATGAAGAAAGAGTTAACAAGGAAAAAGTGATAAAAAGAAATGCATATCTGTACATATAGTTATGTAGATAGAGAAAGAAAGAAAGAGAGAGAGAGAGAGAGAGAGAGAGAGAGAGAGAGAGAGAGAGAGAGAGAGAGAGAGAGAGAGAGAGAGAGAGAGAGAGAGAGAGAGAGAGAGAGAGAGAGAGAGAGAGAGAGAGAGAGAGAGAGAGAGAGAGAGAGAAAGAGAGAGAGAGGAAGATTAGTGTGAGAAAAGGAGGATGAATAAAAGATTATGGATAGAAAGAATTAATGAAAATAATAAGCGAAACATGAAGAAACATTGATAGATAGATAGATAGATAGATAGATAGATAGATAGACAGACGGATAGATACATAAATAGGCAAATAGATGGATAGATGGATAGATACATAAATGCACTGTAGATAGATAGATGGACAGATAGACAGAAAGATAGATAAACAGATAGATAGATAGCTAAATGCCAAGGGAAATGGGAAAAGTGGACGAGCGCTAGAAACAAACGTGATCAGGAAAGACGTTTTGAGACTTTGAAAAGATAGACTTGCAAATATGATTCGTTTGTTTATAAGAAAAATCACGCTTTAACATGAGGATCTGCTTCCTCAGCAGGCCATCAGCTTAGCCTATACATTCGATATTTCCTGATTTGAGAATCAGGGTCCTGGAAATACTGGATTGTATGCAATTTAGCTGCGCGATGTCTCCATTTGTTTTTGTATGAAGTGTTTTTCGGGCAAAGATTTGACAGAAAATTTCAAAGAAAATCTGTCTAATGTATGTAAAAAACAACAACAGAAAATACAATGTGCTTCATGTTTAAAGCACAGCAAGAAGAGCGCATCCACCGACTTTCTTTTACCACAATCATATTGAAGTATAAAGTTAAAAGGCAAACTGAGGTTCATTGCTTATGAGGAATTTTGTTTAACTTTGACATTCGGAAAATGTACTTTACTTAAGGTATAAAAATGAGATGAACAAACAAATTCGAGGACATATTAAAAAAATGCAACAACATTGATTTAATTTTTTTTCTTATCATTGTGGAAAATGTCCAGAGGCATTTTCTAAACAAAGCATTTTCAATCAGTAGTGATTAAACGATTGGTCGAAACGTATCTTTCTCATTACCGCATAGGGGATTTGATCCAAGCACTTCTTAATGCACACACTTTTAGGCTGTAGTTTACAATTACGGTTTACATTAATTCTTTTTCTTAATTATCATTGGTTTGCCCCTAAATTTTACTTTTCAGAATATAAGATCGAATTAGATCTGAACTTCTTGGATTAAAGTGTTTTGGCTAAGGATACCTCTTTCTTTCTATCTTTCTTTTTTCTTTCTCTCCCTCACTGCATCTTCAAGTCTAAATAACAAGTTATCCGGCCAAGCTTTTTATGCCAATACAAACGTAGATTTTCACTTTCACTATGTTATTCCTAATCCCTCAAAGATCTGTTAGTGGACTGCTCTGAAAAGTTTAACAACTACTATTAAGTTTAAATTATGGCGGTAATATCATAGTTTGAGTAACTCAAATTTTCAGTCCCAATGTCATAGAAACTGTAGATTCATGAAACTTGATTTATTTTTTACGAAACAATATTTTATGTATGATTCAGGCCCAGACCTTTGTAGATTTTTTGTAATTTTGATTGTTTCGCTCTTCTGTTCGTGCTATATCTAAACTTTAAG
The DNA here is from genome assembly GCA_033675545.1 of Elysia crispata. Classification (NCBI taxonomy): domain Eukaryota; kingdom Metazoa; phylum Mollusca; class Gastropoda; family Plakobranchidae; genus Elysia; species Elysia crispata. The sequence continues at coordinate 78,512 of JAWDGP010007289.1, read as the reverse complement.
AATTTGTGCCAACTGCTAAGCTTCTGAACTGGTGTTTGTTTCCGTAATAATGAAGAAGGAAATTTGAACAACACGAATAGTTTTCATTTTCAAGTCTGCATGGAACGTGGTTTAGTAAAGAGTAGTTATGCTTCACTCTAAATTTTTGCTGTAACTATACCATCTACCTAACACGATCAAAAGTGCTGACGTTACTAAAATGTGAGAGGCGCGCAATTTCAAATAAGGAAAGGAATATATTAAGCGGGCAAAGATGCAATAAGCTCACACTTCGGACGTTTTCTACGTACTTCCGATTATTGGACAAAATTGATCAACTTTAACTAGGTACAGTCATGCTGAATAAGGCGCAAGTTGAAATTATGACATATTTAGCCTCAGGTACCACATGAACTGAATTATCTTTCTTTCAGGAGTGTGGGGACAAACATAACACCTAGAATTTTTAAAGATCTTGAAATCTGTATCACCAAATAAACAGACAGGTGGATAGGAAGTCAGATAAAAAGACCCAAAAGGACATTAACTGGCACATAGGTCGATTTAAGTGTAAACCAATCTGTTTTGTTTGCCATGATGGAATAAAAAAAAAAGTTAAATACAAAACACGAACTGAGCACTCATTTGGATAAAGCGATAAAAAAAGATAATGAAATAAAACGGTAAAAACAAATGTCTATGTTTTTGCTTGTCGATAACCGGCTCCAAACCGTTGTCCTCCTATACAAAAAATGTTTAAAAAAAAAAAAACAGGAAAAAATATAAACGTTTGAAATTTAAAAAAAAAACAAAAACAAAACAAAATTCCAAATAGGTGGAAAGAAAAAAAAATAATAAAAGCTTGGCTGCATTCGACTTCAGTTATCAAGTAATTAGTAGGACTTTGGTGTGAAGTATTCAACTTTTTGAACGAAAAGAAATCAGCAGCTCCAGGAGAAGAAATAACTTGAGTAAAAGAAAGACAAAATTAAGGTTAAAAAAAGAAACCGAGAAGAAGAAAAAGAAGAGGAAGAAGAAGAAGAAAGAAAGAAAGATAAAGGAGAAGAAGAAGAAGAAGAAGAAGAAGAAGAAGAAGAAGAAGAAGAAGAAGAAGAAGAAGAAGAAGAAGAAGAAGAAGAAGAAGAAGAAGAAGAAGAAGAAGAAGAAGAAGAAGAAGAAGAAGAAGAAGAAGAAGAAGAAGAAGGAGGAGGAGGAGGAGGAGGAGGAGAAGAAGAAGAAGAAGAAGAAGAAGAAGAAGAAGAAGAAGAAGAAGACGAAGAAGAAGAAGAAGAAGAAGAAGAAGAAGAAGAAAAATCATATCATTTATGTCATAGATGTCTGCATAAAGAATGGAAATATAATTTTACAAGTAAAAAATTTAGATCTAATTTTTGGGGGGTTGGGCGGATATAATTTTTGTTTGCTTTTACTCTACAAAAATGTCTATTCTGTAACCACTCAAGTGAGTTGTAGTTGTAGTCGTTATGTGACTGTCTTAACAAGACCAGTTTTTGTCTGAAAATGACGTCAGAAATGTTGACGTAAATGAAATGTGATCCTTATCAGAAACTCATGTGAATCGTTAGTAAAATGAGATAGCTTTTTCTAGGAATCCAATATCATTTTTTTTGAAACGGATTTACCATCGGGCTATTCCAACATTCATGTGTTTCACACTTCAGACCGTCGAACTATTTACTTCCTTAGAGAAATTCAATCAAACATATCAGCTCAGTCAGACTGAATCAATACGTAACGCTCTGGCATCACACAATTGACCAGGGTCAATCTGATGGGAATCTTCTGCTATGTAGAAAATGATGACCAAAGGAGTTTAGTCTTCAGATTAGCACATGCTTTACTTCCAGACCGTTAGGGATCACTATGGAACTGCTACCATTCCTGTACGGCAGACGAAAAACTAAAGTCAACCAGTGTTTCGGATTTCATGAAGTAAAAATCGATGGTAGCTACAGAAATTAACTGAAAAGAGATTTACGCCCGTCATGTTAAGGCTAAAGGCCAAGCCAGCGCGGCAGTGGCGACACAGACCAGTGCTAGGAGGCGGATCGCGCAGGTCCGGGAAACTGCTTGAAACACAGCTAGAACAAAGGCATTACTAGGATCCATTTTGTTCTCTTGTTTCCCATGGCCCACACACCAGCTGCTTGAGGATTTACAGCACTCTCATAGCTCGCAGCTATTTAATCATTAACTAAAGTTTTTCAGTATTTCACTTGCAGTTTATTCGTTTCAATTATGATCATGTATTCACGTCGAAAACAAACTCAAAACCGTCTTTTGTCGCGTGAAAAGAACGACCTGTGATTATGAGTCTAACCTGGGCTATTTTGCAGAAAAACCAAGCAAAACCGAAAAAAAGAATACCCTTAAAAAAACCAAAACAAACGGTGACAATTTATCTGATTGATACCAGATGATCGCTGATGTTCAATTAGCGAGTCCGGGCAGGTGCTGCCACTTCAGTCTAATTGAGCCAAGCCTAAATTTAAACCTATCTAAAATCTAATATTTACATACTTATGAGTATTAACTTAGCCATGAATATTCTCACTGAACCCTTAAGAAACATAAATTATTAGCCAATAAAAAACTTTTTAAATTAACGTAATACCCAAACTTGCGCCACGGTATAAGTTAATTTTACAATTTTGATTTAGTATCTTCCTTAACTTTGCTCAGAACATCTAAAATAAGGAAAAAAACCCAAGGGAAAGTAAAGCTTTCTATCACGCCTTTTAATTCCAAGACATTACGTGACTTTGAAACTCTGTGGTCAGACTTTTTGCAGTTGTAAGACGCAACCACGGACAGACCAGAGAAGTTGCGTAAATTAGGAAAACAAAACAAAAACAACAACAACAACAAAAACAACAACAACAATAACAACAACAACAATGATAACAAAAAGTATTATCTCCTCTCAATACAAACTCTTCCATATCATACGAGCAGTGTAATTATCATGTGCGATCTTACTAAATAACAATATATTTGAATAAGCCAGTGAAGCATGATTTTCAACACTTTCCTTTTTGTCTATGATCTATGGTGAAAACTTTTTATATCATTGTTTGTTAAAAATGATGATAGAAAAGACTTGTCATTAAAAAAAAGAACAAAAAACCTAACGTGATGTCTGTAAATTCAGATACGCTATCAGGTGTAAACTTCTCTATGTAATAATCTTTTACAACGCCAGCGTTGAGAGAAAAGGTTAATCAGGCATTGAATCTTTTAACTTTAATAGATAAAGTTCATTTTGAAACTTATGGCTAGCTTTAAAAAAAATGGAAACTATGATGTATGATGATGGATAAAAAAAAAAAAACCACGGACAGTACCAAAATCTTGCCAACATAAAAGGACAAGTAGTGATAAAGGCGATAGGACATTTCACAAAGCTTTTACCAAAGAGCATTACGGTATAATTACAAAAACAAAACAAACAAAACCAAAAAGAAAAAAAAAATGTAAAACAACATAAACAAACCCAACTAAACAAACAAGAAAAAAAAGAAATAACAGCAACAAAAAGAAAAAAAATAACAAAAAAAAAAAAAAAAAAGCAAAGAAACGAAACAAAATTGTTTAATATTAACTGAATTAAACCACTTGAAAGTTCTTTAGATGGTATAACTTATGTTAGGTTACAGCACGGCAATTTAAAGCAACTGAAATTGAATCTACCTAAAATAATAAGAAAAGTATTTACCTGAAGAATAAGCAGCTCTATGTCTTGGCATTTGTCATCTCTTTTGCCCCAGCCTGGTGCTCTTTTCCCCCAGCCTGGTGCTCTTTTCCCCCAGCCTGGTGCTCTCTTGCCCCAGCCAGGTGCTCTTTTGCCCCAACCTGGCGCTCTCTTGCCCCATCCAGGGGCTCTCTTTCCCCAGCCAGGAGCTCTTTTCTCCTGGTCTTCTTCGTCCTCAAGAATAGACTCTAGGTCGAGAGAGCGTTTGCCCCAACCTGGTGCTCTTTTTCCCCAGCCTGGTGCTCTCTTGCCCCACCCCGGAGCTCTTTTGCCCCATCCAGGCGCTCTCTTGCCCCAACCAGGTGCTCTTTTGTTTGTCATATCGTCATCATCCCAGGTTGAGAAAACGGTATTGCCTTCAAGCTCAACATCGTCGTCCGTCTCCTCCAGCCCGTCTCTTTTGGCCCAGCCAGGAGCGCGCTTTTGTCGACTAGAGGATGAGAGCGTTGAAGGTGAAATTGGTGAAGAGGCACTGTCTGGTGAGGAGATGGCGTCGCTGACCACATGATCTGCTGATGCTCTGAGCCCGAACATGAGTAACAGTGCTGGAACGGCAATGTAGCCAAATTTGGCATATATTGATGAATTGAGGCAGTTGTCTCTCATTGTGCTGTCGAACGAGTTAAATAAATAATGTTACTCAAAATAAACAGATTGCTGTTAAAAGCTGAAGAAAACTCCGCAATTCTGAAAGACAGTTGTGCTTCTCTCTAAAGGTAAATGGGCTCGTCCCTGCTTGTTCTTTCAAACGTTTTGGATTTATATATGGAGTGGTTGACTCGTGGGCTGCATTTTTCCTCCCCTCCTTTCGTTCAGTCAATGCGCGCGCAGGCGATCGTTTGTGACTTCCAGTTCTCTTCTGCTTATGATTTCCTCGCCTCTCCCAGGGGTCACCGCATCTGGTCGCCCCTCCCCAGTCATCAACTCCGTGACGCGCAACGTACAGATGGAGTTACGAGCGTAGATGTCTATCATAGGATGGGGTAGGCAAAATGTGAGGAAAGTTAACATCACTTTCTCATGACAGGCATCGGTAGATGATGAAACCATATTGAAAATTATTTTCTTTATAAAAGAGCTTACCGGTAACACAGATTGATCTGCACTTGACAGTGATAGGACGGACCTGGTTAGAGGAACAGAGTTTTAAATTTCTGGCTCGATCTATTTTGTTTTTTACCAGCAGTGACAACAGAGATGAAAAAGAGAGGAAGAGCCAAGGAAATACATATAAACCAGAAGTAATTAACGAAACGCTGAAAGATTGGACAAAAGAAGGACAGCGAATCGGCAAGACATAGAGCCTGTTGGAATTATTTAAAAAAAACAACACCAATAGAAATTTCCACAGTAAAGTGCACCTTAGGGTACGTTTTTGTAGAAATGCATAGCTTTCTGATAAGAGTTTAGAAGTATCTTAAAATAGGTTAGGAAACTACACAAGAAACTGGTTTGCCATATTGGGTTATGCCTCTCACACGAATGTCACACATTTACTTCTTGACATTGTAACTCAGCATTACAAGAGTTACCCGTGATGTGTAGGTGATAAAACTATGCACCAAACACGTGAACTAGCATTTTGATCATACATTTTATGGATTTTTGTGTTTTAAACAACGACTGACAAACAGTGTTTAGAAAGACTTGATATATTTTTTATTACTCTTTTCAAAGATAGTTACAAACATTCACATTTTCCCTAAGTGTTTAAAGCACAGCTAAAAGATTAAACATATTTTTGAAGAAGATACCTTAGATTTTTACTTGAAAAAGGCTACTGCGATTTCTTTCTTCGCTATCTCCTCCAAAACCACTCAATGTTCTGGAATGAAGTTTATTGAATTTTGAACTGCCAATATCGACCCAGTAAAAACTAAAAATGGGTAGATTTAGGCTATAAAATGTTTTTGAAAATTCATTGTGTTTTGTTGCATTAGACCTATTGCCGAATGAATCTATTCCTCTTTAAGATTTTGAATTTCCGTCAGCCATTGTGCGAAGAAAGAATTTATCATTAACCCGTGTCCCAGTGAACAGATGGCCTATTCAGAGCTACATGAGAAACAAACAATGACGCATTCGAGGTTTTACTTTTAGCTGTATTGCCCAGACTTTAGAGACTGTAGATCTAGATCTAGAATTTCAAATAGAGTATTACGGGAAGCGAAGGATTACAGACTGAAAAAAAATTACAATGAACACATTTTTTAACAAAGAGCTGCTTAAATTAGAGTTTTTCGTGGAATTAGACCAATTCTGCAGATCATCCAAATCCAAAAAAAAAACAAAAAACAAACCTAAATCTTTACATAAAGACCCTTTCATATTGAGTTTAAAAAAAAGATAACTTGATTCCTTGATCTAAAACGTGGCCTTACGAGGATAAAGATGTTGAGCTCTTCTCTGAACAACGATGGCTCTTTTCATTTTATCCTAAAACATGTATGTATCAGAAGAATTTAAATTTAAAGCTCTGAAATAAATAACTGTGCAGGATGTAAATCTGTAGTATTATGAAGTTTACTTTTCTTTTCCACGTTGATCTCTTTCCCAATGGTTTATTTCAACGCTTATATTTGATGTTTACAATAATCGGAAACACACGACGAAAACTTTAGATAAATCAAGACTTTTCTGCATTACAAATTTCAATAAACCACGCTACATTCCGGCCTCACAAAAAAGTCCCAGGCAACATTCCCGTGACAGCAATAGCATCGCTTTACAACATATTACAGAGGTGATACGCAGTCATATCCCATATAGCAAACAGCAGCTGTAAGATCCAGGCACTTTCATAGTATACAGCCTAGGAAACAGGAGCAGGTATGACTATTACGTTCCCGACCCTGAAATATTGGAATTCACACATTTATATGATAGCCCTGCGTCAATTTTTCTTCTTCTTCTTCTTCTTCTTCTTCTTCTTCTTCTTCTTCTTCTTCTTCTTCTTCTTCTTCTTCTTCTTCTTCTTCTTCTTCTTCTTCTTCTTCTTCTTCTTCTTCTTCTTCTTCTTCTTCTTCTTCTTCTTCTTCTTCTTCTTCTTCTTCTTCTTCTTCTTCTTCTTCTTCTTCTTTTTTGCGTTCTCGATTTTCTTTCAAACATGCACCATTTCACCAAAGTAAACAACAAAGTTACGCTCTATATGCATACTGGTTAGGTGAATTAAAATACATTCTAAAGTGTACTTTTGGGGGTAGAATAAATAAATAAAGGCTCGTTGTGAATTCCTTCTCTAACATTTCAATTAAGGGGCTGGAATTTGAATTATCATATGGACTGACTACCAAAATCATGATTGAGAAAATTCAAACAATTGAATTTCCAAGATAACTATTGTCAAAAAATCCTACAGAAAGACTTCCAGACTTGCAAGATAAGAATTGTAAAAGAGTACAAGATACTCTTTCAAGATAATGTTAGTAAAATCCATAAACACAGGTTTCCCAGATACTTATTTTAAACAATCATAAGTATAGACTTCAGAGATAAAAATTATGTGAAGTTGCGATAAAGGACTTCCAAGATAATCATTATTCAAAAAAACAAAACAAAAACAAAACATGAAGGAAGACATCCAAGGTTATTATATAAAACGATAAGAACCAAAGTTCGCGTTTCTGTTCAAATTTTAACGAGGTACGTATGACATAACATCTCAATGGCTTCCTTAAAAACCAATGATTAAGTACATTGTATTACACAACACTAAATGAAATCTGTAACATCTCATACTCCTTTTAACTTCAGCAGATCTTCAAATTTAAGAAGTATTGCTGTAGATGAATGTTTTGAAAATTGGGCACTCATTGGACACGACAGACAAGCTCTATTTCTGTCATCCACAAGAATCGGAAGTCCTGATCAACGGGTTCAGGAAATCGACCTCTCTGAAACCTGTGTCAAAACAATCCAACAGGATCGGAGGATCCAGAGCGATTCTCAGAACTGATTATTTGAAGTGTTTTTTTTTTACTCTGATATAACTATGAAACCCCATGTTTAGAAAAAATGGTGAGTTTATTCCTTTGCAATACTGAAAATTAGGCTAAATAATTTTTTTTTGTTGTAAAATCCTTGTTTATTCATAGCTCTTTTCTAAATGCTTATTATCAAAGGGTACGAGTAATATGGAATTCTTGCAAACCGTGGACCTCTATGAACTTTTTGAGGAAATTCATAACCTTTTATTAAGGGTTTTTAAAGGATCTTTAAATAGATTGGAAGAGTGCAGACTTCACTTTTTTTTTAAACTTGGAAGATTCCACAAAGTGCGTGTTTTGAATGGACTGGATACTTAAACTATAGTGATAGTTGCAGAGACGAATTCAATAGCCAGGGAGGGATATAAGTAAAAGAATGAATCAAAGGGGGAGAGAGGGAGAAAGAGAGAGAGAGAGAGAGAGAGAGAGAGAGAGAGAGAGAGAGAGAGAGAGAGAGAGAGAGAGAGAGAGAGAGAGAGAGAGAGAGAGATAGGGAGGAAGGAAGAATAAGTATGGTATGTGAGAAATAAAAGGAAAGGGAATGTAAGTGTTCCAGATTTGGTTTGGTGATCTGTTTGGTTCTGTTTGCCTAGGGGTAATATTCAAAGCCAATCAAGCGACTCGTCCGTAGAAAATAAGGCTGAAGTCCGCTTGTAAAAATTACTTTTAATCCAACACAATGCTAACCGATGGCTGACTAACAAGAGGTTGACTTAATAATCTTTGTACGTTGACTCACGGCTCACAAAAAGTTGACTGACTGGAAGCAGTTTCGACTCTTATTCCTACTAGATCTCATCGATTTATCTTAAAGAGGAATTACATAAATTATACAAGAACATTCTTGGTACAAGAAATGATTAATGCGCTATAAAATAGCAACCAATAAGAACAAAGGTAAACAAAGAATAATGAAATCATCATTATGTTAGGGCTAAGTGAGAGATTCCAGTAGAATCTAGACCACAAAAGTTCAAGACATTTTTCTCACAGTGCGAACTATGTTCAACAAACAAGACTAAGTTCTTAGACTTGAAATACAAACATTATACAATTAAAGAAAACAATGTCAATATAGATCTAAGTCTACCCAAAGAGTACGCACCTACCCAGGGTTTGGACGTGAGTTGGAGCAATAGATCACAATCCGTTACAGTTAGAAAGAGACAGAATAAATATTTATTCAAGTAAGCATTTTACTTAATTCTATATGGGGAAATACTGAGGGTCACTGTCCTCTCACATTCTATATTATCGATCTTAGGAGTTTCAAATTTCGCAGTGCATGTTTTGTCCAATTCTTTCTCATTTTTAGCTGTTTTTTTTTACATTTTAATTGGTTTGCCTTCTCATTCAGTTCATATCTAGATTCCTAGAAATCATTTATTTTCTTGGGTTCTACTTGGGAAACATTATTAAGTATTTACAAACATGATTCCCTTTCAAATAAACAGGCAGTGAAAGCATTAACGCTGCAGAAAAGCTTTACTATAGTAACAAATTTATTTGCTCCAAGGACATTCATTTAAGAGCTTTAATGTATACAAATAAGTGAGAAATTGAAATTCTTCTCATGCGTCGCAAGAGGACATTCTTTCTTACATGAATGGAGTAGATATCTCAAGGGAAAAAGGAAGCCCGATCTGAGGGCTTTTCTTCATTCAAATCTTATTTTGTTTACCTCTCCACCTAGACCATATGTAGTACTCATTTGATTTACTGCAGATACAATGTTGCTTTACCTGATGCGGTGAAAATTGGTCTCCAGTATAAAAAATAAACTTCGGTAGGATACATAATACTCAAGCAAACTTCAAAGTTTCTCTCCATTGAAGCCTATTGCTGGTATTGGCTTCTTTTGTGGATAATATGGTCTCTAAAGAGGTACTCTTAGGGCGGCATATTCATTTCTCTAAACAATGAGTTCAATAAATAAATATAAAGTTTAATCCAAAACAAAGATGTGATTATTTGAGGTAATATTTTTAATCTGGGTATTCAATATTGAGTGTTCCTCTAATTGTGGTTCCAAATGAAGGCTAGAGGCATGTTTCACAAATAAATTAAAAAAACAGAAACAAAAACAAAAAACTTTTAAATTTTTGGGTGGAAAAGTTTGAAAGCTAGCCTGTGGATTTACATTTTTGCGAGTTTATTCCATTTGAATAACAGCTTCAGAAACACAGAATTAAAAAATGAAGTATTGAATTTGAACTTTAGTCTTCAAAAGCTTCTGCTGTGGATGTAAACGTTCTGGTTGTATAGATAAAAATAATCCTGAGAGAACGAGCACTGCTCAGAAAAATGCTCACTCTCTTTATCTACTTATGACAAGGTTACAAATCAAGAGATCAATTTATTTTTCATTTCAATACCATATGACAGATTAATTATAGAAATGCTTTGTGTTTTGGATTTCGATGTGAGTTTATGAATAGTTTAATGAAGACCTGTCGAGCTTTAAGTCTCAGTTTAGATCTATAGGATCTAGATTAAACAAAACATAATGCCAATACAAGCACTCATTATGAAAAAAATCTGTTCTAAGTCAATTTTTTTTTCATTCACTGTGATTCGTCGACATTTTCGATGCAAACTAGTAAGCCTTACAATTCTAGATGAGATCTATACACCCTAAAGTGTGAGCAACACAAATGAAGATGCGTTTTGTGTAGCCAAAACCTTCTTTAGTGGAAGCAGACCCGGAAGTGAAAAGATGGTGGCGCTTTGAGGCCAAGTCGCACAGTGTGTAGCCACACTAGATCTAGACCTAGTGTTTCTGGGTTCATTATTACATTTAGTTTGGAGCTAAGATAAGACCTTCATATTAAAGTTTGGAAAAAAACCCACTCTTGTTTCGTATCAAGAATTAAATTGAACTATTACTGACAAAAAGCCTCAGAGGTGGAGCCAGTTCGGAAATTTATTTTCCCATTAAAGTTTAAAAAGTGAGGTGATTTTTATGATTTTTTTGATAACCAAAACTTTTTCTATCTTGATAAATATCATTGATGACGAATCTTAACCTGTAATTGAAATTTTAACTGGAGTTAAAATTGGCTAATATTGCTCTGAAAAACGAAGGTTCTCGTCACAATGTCTAACTTTTACTTTTTGCTCATATTTTACTTTTTCTTCTGCATTATGTTCAAATAAGAGATTATTCCCATACTTTGCCAATTATTCATCATTTACTAAAACTAAGAGAAAATATCTTATGTGAGAAAGGGTTGTTGGATATCTCATTTATGAAAAAAAAATGAAGTTAATGTTTTGAGAGATAAAGATTTGCTTGTTATTTTGCTCATTGATAATATCCATGTTAAGCCTAATTGTAGTGTTTCTCAAGAGCAAAATATGAGGAACCTCCAAGTAAGGGTAAGAATGAAATTTCTTTAGTTTCAATAATTTTTAATAAAAAATAAAGACTAAACAATTCTGCAGAAAAGAATTGAAACATGACAATTTGATGTAAATTATAATAACAAGTATTGCTAGCCGTTAATACGTTAGTGTTTCTTCTTATAGTTAAAAAAACGCTCCTGGGTTAAAATTTGTTTTATACAAAACTGGTATTTGAAATTCATGAGTTATATGTGATTTTTTTCGTTTAAATTTTCCTTTGTTTTAAGTGTCCAGGAATGTAACTTCTGTTACCGTTTTAATCGTATACTTTGAAACTTGTCAACTTTTCATTATACCTTATAGATTTACTAATTATTCAACTAAAAGATATGATACTGATTCTAATAGCTTTTGTTCAATTGCTGCAAAGAAAGTATTGTTCGTAGTGGCGTGGCAGAGAGGTTTTCACCAATAATTGTAATGTTGCCTTCATTTTCACCAAATTCCTTCAAACTCTTCTACTGGTTACTAAAATAAACTAGACCGAGATCTAGGCTGGCTACTATGTTTATATTAGCTTTCGGGACTGTTAACTATAAAAAAAAACCCTGGTTTAGTTCATGTAGCTATGAATGACCGACCTGTTTATTGAGTCACAAATTTTTTCGCGGGTTTTTTGCCATGTATGACAGATACTGTCAGTACAAAGTTCAGTTAACTTCATTCGTTTATATTGAGTGGTTTCAGCGAAGATGGCTTTGAAAGAAATTACAGCTGCCTTTTGTAATAAGAAAAATATCGAAACATTTCAAACAAAACTTGATTAGTATTCATACCAGCGACACACGTCTCAACCATCGCTAAGAAAGAATATGTTGTGATCTCTTTTTTCCCAATAATTGAAATCATTTATTTCAATGGCCCTCCAATTTTTTTTCTCTTCCTGTCTCTCCTGAAGGATTTTGTCCACATTCTTTTTACCCTGAGGCTATCGATGCTGTAAAGTTGAGAAGTTTTATCTCTCTCATGTAAAAGATATTAAAGTCTGAAAAATGAATACTTCGTCTTGAAGCTTTTATATAATAACAAACCTGGTTACTTCAAAATACATTTTTAAGATGAGAGAAAGTAACACTTACTTTCATTGTAAAGCCTACAGCAATATCTAGAGAACCTGAATTTTTCTTACCTTCTAGAAACCAAACATTTTACGTGTAGCGAAGTTTTTTCACATACCTGGTCATGTTTAAAACGCTTTCCTAGACACTGCTTCTATAAAGTTGGATGTGCATGCATGTCATAGGCAATTATGAATACACGAGATATTTTTGTGCTCTCTGTTGGATCGCATTGCTAAAGCCTGTTTGTTTGAAAATAATACATGGATTGTAGTACCACGATCGCCTCAGCTCGCATAGCTGTAAGCAACAGGTCTAAAAACCGTGCTTTTGTGAAGTTGGCCTTCGGTACATCTTAAGACAAGACTCGAATACATCAGCCAGCAAAGCATTGATACCGTACGATATTTCAAACAAAGAGCCACCAAAAAAACAAAAAAACCCCAAAAAGGCTGGTCAAAAACATCTATTGTATCCACTCTCATAAAGAGACCTCAATAGACTCTCTGAAACTAATAAAGCAAGCAAACTAACCAGCACTTGAGAACATGAACATCTTCCTAAGTTTTTTTTATCACAGCAAACAATGGCGACAATCTAGAGCGACAATATACAGGCGGAGGAGTCTGTGGATCTCTCGGCACCCGGACATTAACCGACTAATCTAGAGATTTAAATACCTAATCCCTGATGTGTGCGATGATTATATAACCAGTTTATTTTTCCGATTTAGACTAGAGCCAAGCAACTGAAATTCGGTTATTGCGCAGTGATTAATCTTTACACACAAATCAATATCTCTAGTTTCTACATCTATTGAGCATTGTTTTCATGGAAAAATTCTTTCTCATTATTAATGATCTTCATCGAAAGGTGCCGTATCATATAAAAGCCACACTCTAACGCGTCACGTGTTTTCAGTAGTCAAATCCCTATATCGCGCCATAAAACAATGGATGGTTTATATCCTAATTTGCTTTAAAAAAAATTATCACTTTTTATCGTTGGAAAGTCTTTGTCAAACGATTCTGTTTACCATGGAGTCACTCTCTACAAATGGCTGTATAACCTCTCACAGCCATATTTTATCATCCGCACTTGAAAAGTGTTTGACCAATCAGCCTTCATTCAGTAACTAACGTTAACCGTCTTCGCGCAGTGATGAGCGTTATCCGTCTTCGCTTAATAGCCACAGACAGAGTTACGTACCGCAAGCATGAGTCATAACGTAACTAACACGTGATTTCCCTAATGACGTGAGCAAATCGGCTTGCTTTATATTCATCGGAAGCCGCAAGCGAGCATTAAGCTTGGTCAGTGTGGTCAACTGTTAAAACCAGTGAAATCTGTTGCTACTGTTGGTAAAACTGTCTCGGATCATGTGATCGTTATGTAATGTAACTGTGTGAGCATGCAGTGGAAACACAATCTACACAGAGCGCTTGCACCTGTTCCAGGCTAGTACTCAGTACCGGTTGCATTAAAGCATCGGTGGCAGTCATCATGTAACCCTTGCATAACAGTTACGTTATCGATGGGAAGGCTAGCATATTTGCGAAAAGCGATTATGCTACGTACCACTGGGTGGGAAGAGTTTATGCAAATGATGTCACTCAGTCTTAAAAATATAACGTAGTAGTCTAGCTTAGGGCCCGTTAGCCTTTCCTGCGATGGGGAACCTCAGAAATTCTGAGCCAACTGGTCCTTAGCTAGACTAGGACGCTATACTTTTAGACTGACCATCTTCATTTGTGTACGTGAACTCCTCCAGCCTAGCGTTACGTAGTATAACCGCTTTCCGCAAACATGTCAGCCATCGAGAACGTAACCGTTATGCAAGGGTTACATGATGACTGCTAGCGAACATTTAATTTTACGAAGTATTCATCAAGCTCGCTGTCAGCGCAATGTTGTGTGTGTATCAAATGAATGCTCACACTTACATAATCCGAGACAGTGTTATTGGTAAACAACGCAAAGCGATTTGCTCACGGCACAAGGAAAACCATGTGCTGATACGTTTTCACTCATGATCAACGGTACGTAAGCCTTCTGCGAAACATGAGTAATGACCAACGATAACCCCCTCTTGTCACTAAATAAACTGAAGTCTCTTCGCTTTATATCTAAATTTAACCCGCTTAAAGTCTAATGTTAACCCTCTTCGCTTTATGTCTAAAGTTAGCCCTCTCAAAGTCTAACGTTAACCCTCTTCGCCTTATGTCTAAAGTTAACCCTCTTAAAGTCTAACGTTAACCCTCTTCGCTTTATGTCTAAAGTTAGCCCTCTTAAAGTCTAACGTTAAACCTCTTCGCCTTATGTCTAAAGTTAGCTCTCTTAAAGTCTAACGTTAACCCTCTTCGCTTTATGTCTAAATTTAACCCTCTCCGCTGACTAACGAAAATTACTTTGCCAAAAGTCTGCAGTTTATTCTCTTCGCTCAGTGACTTTTGTTGATAATCCTCTTCACTGTTTTACTTTCTTACCACTTAACGACTGTCTCGGTCAAACCTTTGCTGCCTCGTCAGATCTCTTTCCAATGTTTATAAGTTTGTCCTAAAATAACCACTGTTTTCTGTAATGCTACTTGGAATAGGAATTATATAAAAAAAAGAGGTGCGCCGTTTCTTGGGAGGTTTTCACTAAACTAATAAAAAACATTAACACCTAAATATTTCTAGAGTAAGTCAGAAAATAAAATGATATAAAAAGCTTCAAAAAAAAAGAAAGAAGATACTCACTGGTGAATAAAAATCATATTTTTGCTTCTGACTGCTAGGGAAATTGAGCCAATTATTCTACACAGTTCTGTGAAGAAAAACAGTTGTGTTCTCTGAGAAAACATTAGGCTTTAAGTTCCGGCAACAGCTGGTCCCAAAAGCTTGTTCCCTTATATAGAGACTCCGCGATTTCTCGAGCTTCAATTTTGCTGATCGCAGGCGTTTATTATGACACCAAGAAATAAATAAATATAAAAAGAAAAGAATAGGATATACTAGGTCCTATCGCATAGCAACAATTGTATACGTCCAAAGTTGTGATCTCTGTGTAAAATATCGATGCTTCCTTTAGATTAAACTGAAAAATAATCGTTGGGCATAAGAAGAGAAAAATAAGAAGAAGACAGGCTACTACAACCAAATTCTTGTTAGACTGAAGAAGGAGCAAAATAATATTAATTAAATAGATTCACTTCTTCCGACAGATTTTAGCTCGTGCCTAAACTAATGGTATGCGCTGTGTGGCTAATCGGAATAAAAATGTCTTCGCGAAGCTACATTCTATACCGTTTTGATGTGGATCTATTTCTAACCAGTTCATCTTATTTTCCTCATACTTCGAAAATTTTGTCTCATATTCATGAAAAAACAACTGCTACTTTTTAATATACCATAAAACATGGATCCTTATCCAACCTTGTTTATTTCTCTTCTATGAGACTTCAAGAGGAATGTACCTTGCGCAATGCCAAAGCGACAGTAGAAACCGTTTCGACATGTTGCGTCGCATTATTACGCCGTCCACTGCTCCAAGTAAACTTCTTTCTGTGCACCAAGTAACGTCCTATATTGTGAGTTTGGGAAGGTATGAACCGGAGGGCCGGGGGCGTGGGGAAGTTATAACATCCTAACAGCTGGCATCGTTACAAGCTGTAATCGGGCTTCAGCATAGGCATCCTTTGAATTCACAAATAACACGGTTAGTTTTTCCAGACCGAACTCAGGGGCCAGCAACTCCGCGGAAACAATTTGCTCCGATGAGCGGCCCGGCTCACTGTTAGAATCAACCCTGGGAAAGAAAACGGGCACTGCTGCGATCGCCCTTACCAAAACATGGCGAGCTGTAATGTCATTTTCCAAGCTGGACGTATTCTCCAGTGTCGATAGAGGAAAAAAAAAAATGAGAACTTGATTCTCTTTTCCTGAAGAATGGAAGAAATTTAATTACAGATTTTCTCTAAATTTCGAGCAAGAAAAAAAAGATGACTGTAAAGTTACTCTTTGACATATGCAATTTCCTTGCCATTCGCCTTGTGTAGGCAGTAAATATTTTTTATATTCTATAAAAAGTTGTTGCTTAGTTAAAAAAAAAATATAATAATTACTTTGTTGATTGGCTCTAGACTATCCCCATCCTCCCCTTTTACTGCTTTCATTGTAAGAGTTGGCATCATTTTCTAAAAGATTGGATTAAAAGGCAAAAGATTTTGATTATTTAAATGCTAGTCTGTGGAAGAAGCAAAACGATTTTCCGAAACCTACGTTTTCGAAGGGTTTATTTGTTTTTTGTAATTTATCATCTTTTTGCTATATTACGGTTTTCTGTAAGACAAAGATGATTTCTCAACCATTCAATACAATATTTTTTACGAGTGTTTTTCTTCCCATTCTTCTCTTTAATCTTCCTCTCCATCTGCTCTCCCACACTCAGCTTTCTTCCTTCCTTCTAGTCCGGTGCCTCTCGTTGCTCTTATTTACTTCTCTCTCTCTCTCTCTCTCTCTCTCTCTCTCTCTCTCTCTCTCTCTCTCTCTCTCTCTCTTGCTCTTCTTCTTCACTCTCCAGCTTCCTTTCAGCCTCCGCCTCTTTCACTTCTTAATACCTCCTTAGCCGCATCTTTTTGTGCTGCGTCGCGCGGCTTTCAATTGTCTGATCTCTGGGTAAAACTTGATTGTATGCGGATACAGCCACAATAAAAGCTCAGGATTTCTTTTTGTTTAACTAATACCAATTCATCAAGGAAGTTACACCAAGAGACTACAAAAATGTCCGCATGTCATAGCTCGCTTTGATGAAGGCTATTACTTGGTGTAATAGTTTGATGAAAATTAGATTTCTTGGGCGACACTGTACCGTTGTATCACAATTTCCTTATAATTCTGAACTGAATTGTTTGGATATCCTAAAGAGAACTGCTTAAAATCTGTTGAATCTGTAGCAAGCTCGTTGATGTATCTTCTTCTCTCATTAATTTAAAAAAATTGAGACGGCTTGGGCTTCTCATCCATTCCCAATCCGAATCTTTTCTTGAACGCACGAATAAAAAATGATTGTTCAAAGCTCTCGCATCATAATCTTTTTGGTTACTCAAGAAATTTGTCAAGGTTAGATACATTAATTCTGAATACACTTCATTTTTAACTGATCATACACTGCATTTTAATTCTTAGATTGCTCTATCTAACAATATTATGGTTGACAGAAGCTCTTTCACTGAGTGTCACATAAGTGCATGCGACATCTTTAAGGCGTTTTGAGAATTATTTTTTGAATAATCGCTAATGTTTTGAAAAATTAAATCAAACATTGAGATGCGACGAAATGTTATTTCTAGAGCTATACAATAGAGTCTGCAGCACTGGCAGAGTTTGGAATAAGCCACAGGTCTAAGCTTAGCTTTAGCTGAACGTTTAATTCCTAATTGATACTAAATATTTTGTCACGAGAAAGTCTAATTGATTCTATATATTTTGTCACGAGAAGTACAAAAATGATGTGTTTCCGTCATACACTCTGGAAAAAATTCTTTTGCGAAGGTGTGCTTGATTTTTCTTTGTATTTTATACGAAGATCAATATTGAGACATTTTTCTCATATCAAAGATTTCCAGAAAACAAAAAGATATCAAATCAGGACTAGGTTTTTACATGTTCAGTTGATCTCGCGCAATAATAATAATAATAATAATAATAATAATAATAATAATAATAATAATAATAATAATAATAATAATAATAATAATGATGATGATGATGATGATAATAATAATAATAATAATAATAATAATAATAATAATAATAATAATAATAATAATAATAATAATAATAATAATATAGTTATTTAGTCAAAAACTGTACAACCAAAGGGAAACATAAATTTCAAACGAAAGCAGGCATTCAGTTCTAACACAAAGCATTCAGTTGCGCTATGGGGAAAAGACAATTAATAAATGAACAAAACTTTTCCCTCTGGTATATGTCCGAATTTGCTTTGATTCTTCGACAGAATAGTCTTATAAGAATTTCTTAGGTACTTTAAGCCTATATTATTGTCAGCTAGTTATTTTAGTAGCATATCTTATTATCTTGATGGTGTAATTGAGATACACAATTACAGAATGTCTTAATGAACGAGCATTAAAAGATATGAGTAGTTCAATTTACACCACAGTTTTACATTTTAACGGACGTCCTTCAGTTTGCAATAAACTCTGATGGCCCGACATAAGCCCCTGCATAGCTATGACAGCTCAGTGCCAAGACACGATATTTCAATAGATGCATATCAATTAAGAACCGGCAACCAATGTCCCTTATTTCATTTCCAGCAAAACCAAAGGCACTAAAGTTTTGATAATATTGGTGCAGCTCAAATGATTTTAAAAATCAAGATATGCATTATATAACATAGTTATCGCGATGAAGATCTTGCTTTTAAATCTAGAAGAAGATTTGAAAAGCTTTTAAACTCAATAGAAGTTTTACAAAATGTAATTTTTTAGGCCTCACTGAGTCACTTGTAAGCATCTTCTGTGCTACTCTTATGTAGGATACTATGAAGTCAAGATGTATTATGATCTTTTCCAGCTGTTCTAGTTTTATTTTGTATCAAAATTTAGTTCGTCTTGATAATAATGTCTCATCAAATAAAAAAAGTTTTCCTTACAAACCGAAGCCCACAAGGGAAATTGTATCAAATAAAATACCATTTTGTGTAAATCTTTAGTGTATTAGTTGAATAAATAAATACGTAAGGTTGACAATATTATCATGTTCTGAATCACCTCTCTTTCCCTTCTAAAGCTTTCCTAGCCCTGTTTGATTTTTTGTGTTCACGAGACAAGCCCTTCGGGACAGCACCGCCGGAAACAGGAAAAAAGGTGAGTTAGTTCCTGAACCCCTCACCAGCGTTAGGTTAGACCTGGTCAGATCCAGCGCAATACCACAGGGTTTGGGATTTGATCTGGCTTTTCTGAATTCATGTTTATTTCAACCAGGCTCCGAAAAATGATCTAAAAAAACTAATGTAACCTGCTATGCATAGATCTACAAGACACTATGACCTTAAAATGTCTGAGAGGGTGTTCTAGTACTGTAATACTATGATTGAAAATACTTCTTTTTTTTCTTCATTGGAAAAAAAAAAACAGCAACAAACTGGAAATGTGTTTCATTTAAAAACCAAGCTGCTAAATAATTCAAATAAACATAAAATAACATTTCAAAACGAAAATATTAAAATGCAAATTTTCACCCAATCCAGATTTTTTTTAACCGTCATAGGATAAGAACTTCCTGGCCGTGCCAAACAGGCACAAACATCCTTGGCGTGCTTGAACTGTCAAGTGGGAGGGACATCATGACAAGCGAATGGAAAAACGGCTGTGCAAAGAAAAGTTCATAGCGCTAGCAATTCTTGCACAAAAAAATCATGTTTCCGTCTCAGAAAAAAAATTTAAACTACAGCAAAGTAGCACTTTGTTCTTTGTGGTAAACTTACCCAAATAAACAGTCAGGTTGATATATTTATCACTTCATGATACGTAGTAAGGCAGATAAACTCCCCCCCACACACACATACACACACAGCTAATACTATGCAAAACGATGAATAAGTTTAGATTTTTTTTTTTTTTCCTTCGAAACATTAATCCCACTCTCATAAAGCTTAAAGCACGTTTATCTACATAAATTGACCAAATGCGTAGCGTCCGATTTCCCTGACCAATTACAAGATTGGAATCTCATCAGTTCTGTACCCATAGATGGTGTGAAATATCTTGTTTTGCATATCGAAAACTCTGCCTTTATGTTTGTCCACAGAGAGCGAGAGAGAGAGAGAGAGAGAGAGAGAGAGAGAGAGAGAGAGAGAGAGAGAAGAGAGAGACAGATAGATAGAGAGTGAGAGGGAAAGAGAGAGATAGAGAGAGAAAGACAGATATACATATGTATATATATATATATATATATATATATATATATATATATATATATATATATAAAGAGAGAGAGAGAGAGAGAGAGAGAGAGAGAGAGAGAGAGAGAGAGAGAGAGAGAGAGAGAGAGAGAGAGAGAGAGAGAGAGAGAGAGAGAGAGAGAGAGAGAGAGAGAGAGGAAACAACAGAGACAGAGACAGAGAGATAAACATTTTTGTGGTTATTTATAAGTGATCGTTATATGGTTTTACTCGAATGATCACTAATCTATTCAATTTGTTGATCATTCTTTACAAGAAATCCAAACCTGCTCTACGCGTAATTTCGCAGTCACTGAAACGTAAAACGCACCAATAGGACATCGAAAGTCATTGTACATGGTCAACAGTTAGTTAGGCGTCCCGATGGTGTTAAAAAAAAGTCAACAATGTCTGTGAGATTTGGATGAAGCCTCGCATCGTAGTGGTCCACTAATCTAACAATCTGCTATAGACGTTCCCTGACTTTGGAACTTTGAAGGAGGGCATAGAACAACTTTAATAGATGTACAATGAACTGGGTGTATAATTTTGTTGAGAATATATCTATATCTATATCTATATCTATATCTATATATATATATATATATATATATATATATATATATATATATATATATCGATATTTGTTCAAAGATCTCATCTTTAATCCTCTTGGGGATATCCAGAAAACCAATAGACCAAACAAGTAGTGGGCTTAGTAAAAGAAAAGTGTGTCAAAAAAAAAAAAAAAAAATCAAGCAATTTAGGAAATATGTTCCGCTTTTCGAAAACGGAAATTTGATTAGATATCTTTAGATGCACAATTGCATCACAAATGCACCCTTTTTTGTTGTTATGATACAATTTTCAAATTAAAACATACACACACACACAATACTGGTTGTAATGATAAAAATACAAAAAAATGAGTGCAAAGAAGGCTCTCTTCAATAAATGTTTGTCTTGAGCTGATATAACTTGGCGTCCTTTAATTACTGAATATTATCACGTGCTGAGTTAGAGTGATTTTTTTTTTTGTTAGTTTATTTGGATAACCTGGGTGAGGATTCTTAAATACCTCCTGAGTTTGCGTTTCCTGCAGTAAGGACAATAACAACAACCACAGCAGCACAAAAAGGAAAAAAGGATGGGGGGGGGAGGGGGGGGGGGGGGGGCGGGCAAAACCAGGGGAAACACTCACACTGATCGACAGGACTTGATTTTCACCCTTAGATCTAGCAGCTTGCAGGGGGTAAGAACAATTATATGCTCGCAAGCAAAGAAGTTGTAATCTTTTATTGTTCAAATATGTGTAAATTGTCCAAAACTTTATGAAAACTCTTTTGTAAATATATTCTCAATGTAAACGGTTAAAAAGTCTAGTAATATAGTCTAAAATTACTCAAAACATGCCAGCATAAATTAGTATACAAATAAAGCATTACGAATGAAAAAAAAAAGCTTTAAACATTCGTTGATATCCTTTTCAAGGCTCTGTTGATGAAAATTTGGAAATAAGATTGAAAATTACAAGATAGATATGAACAGACGTTAAGTATAAGTTAAAAAAAATTATAAAAAATTGTCACATATACGACCACCCAATGCTATAATATGTGTGAAGTCTCAAATCATGGCCAAATAAATGGAAGATCGTAGAATTTATACTGTAAATTCTATGCGTCAAGTTCCCTCCTTAGGTCAGGTGAGTTAGTCAGTACTCCTGGAGGTGGACAAGAGCACATCTTTCTGGACCATTTCGGCGAAGGATGTCGGCTGTGTTGGACAGACCGCTCACCACGCATGCGCCGAGAGCACTCCGGTTGTGGCTCAGTTGGCCGGACTCAAACCTGCAGCAAGTCAGGAAGCAAAGTTACAAGGCTTTGCAATGTTGAGCATTAATACAAAAAGGGACCAGGAGCAAGTGTACAGTTAACAAGTGAACATTGAATTGAATGAAAGGCTTGCAGGAATAACGTAGACCGAAAAATTGCCAAGTCAAAATAATTGGTTAACTAGACACTGTGTACATTCGTTCATTCATTCTTTCATTCTCTCTCTCTCTATCTCTCTCTCTCCCTCTCTCTCAACTGAAATCAAAAGTAATCAACGCTTTTTATTGAGATTCGCAACAACTTGATCTCATGTCTGCGTCATTTCAACAGAAAAGTTCGTTCACAGCAGTTGGTTTTTTGCTTTTCCTGAATGTTTACAACCACTCTTACAAGATATCGTGCACACAAAGTCGAAAGCAACGATATGATTTGCTTACTTACAACTCCCAAACTTTTGAAGCCGTCACATTTGTCCCTTACCTTCTATACAAGTTTGAGGTATTTAACCAGTCGACTGCTACAAATCACAGTTCTGCGGTATGAATCGGGCACTCCAAATTCAGGTTATAACCAACTTAGCAGAACTTAGTAATATTGCTCTTTTGGGGGTTACTACCTGGACCATGAATATTTTGATGGAATAATCATGGACAAGAAACAACCGGGTGATTGTATGAATCACACTTCTACAGAACAGCCATCTAGCTAGGAGTCCGTCGGAATTTTCTTGCTGTAGAATACATCTACCCACTTTGTGCACCGTGCAATGGCAGCAGTGTGAGAGGCTTACAAAAGGTGTAGATTTTCCAGTATTTCACATACAATATTTTGCCTGGTGTGCAAACAAAAACAAAACAACAACGACAACAAATAAAAAAAAACAACCTGATAGCAGAGCCTTGCATGAATCCTACTTGTAAGATAAAATGTCACGTTTCATGTTGTGCGTTTATTAAACATATTACAATTACTAAAATATTATAGCACTGGAACTTAAATGATACTCCATGAGCCAAATCATAACGGAGTAAGTCATTGGCAATCAGCTCAACCTTTAATTTGGTAGTAGTCATGCTATTTATCCTTAGAAAAAAAACAGGTACGATTCGATCTGCAGATCTTCATCAGAATAAACAGCTAAAATTTGATCTGCATATCTTTATTCTTCTCAATAGAGAGCAAAGAGGAGAGCGAAGTACCTTTTTTAAGAATAAAATGAAAACAAAAAACAAAAAACAAAAAAACAAAACAAAACAAAAACCCAACAACTTAAAACATGATACAAAATCTGGCTTAGACTGGTTTAGGAGAAGACCAATATTCAAAATTCACATCAAACATTTTGTACTTCTGGTAAAAATGAGTTCACACCTTACCATGTGTTCGAGTCAAAGTCATAACACTCGACTGCTGAGGTCGTCCTGTCGCCACAGTACCCGCCTATAGCGTAGAGCAGGTCCTCCAGCACCTCCACGGCGAGATTACTGCATGGTCCGTCAGACAAACAGTCGCAAGCAACAAAAACAATAAGATCAGGTCCTCTGAAATCTACCGAGATTTCTAACTTGGTTATTCGAATTTAATTACACCACATGCTGTGATACAAATTTCTGAGTTATAAGCCTTGCATATGACTATAGCAGAGAAAGTTTGTTCTGAAATGCAAGTTAAGTTTTCTCTGATAACTATGTCTTATCGGTTAAAAGTTATCAAGTCTAAGGTTAATCTCATACGGAAAACAATTAAACAATCTCTAAGCTGTTGTACTTTTTTGAGCATCTAAAATTGAACAAGGAATCTATAAACCACTTCCATTATGAATGATACATGGTTGTATTGCAAAGATAATTTCTATTGCTTATTAAACGTGAAAAGTAATGTAAACGAAATAAAAGATGTAGATGAGAAACTGCAGGGATCAAAGATATATTAGATGTTTATACATTATGAACAATTTATTATGATCTTTATAACAAGAAATCCAAACTGTTGTAACACAAACGTTAAATAGACGAACATGTTACATAGAATGTGATGAAACTCGATTGGCGTGTGGAACTAAGAGTAAAACTATGTTCTTACTTTAATCCCATTGGCATAAAGAACGGACAGAACTCTGATGGGTCATATTTTTGAGAGTTTGATTTGTAATCAAGGGAAAAAATATCCTCTAGCTTGTTTGGTAACTTTGGAGAGATTTTGGTAAAAGTTATAAATGAATTAAACAACAACAACAACAACAAAAAAATCCATCTAAATTTGCTTCTTCTCTTTCTCTCTCTCCGTAAGGGTTTCTCTACGATCTCGGTGGATGAGAATCACCTGCGGGGATGAAACATGGGTTCCAGACCAGTCCACTGGCAGGTGTCTGGGTCATATGACTCCATGACCGAGAGTCTCACAGCACTGTCCACTCCGTCAAACCCACCAACCGCGTAGAGGCGGCCGTTATGGGCAGCCAGACCCAGACCGCTGCGACCTCGAGGCATGCTGGGTAATGGCGCCCAACAGTCCATGTCAGGGTCGTAAAGCTCCACTGAGCGAATGCACTCCATCCCATTGAAACCACCGCACACGTAGACTTTGTCTGATACAGGAGCATTTACATTATACTGTTTGTTTTATGTTTTTTTTTCATTTTTACGTATTTTATATCGGATTTAAAGAATGATGATGTGTGACCCACAACATTGCGAAAATCTATCAAGTCTAAATAGAAACAAATCGAACTTGTTATATATTTACCTTTACTGCTTTGTACACATCATGTGATGTGGTATGTTTTTTTTTTTTTTTATAATATTTAATCATTTTCACCCATGCTACCCGTTTCTTGCGCAGTGAATTATTTTTTCAAGACAAATTACTTTAAAGCTTAAGCGAAGTTATCAGATCCTTAGAACTGAAACAAGGGAGAGAAAGAGGGAAGAAGAGTACAGAAGAAAGACCGAGATAAATAGAGAGAAATTAAGAAAGACAAAAAAAAGGATGGGAAGGACTGATACATATATGTAGAAATTGGAGAAAGAAAAAACAAAGAAAGAAACAGAAAATGACGGACACAAAGGAAGTCTGGTTTTTATACATAAGCAATAGAGTTGCTTGGAATTTTTTTTTCCCTAGGCAAACGAGTGTTACAAGTTTCAAGTATTTCATATGACAAGGGACAATTGCCTCTGCCTGACTTGAAAACACTAAAAGAGAAAACGGAAATAAAATATTTCTCTGCCTCATGAATTAACTTCTTGAAAAGAATTCCTCTGATGTTATTTTTGTCTCACTAGTGACCGATTTCAAATAGATAGTGTCATCATTTACCATTCAAAAAAGGGAAATTGAGAACTCTGAAACATCTGCAGCTTTTCCCGATAAAATTGGAGTGTCACTTGATGAATATTCACGAGCGCTTTGTCGATGTCGCAGGGAACTTTTCTGTCGCTGTTGAAGCAATATTGACTAAAAAACGAAGACTGATTTGTCAAATGCGCGATGGCGCAGGTGAATTTTTGAAAGAGCCTGATCCAGAGATTTGTGTAAAAATCTTAAACACATCAAGAGAAGAGGATTCAAAGATAGATTGTGCATTGTATTCCAACAAGGTAATTTTGAAGTAAAATTGAATCATTATGAAAGGAAACAAGTTTCACCTAATACTCGGTAAGAAAAAGTTGAATACGTCCGTTTTTTCCACTGGTCTATGCGATTATCATAAAAGAAATGAGAAACAGAAACAAGACATTTGGTTTCATCAATTTTTTTTTGTCTGAAATAGCAGGAAAAAGCCGAAATATCTTCATGCACACTTTAAGTAGCATACAACTTTCTTTTTCTCTTTTTCTGCCAACCTCTCTCAATCTCTCCTAACACCCCCCCCCCCCCACCTTTTTTTTTTCTCTTTTTTCCTTATTTATGTTTGGATCGAAAATTTATTGGACTTGTGAAAAGAGTTACTTACAAAAAAAGAAAAAAGAAAAATATCCCCTGCTTTGGCACTGCCTAAATACTTGTCAGCTTTTGAAAATTGTACGAGCTTGGCATCTAGCTTAGACTCCGTTTGAATCTGCCTGAGTAACATAAAGGCTTAAAAATGTAGCACTATTTCTTATAACTTCATTTATAATAAAAGAGAAGGAGCAGAGTGCCTTCTTGACAAGACGAAGAGTCCTTTAGCAACGCAGAGATCTATTGTCATAATTTAAAATCCGGTAGTTTACTATTTCCGCTTCAACCCGACTAAGTAATTAGGAAGGCAAAATGGAAAATGAATAAATGGATGATGCACAACATGTAGATTAACAATCATGTAGTGGTCACAGTCACTCTTCTAATAAGATACTATTCTTTTGCGTCGATATAAAATCAATTTAAAAAGCAGTACTGATGAGATCGACAAAGCCATGCTTTATTCTTTCACCTAAAACATTTACAAAATTTCAAAGTTTAGATGGATTCAGATGCTATTCTATGAGTTATAATTGAGAATTCAATTGATTCATCTTAAATTTCAATGCCATAAATATTCCACTGACATGAACACACACAAGTCATACCGAGACATGGATGTTGTTGATTATTTAAGGTATCAGGATCCCAGATTTTTACTAAATATGCTTTATAAAACACACTTCCCATTTTTATCACTAAGATGTTCTGAAACCATTTCTAAACTTTCTAAACAACAATTATGCTGAGATAGGGCCTATGTTGTTGTTTTTTAGAGATTTTTTTCTACATCTATGTACATTCCGGAATGCATAGCAACCATTTCTTTACCGTAACGAAATCCAGAATTTTTCATATAAAAACACAATCTCCCCACAAACAGACACCTAAGGAAACTAGAACTTTTTAGACATAAAATCCAATAAATTATGTTTAAGGGAATGTATTATGCTCAAGTAAGAATGTACTTACTAAATGACACAAACGAAAATTTCAAAACAAAAAATTCTAGTTTTTGCCCGTTTTCTCTTTTTAACAATTTCAGTCCAGTTACAGTTTTTCTAGTCCTTGTTGTGAACTAACTAATTTATATAAAAAGCTGACATTTTGCATGTCTATTCTTAAGACCTTACTGTATGTCCGAAACCTCTCAAAATCTTTCTATCTGTTAAACGTTTCTCCTTTTATTAGTCATGCATATATAATTAGTAAGTATTTTGCTTCACGTCTCACTATCACTTTCCATTGCAAAATTGAAAAAGAAAATATACATTTAAAATTCTAATTTTAAATTTATAACATAACCTAAGTATGGAATAACCTTTCCTGAAAATTTGAAAAAAAAAATATTGAGAATTATTTAAGATACAAAAAATTAAAACCATCTAGATAAAATGTGACGGCCATATTGGATACCTAATTCTGATTTTTTGTGACCTTGAAAAAAGTTCTATTTGGCATAGTACATGAATATGCATAGTAAAGTGAAACATGGTTATGAAATAAAAAAAAAACCACCCCTTTTAGGATACTGATACCTTAAAACATGACAAACAACCCAAGAAATACGCTGATTAAAAAAAATTACGAGTTATCGCTCATGAAATGACTAAACGGCTCCCGCAAGTTCTCTATGGCTACTAAATGAAAGACCGGACATAAAAATGCATTTTAAGGGGAAAACCGTTTCACACCTTCTTCTTGATCCAAAAACTACTGATGTAATTCACAAAACTATTTCAAAATATTAGGGAGGACTTTAAAAATTTCTTCGCTATTTGTTTTACAGTACCGGGAAGATGCAGGAAATGTATTTCACACATGATTGGTGTGTTCAAAGTTATAAGCACCAGCTGACACGGCTGTAAAATCTTCACAACACCTCAACGTTGGCATTGTCTAAGAAAAGTTACTTCAGATAAAAATCAGTAATAGATTCCTGAGCACGGAAAGAAAAGACAACACACCCACATTAAATCTTTCCTTGGCGTATATAAGGTATTTAAGAGTAAAGAATTGTATTGACTACATGACACAAGTGAATCTCTCTGTTGTTTCTCTACAGGGCAGTACCACTTACTATCTCTACAGGGCAGTATCACTTACCATCTCTACAGGGCAGTACCACTTACCATCTCTACAGGGCAGTACCACTTACCATCTAGCACGGCAACCCCTGCGTCGCTCCTCTGCTGATTCATCGGGGCAATGAAGCTCCACTGGTTGGTCTCCGTGCAGAAGCGCTCGGCACTGTTGAGCCTGTAGACACCGTCATAACCGCCCACCGTGTAGATGGAGCCCTTCACAGTCACTGCCCCAACATAGCACCTTTAGAAGAAAAAAAACGAACGATACCTCTCTAAAAACAAGATTTCACTTACAAATATTTTTGAGCTGCGTTTCTGAGAATGTTTGAAACATGTTCTTCCTGGCCACAGAAAAGTCTCAGGAAGTGGGCCGTTGCTGGAAGGGATTGATTTACCAAAATGACAATCGAACTCTAAAGCAATCTTGTCTCTCTTATTATTGTTGTGGTTATTTCTGTTATTGCTATTTTTGTTATTTCTGTCAGTGATTTTTTTTAAAACGCTAAACTAGCAGCCATAGAAAGAGGGTAGCACGAGTGTAACAGAGGATTGGAGTGCTTATAATAAAAAAAAAAAACCACAATGTCACCGTGACTTTTACATTATTTTACAACCCGGTTCCCGTCAGGGGAGGATAGGGTGTGCTAGATGGTATCGAAACTAATCACGAGACTGGCCTGGTCAAGATTGAATTTTTTGCCATATCTGCCACTCTATAGACTATGCTCAAACTGTGTCTCAATAATTAAACATAACCACCACCAAGACGTTGGACTTCTGCAAGGGAGATAAATCATACAATAGTAAAATAGCTGAAAAACTTGGATTAGTTCTCTTTATCTGTAAAAAATCGCATGGGACAATGCGTCAACTTATCTTGAGGGTGCATAATACAATTATATGCCCGATCAGTGATTTACATTAAAAAAAACCAGTGGGGAAATACTCAAATCTTTGAAAAAAACACAGCTTCTCTTTTGTATTCAATGCACACTAAACCAAATGGCATTCATTCACTGACAAAGTTTTTAGATCGGAAACACTTCGCAGAATGTCTCCACGTAAATATTCAGGTTTAGAGATAATGATGCGATCGATAAAAACTAGATCATAGAATGACATGAATTTTCAAAGAATTTTTGTTTTTTATTTTGTAAATAGTCGACTCTCAAAACCGGGAATATACAATCGAGCTTCATCAGGATTCTGAGATTACTGTAGTAAAATTCTGTAGCTTTATTTGTACTGGTCTTATAGAATCACGTCTCAAACTGTCACTTTTATGTTGAGCTTGCTTTCTCTATGAGTGTTTTCGCTATCGTAGAAAGTTTCTCATCACTTGGCATTAACAAAGTTATCTGAAGTCGCGATGACCTTGAAAGTGAAAATAATGAGGTAGGACGAGATGTTGAGCTCATGGACTGGAATAACAATTAAAAGGCGCTGACGTCCATAATTAGCTAGAGATAATATGTTTTACTAGAAATATTATTCCCAAGACTCTGAGTCTCTAGGTTCAACCATTTCTGAAACTAAGAATCAGATTATGGCTCTTCTTTACCAAGGCTCTTAAGCATTTGAGCTGGTGTATAGGTAGCCCTAGAATTTCCTAGGTTTAACACTAAAGAACTGTGGGTAATAATCTGTTCCCCAATCTTTTTCTATTTCCTTCTTGCAAAACTGAAACTCTTTCTCTGCTCCCGTTTTATCTCCGTGCTACTCTCTTATAAATCACTCCAACAAAACCAGTTCAGGCTGTTTTTAACTCGGTCTCTTCTATTAATTGTAGAAAGGTGTGAGTCGCTGTCGAGAGCTTTTAGTTGACAGTCTCTGTTCTTTCCACCAGCGACAATCATTGTTACACATTGGATGATAAAATTATGTTGATTAATAGGTTATTCACGGACTACACGCGACAATTATTGTTACACATCGGATGATAAAATTATGTTGATTAATAGGTTATTCACAGACTACACGCGACAATTATTGTTACACATCGGATGATATAATTATGTTGATTAATAGGTTATTCACGGACTACATGCGACAATTATTGTTACACATCGGATGATAAAATTATGTTGATTAATAGGTTATTCACGGACTACACGCGACAATTATTGTTACACATCGTATGATAAAATTATGGTGATTGATAGGTTATTCACGGACTACTGTGGTTGTACAAAATAGTTTTAACCGCTGATGCTACATAAAGCTCCATGGTCATAGCGTGTTCAGTACTTTAAGTCTGCTTTGAACTTTGTTAATACAATTTGTGTTGCTTCGAAGCTAAGCATTCCATACAAAACAAGTGAGGATGTAATAGAATAGAAAAAGCTTGAGTGTGGATATTGGTCAAGTTTAGTATTCCTATGATCAATTGCTAAAGTCTTAAAAAATGTTTAAAAAATAATTTAAAAAGTTTGAATATTTATCGGTTTGCCCGGATATTTCTAGTTTTCGGGCAATGATTTTTCTCAGCGAGACGCAGTGACAGTATTTTAGGTTGGTATTATTGCACTGACACGGGTAGAAAATAGCTGATCTGGTTTTATCAGGACAGCTCCATCATAAAATTACAACCATTATCGCCCACATTCGAAAATTCCTCATCACTCAAAAGTCTTCCCATTTGTGTGGAAAGACCTGTCATAACCCAAATCCAAGTTCTCTTTTTGAAGAAAGAAATCATTTATTGCTTCCACCACTTCACATAATGTGACGTGCACTAAGCTGTAGGCGCCAGAAAACATGATCTTCAGCAAATGCCAGTGGCTTGTCAC
This sequence comes from Elysia crispata, assembly GCA_033675545.1. Lineage (NCBI taxonomy): Eukaryota > Metazoa > Mollusca > Gastropoda > Plakobranchidae > Elysia > Elysia crispata. Next base: position 47,706 of record JAWDGP010007289.1, on the reverse strand, counting down.
TGACGTAAATCGGTGGTACCAGCCTTTTCGAATTGAGTTTATGAGAAACTAGATTAGTCTGGAACCGATTATTGTCAAGTTTTTCTTATAAACCATAAGCCAGATGACGTCTTTTGCGTCCAGAACTTCAAAACAACAAGCGTCTGCTAGTGAAATTTCTGTACTCGTCAGCAGCTCCGACATTCTTCACTCCACATTGTAGTCTCGATCTTTTAACATTACTCCTGGTAATCCTCAGTAGCAAAAACATCTGGATACTCCTTCTAACAGGAATTGTCTAATCTAGCGCTTACCGAAGTATCAAATCTACTCATCTACTATTCAACTGCCTATGTATTTATCTATACACCTTTTCAACTCTCAATCCAGTTAATTAAATATTTAAACGCGTAAATGCGCACCTACCTTTCCATTTAAACCTATCTATCAATTTGTGTAAGCACGTGTGTGTGTGTGTATATATATATGAATGTATAATTATATGCATAGGTATGTCTCTCTATCTATCCAGAAATGTATGTCGTCAAAATATGGCTCACTGTATTTATATCAATGTCTTTTTTTTCTTAAACTAAAGCGATATAGAATTTAAATAACAATAGTGATTTAGGAACACAGTTTTTCTTTCTAGATTTGGTAAGAATTCGACCTAATTTTTTTCCCTCACAAAAAATTACTTTATGGCTCAAAATAAGTTCCGGTGATAATCAGCAATTGGTGCCTCAACCCATTTCAATGTAAATGTCATGGACCGCAATTATATGACAGACACAACTAGACACTTAATTGAAGGAACTATGCTATTTTTTACAAAAGATAATACTAGAAATAGCAACATTGTTTTAGCACTTTCTAATTCCCCAGTGAAGAAGCTCTAATTGCTGTGATAAATAAATGTGTACCTGTCTGGGTAAGGAAAAGGAAATTGTGACAACTAATTAAGTAATCTACAGTCTTATTCCTCTCTCTTTCTCTGTGTCATACTACATGTTATACTTTACACGATATTGTGTTCCATACTACATGTTATACTTTACACGATATTGTGTCCCATACTGCATGTTATACTTTACACGATATTGTGTCCCATACTTTTGCTTGAAATCTTTTCCACATAAACTTATTTTTAGTCAGTTCGGTCTCTTTGCCGCTCCTGATTTTTATCTTTCTCTTAGAGTTTCTCTCTATCTATCTCTCTCTATCTATCTTTCTCTCTCTCTCTCTCCATCTCTCCAAAACACATCCACACACATTTATATATATATAATATGAAATTATAATATTTATAATGTTATAGCATGTTATCCTTCAACTCTATGTATCTACCAACATTCGTAGCAAAACGTGGGCATACTCTGTTGAGAAATTAAAGTCCACAAATTCTTAATCTTGTAATTTTTAAAATCCGAATCCAGCATAATAGAAACTGGAAGCCTTATTAAAATATATATGACAATATGATGAAGGAAAGCTTGACAGTTTTTGTTTAACCTTTTTCACTTTCTTGCACCAGAGATCCAGAGATGAAGAGAGATATATAGACCATGGATAGAGATAAGAGCAGTCAACAATAAATAGACTATTGGATGTACTGAAAATAAAAAAAAAAGAGGTGCGAGGATGGTAAGTGTGGGCTGGGCGCTTAAATCAGAAAGATTATAAAGAAGGATGAAAAGGTTTAAAAAGGGAGATTTAACAAAAAAAAAAAAAAAATCAAATGACTTCTTAATGTAGAACCTTAAAAATGTATGGAAAGAGCCTACGGATAACACAAATTTATTGATCAAGCAATGGCAATCAATTTTACGAAAGGAAGTGACATTCAAGGGGCCATAATTAGCGACACAGCTTTGCAAAATAATGGAAAGCGATATTGCTCTTTACGACGATGGCTAACAAACATTGCCAAGGACGGCGCATGGTCGACCAAGAGGTAGACAGTTGGTCCAACAAGAAGAGATAGAGGTCCAACCTGTAGCTGAATCATTTTTTGGTGGATTCGCTGGTTCCCGTCGAGACAACACTATTCTGGCTAGACAGAAACCATGATCTAGCTGTAAGATTCTACGGAAAACTTACTCAAGAACCAACTTCTACCAAAAATTTTTATAATATTTTTATTTCTCCCTGTTTGACACCTTGCTGTATTAAAATGATTTTGTTGAAGTTATAATCTATGTGCATAAGTTCAAGGTTTCGGTCGGTGCCACTTTAAATCGTGGATACATTGTGTGCTTGCCTCTTGCACCACCAAGTAAAGCAAAATGGAGTATTTTAGCCAAAGAAAACCTAATACTAACATAAATCAGTAATTCGTAGCGCATGAATAACATGTTTCTAAGAGAAGAGGAGAAAAAAAAAGCAGCGAAAGATAAAAGTTATATCTACCACTACTTTTGAGGGGAGAGCCTGGGGAGCAGAGTGTCTGACTATGTCGCAATATTTCTATCTCCTAACATTTGTTTCCATCATAACAATCAGGCGGGAAGACTAGCCGTACATTTCTCGATTTCTCAGGTTACTAAGTCACATGATCACCCAAAGCAGCTCGTTAATTATACCAAAACCATCTGCAATGATTAAATTTCATTCACAACACTGAAAGAAATTTTCTTTTTACATCATACTATATAACATATACTTGCTATTTAAATTTCTCTTTGACCAGGACAGATACAATTTTTTTTTTAAATGGAATCTTAGTCTATCTTTCAGGTTTTTTATGGCTCATTACAAGACAATAGCAAGCTACCCTAATAACAGTATTGTGACCAGAGGCAGGAATGAAATCTGTTATCTTAAAGGTCAATTAAAGAAGACCTAGAAATCTCTAGTGAGCATTTTGATTTATTCATGAGCACTATTTCTACGTCAGGTTCAGCTGTATTTTTTACAATCATAGTCGCTTAGATGGCGCGGCAAAACTTGAGATGAGCCTCAGTGTCTGCCGCTAACTGGCTTTCAATAACTGTGGTAGTAATTATTCTAAAACTCATGCTAAAATCATGCTATTGGGCATTGCTTTTAATTAGGCATAAAAACCAGCATTCTGATCTCATTAGGAGACGAAAACAACTTATTTTAATAATAAACAAGATTCTTCGGAATTAAATCAGCATGACATTTAGGAGAAACTTATTTAATCTAGCAACACTTTTTGCGACCTTTTGCCAACAGAAAATAATTAGATGAAGTCTTTGGAGGCGAAATATTATCTCAAAATAACAAAACAAAATGGTTCTGCTTGTGACATTTCTGCACTAAATAGAAACTTCTATACTCGCCATGAAAACAACAAAGTCACGACTCTTGCAGTTGATTCTCAACAATAAATGCAACTATCTTCTCGATATACACGTAAACTTTCATAATGGATCTACATACCAATGGAATCTATCTACCCATCTATCTATCAAATCTCTCTCTCTCTCTCTCTCTCTCTCTCTCTCTCTCTCTCTCTCTCTCTCTCATTGTCCAAAAGGTGATTTCCTTTGTTTCAGCTCAAAACTAAATGTTAGCACATTTTTGTTTTATTTGTACTTACTTTCTCTATCTCCCTGTATTCTTTGTGTCTCCTTCATTTATTAAACTTAATGGGCTTTTACTTGCGATAAATGGTGCCATGTTTTGTCTGATTACTAGTTTGCTGTAAGCTGTCGGATGGAAGCCAATCGACTATTTTTGCACAGCGAATCAGTTGAAACAGGACCACTTGCTGGCTAAGCCGTGGCCACCGGCATGTAACGGATGCTGATAGCCGATTGTCACGCATAGCATCAGGTTCGCTGTCTGGTGAACTGTGGCATTAGGCAGTCGGTCCTGCACTAAGTAGATAACAGAACGTTATTCGGTATTTGGTTATTCTGCACCAAACAGCTAGTCTGTCCCTTACATTAGATAGGTAATTGGGTGAAATTCGAATCGAGTTATCCTGCAACAACAAGTTATCCGATATTGCAGACTACATATTCGTCATTTGTTTGGTCCGCTTCTGGCTGTCTTCGATAATCGAGCCTTAGTCTTTCCGACGCCAGATAGATAACTACGTGATATTCTGAGTAATTTTAGAAGTTTTTTTTCCTCTACAGCCTAACATTGGATGTATGACTTCTATAAGTCAAATCTTAAGATGCCGGCAAAGGTACTGAGTGGAGTTTGCTTTTTGGGAATGATATTATGTTGTCACTTATGCTACATGTAAGGAACTTATGAGCTCTCATGACTTACAATAAATATTGAAACGGGCACTCTTGGAATACGTGACTTAAATATTCGCATTGATGAGCGTTAGTGGTCACGTGAGTTTTTTAGATTTCGGTCCCTTGGTGAGCTAATAGGGCTAAATCTCTGTCGTCCCCCGGCTTATACTTTGTTTCAGTTTTAAATATTTTCATAGAGGAAGCAATACTCTTTATTGCGCTCCAATCATATTTCTTTATAAAATGTTGCGAATATGAAATAAAAGTATGAATGGGATAGTATGAAAAGAATGCTCTCTGAGAAATCATGAACTAGTAAAGGAACACAAATTTACTTTAACTTTTAATTAAAATGGAAACATTTAAAGAATATGCCCTAAGTTTATATTGGAAACTTTTGAACATTTACAAATTTTTGCTTATTTTGTTCCCTTATCTCTCTAATTAAATCAAGTTGTATTGATCAACATAAACATACATAGAAGCCAAATTGAGGTGTTTAATTGCTTGCCTGTTCGCGACGTTCGTTTCATGCAGTAACAAGTATATGAGAAATCAATGAGTTCTGTGTTGTCCCAAACTATTATGAAATTCTTTCGAAACGGCTTTGAATTTCCGCAGAAATGTGCTAAGAGGTGCATTGCTTTCATGAAACTCATAGTTGCCCTGACAATTTCATCTACATGCAAATGAACTTTTAAAAGGATCTACAATTTGCAAAATTAACTTATATTTCCTTAATGCGCCCTTATCAATTTTCCCTGCACGACTGCTTGGAAAACCAGTCTTTCTATTTTCTTTCGTGAGCTCTTCTCCGCGAACGTGTAGCTGTTTGTTTGACGTGGATGCAACGTTTGACCACGCTATTAAAGGACAAAAGACCTTTCTCAGAAAAGGTTGTGTTTTCGTTGCTTCTGGGAGTGTCTTATATCCCTATCTCTATTTTTCAAAACGTTTTAGGACATAATGTTGATTTTCAGAGAGATGAGAATTTTATGTAATATTAAAGCGAATCATTAGAAAATTTTGGCTGCAAAAGAATTTGATTTAACCTGTAATGTCAAATGCTTTGACTTTTGTATTAAAATTGTGTTCGTAGTTCTCTGCGACTGTGTCATAATTAATGAATCACCTCTTGGTGTTCATAGGTGTGACGTTCTCCCAGGTGAGCGAGTCAGCCCGCAGCTTGCAGCACGAGCTCAGGTAGACGTGGCCGCTGAAGCCACCAATCACGTAGATATCTTCATTCAGAGCCACCATGCCGTGGTAGGAGCGGGGAGCTGTTGAAAGAGTTCCAAATAAGAGCATAGCGAAATATCCGTTTTCGATTCATTTGAATGTGATAAAAAATCAAATAAAAAAATATCCCTGATTAAAGAATTTGGAGCGTTTGTCCATCTGGCCCTCAGCGTGAAATCTTCGGGCTACTTTGTTTTGATCGCATCACACGATTTTTAATTATTTATAACAGCCTCCATACTAGATGTCCGAGTTTTGATCACATCATTAAATTTTGATCAATTCCTTTTTACATATTTTTAGCGGACTCCATACTAGACATTTTTGTTTTGACAGCATCATCTGATTTTAATAATTTCCTTTTAACCTATTTACAGCAGTCTCCATGCTACATGTGTGTGTTTTGATATCATCATATCTATTCCTTTCTAGATAGTTATAGCCATATTAAGATATTTGTGTTTGATTGCATCATCCAATTTAATGCTTTTCGTCCTACATATTTATAGCGATCTCCATACTAGATGGTTGTGTTTTAATCGCATCAAACAATTTTAATCATGTCCTTTCTTCATATTTATTGTGGTGTGAATACTAGATGTGAAGGTCAACCAATTTCACAACCCTCGAGTCACCACATTGTTTTCCTCAAAATTAATTACTACGTTCTCGTAGCAACAAACAGGCCAATCGGAATTTGCTTGGATGTCTTTGATGACGAGTTTTGTGCACGCTTGAGTGTATAGAGATACAAGAATGACTCTGAAGCAAAGTCAGTATGATGCAGCAATCGCGAATGTTTAGTAGTGGGTAACATAATTGCTAAAAGTAAAGATAAATCGTAAGATGGTAGTGAACAAGCACGTATACAATAAGGTATTTAAACAACAAACAAAAAAGCATTAAAAAAGCTTTCGATTTAAGAGATGTAAATGATGGTTTTGTTTAAAACAAATGATCTGAAATCCCCTCATACATCACAACCGGAACTCATCCGCAGTTCATTAACTCCCTCGACATAAGCGTGATTTGAACTCGAGGCTTAAATCTTATGTAGATCCTAATGTGTGGGCTACATAATCATCATGACCACCACCGCTTCAATCAAAATGCGAACCAAGGTCATTGACAGCATCTCGCCACATCATTTCGCCGACGACGCTAAGGAGCTGGCAGCATAAAGAGATCCAGGACTTCTGGTCGTATTGGTAGTCCTTAGAGAATGAGTAAGAGACACACTGCCATGCTGCGTCTAGTCAGATCCACCCTTATATCCCAAGGGCCACAATTCAAGTTAACAATACATAAAAGGCGTGAGAATACAGCCATGGTGATTCTCTTTAATCTTACGTATCTCCGCATGCCTGAAGACACCTTTAGTTTTTGCGATTTCACCAAAAAGTTTTCATAGACTTTTTTTTTTTTAATGTTAAGGACATATCTGTGGAAACCTACCAAAGTCGTAAGGGCAAATAACAGACCAACTAAAAGTCCTGCAGTCAAACGCCTCGACCAAGTTGAGGGGAAAGCCAAAGTTTGATCCTCCTATCACGAAAAGGATATCACGGGGGAGACGGGGGGAGAACATTGCTCCATCCACGCTCGTCATTTGTTGCTTCTGACTATGTAGCACAGACTCCATCACCTAGCAGAAAGGGCAACATCAACTTGTTATGCCAAACTTTCCGTTCAACAAGTAATTAAAGTTCATTAATTCCAGTCAATCAAAACTATATATAACTATGTTTTTATAACGAAAAACGTACATAACATATCATAAGTAAATGTTACTAAATGCACAGAAAAAAAAATGCTTATCAATAAAACTTTGAATTGCTGTGTCTTTTTCCCCTCGCACGTGTAAACAACACATAGAGTAATTGATAATGTTACAACAGTCGAAAAATACTTCAACTTCCCTTCTAACATCCCAGCCCACCCTTCTTCTCTTCCACCATCCCTCTTACCACAAATTACTACTGCTACTACTGCTGCTGCTGCTGCTGCTACTACTACTACTATTACTATCACTACCACTACTACTACTACTACTACTACTACTACTACTACTACTACTACTACTACTACTACTACTACTACTACTACTAATACTACTACTACTACTACTACTACTACTACTACTACTACTACTACTACTACTACTACTACTACTACTACTACTACTACTACTACTACTACTACTACTACTACTACTACTACTACTAAACTGCTACTACAGTACAATTACTATTGCTATTGTTAAGTTAATGAAACGATAAATGGATTTAAATGATGTATCATTATTTGCACCTCAGAAATATCTGCCTTCTACCTTACTAACCTATGACTTGAATTGCCTTGTAAAATAATGACTTCAAATAGTATGATGACTTTGTAGATTTTTTCTGTGTTGTGTACAAAAAACTGGTGCAGCGTTCTATAATAATCTTAAACAAAACTAATGGGTATGCTGGTTAAGCCCAAATTGATCTGTTAAATTAAACTTTTGCGTGGATAATCCCTTGCTAGAGTAGAATTTGAACAAAGTTCGCTAGATCAGTATGATTTAATGGATTATTATCATCGATCTTAAAGAAAGAAGTTTTCTTTCAAATTTCTGACCGTTGTTTGTAACCAAAATATATCAATGGAATCCCAAAGATCTGAAACTAGTCAATGATAACTTTCATAAGCAGAACATTTTAAAACCGCTGAAAATCGATACATGGTGTTAGGTTTGTAACAAGATTCTTATATTAGATGAAAAAAAATCAACTGTATGTATAACGTATCCCAAGCTGATGACGATTTGTATAATTAGGAATGTAAGGAAAGCAACGGGAATTCAAAAGAGAAGTGGTGTAAAAAAACAAGCCTGGGTTTCCAAAAGGGTAATTGTTTACCTGAAGTGTGACTTGGTTAAACTCAGAGCTTAGGTTGCTGGAAACAAGCCAGGAGTCAACAAACTCCCTCATGTTTTCCGGCAGCATCAGTCCTACCCGCACGCACTGCACTAGATCAGGTATGAGTCCTGCCCCAAGTTTGAGGTGTGCAGGCACACAAGTATTAGTGATAGCCCGCAAAGTGTCTTTAACTCATGAGTTCAATTTCTTTTTAAGATGTGCTAAGTCTCGATTTGTTTCTGATGATAATTTCAGACAAATGTCAAATTATTAACTTCCTATATTAGTATTGAAAATTTTTTATTAAAAGAACCCAAAAACTATTTTTAGCAAAATACAAGGTAATTGAAAATTTAAGTCAGAGAAAATTATATATTTGTGAATCTTGTTCAATAGTTAGCAAAAGAATTATTACGTGATGAATAATGACAAAAAATGTACACTGCTATTACAAAAGTCAATGGATTTATTCCAAAATGGATTCGGATTACGGAGCACTTGATCGCGTTCTCTTGTCTATGATTTCGAGTCTACCCTTTTATAAAATTGATTTATTGAGGAAGCTGTTTTATCCCATGTCGAGAGCCAGTGCCTGGTTAGTGGAATTAGCAATCAGGCCACTGGAATTTCTATTTGGATCTTTTACAACTCTTATTTTCTTTCATTTACAGACTAACGGTAGCGATGTACTATATTTGATATCTTATTTTGAGTAAAGTCAATGGATTATATTCTAGATCTAGAAAGGCATATTTCTGAAAAAAAAACAAACCCAACTTATCTTTCAGTAGATTAATGTGCTTGACTCAAGCCTGATTTAGGCCAATCTTGACGTGGGCTGTTTTTAAAGACTCGGAGACGAGAAGAGAAATTTACATGGCTGATGGCTGTTCTATATTATTCTGCGTTAGTTTGTGGTTGAATCTCTGCAAATGTCATACTCTACCTTGCCTGTTGCCAACATCAGCCAGTACCCATTTGATGATGGCGTCCAACACTGTCTCTTCATGCTTCACGTTCAGGTGATCAGCTCGTAAAATAGTGGTCAGTTCTGGGTGAGTCAGCCTCTCAAACTCTGCACTCAACTAGCCAGACATTGGAGCAGGCACCGGGAACGGCAAAGATGGATTTTTTGAAATTGCCATTATTAGGTGGCTTTCAAATTATTTCACTTAAAATTATAACCTCAGCTCAAAATACCTATTTTATTAAATATAACTACATTGGTAAATAGTAAAGGTGCTTGTATGTCACTTATGGAGTATGACTCACCTTAGAAGACTATGCTCTATTCTTGACTTTTGAGAGGAGGTACTGCTTTTGTCAAGACAACTTAAGTATAAGTAGCACATTATGATTTTTTTTCATCTCAGTGGGGAAAATAAATTATAACAGGGTTAAGCAGGGATAAGTATTGGATGCAATGATCATTGCAATTTTTTAGATTTGTTTGCTACATGGGTAGGCGGTTTTTTTCCATGAAGGCAGCCGAGCCGCGCAGTTCTTCCCATCTGCCCTATTAACCTCTTCACAGGGTTAGCACCTCGAACCAGAAAACACTCATTTCGTTGTTAGAATTGAGGCAAGCCTCCACGCTTTGTCCTACTCTCATAACAAAGCCACAAGAAGAGCAATGATCAGTCGAATTAACATGATTTTTTGTTTGTTAGAATGGAATTCGATTTTTTAGCGCATTTATCGCAATCTGAAAGTATTTACTTATTATGACCTCTTAACCCTTTATTTTGGACCTGGTTTGTTGTAATTGGATTGTTTCAATAGGCAATATATCTTCTAGGTGATTTTGATTATCGTCTTTTTAAAGTTATTGTCTTGTCATGTTGGAGAAGTTGAGACCTACTCTTGACAAGTGCCCACTGTCTAATCTCCGAATATGCCACAATGAGATGGGATCCATTGGAAGAAAACAAGATTTATTATTTTGTTGCAGAGTGAGAATAAGGCCAGGATTGTCCTTATATCCCCTATATAGATTAAAAGAGCCTTTTCCAACTATCCACATACGATTATTTTGATGTTTTTAAAACTCTGTTTTCATTCGACAGTTTGGATACAATTAACACCCAAAGATAAAGCGTTTTCGTCTTCTTCTCACTTGAATTTCAATTGGAAATTCTTCTCTTTTCTTTGCCTCTTAATTACAGATACCCGCTAGTGCACCGAAGAAGCTGTCAATCAAGTTGAGCTCGGCTAAGTGCCGTGGTCTTTTGTACACAAAACGGTGGATTCTGATCAAACTTGCCCGCAGCTGACGGCTGTGCGGAGATGTCTTGTATATCCATCAATACCCCGACATCGCAGTTTGGATATAATTATTATTCACTAAAAATGTGTATAAATCCTGTTAAATCTAAGTCCTGAGTTAGAATATAAAGACCTGGCCCGACCAGTTCTGTTCATGCATGTGCGATGGCTTTATTTTCTGAGCAGGATTTGTGAGTAAGTTCATAATTCTGCCAGCTCCCTTTCTGCAAATTCACATACCTGTTTTTCCCAAAGATATAAATCTAGCTTTGCTTCTCAGGATCCTACCGAGCAACACATAAACGATAAATACATTTTAAAAAGCCTTACTATGTTGGGTAAAGCGTAACCATTCGTTTACGACACTTACGTTTTTGTGGCGCTTTACATGTGGACCATAGATTGCTTGCCTCTACGATACCAATTATTCAGTTCTCGAACCTTGAATTTAGCTTCTCGTCAGTTTTTATACATTAATTTTTTTTTGTGGTTCTTTGCAACGATGCGACTTTTGACTGCGCCAGATTCCTGTCAAGTAAGCTTTGTTCTGAAAGACATTTTTATCAAGTCTACTTTGTCTATGGGCTTTTCTTTAAATCAAGACATCTCATATCTGTTGCCGTGTTTGAAGCGGGTTCAATACTTAAGAGAGCAAATCCATCTGCACAGATAGCACGTTGCAACTCCTTTATCGGAAAACAATGTTGAAAATTAGAATTCAACTGAAAGGAATCCTTCAATTTTTTTTTTATTTGCTCTTATAAGTTGTTATTTTTTTACATAGATTCAAAGATTTCTGTTACTCACGAACTCTTGGAGACATAGCACAAAATAAACATCACCCATTATTCTCTTTTCAATTTTATTCTTTGCTTCCAAACTTTGTAAACGATTGCATAGTTTGGACCAATCCAAATTACAGTAGTGTAATCTCCTCTGGGCGACATAAAAATGAGGAGAATTTAAATGTCCCATGATTCTGTACTTTTCAGCAGTTAGTTGAATCGCTGTGGGGAACAATTTTTTTTTTTTAGTAAATTTGTCTCTCTTCCATGTAGATGTGTACCGTACCTGTTCATGTGAAAAGCGGATCGTGCGTGTTTGATATACTTTAATCGGATCGATAGTCTTTAATACAAAGACGTTAAAATATGGCTTTGAAGCCATGCCACTCATTTGGGTGAAATGAGAGAGAGATAAGCCTCCTCCATCGCATAATCCAAGAACCAGCTAAAAAGGCAAGCAGTTTCAACAAATTAACACTCTGTGACAGCCGAGTCCGCGAAGCAAGGTTCACTGTTTTGTAAATCCTGAGACTGACTGTTGTTATCTTTTGACAAGTCCATGATGAAATCCAACTGACATTTCAAGTGCTATTTTTTTTAATTATTTTTGTGAACACGCATGTCAAGTCTACTTATCAAACTATCCTTTTCGCACTCAAACGCATTGACATTTTAAAATCGCATTATCAGATTTTATTTTGTTATGGCACTTAACCGAATAGATATCTGAGATCTTAACGGTCTTCCGTCGCAAAAAACAGTCAGATTTTTAAAATTTCAGAAATGACACTTCAAGTTACCTTTTGAGAGGGAAACAAAACAAGCTGCCAGACAAATTTCTGAACTTTTCTTCAAACTCGGCAACGTTCAAAAGTATTCATACTTTTCTATTACTTTATTGACAATCCATGAAATAGTTTTTTATCTTTCTCTCTCAGCTGGGCTTAAAATTTCTTTCAATTTTTTTTCTATCTTTTTCTTCTATTTGTGTGTCCCTCCATTGTGACTACCTCTATCCCTGCATTCTAGGTGCTCTCCCTATCTCCCTCTCTCTGTGCCTACCCTTGTTTTTTTTTATATATATTTTTTAATTATGCCACACTCTTTGTGTTATTCTGTCTATCTCTATCTAACCTATTCTTCTTCTCCTCTCTACTCCTTCCTCTCTCTCTCTCTCTCTCTCTCTCTCTCTCTCTCTCCAAGTCCCCTATTCCTCATCCCCTCTTTTCTCTTCCGTTGTGTTATAAGCTTTGAACTGCTTTGCATTTCCTTTTGGTAGAAATGATCAGATATTCGAGCCAAGTTTTTTTCTGTATAGAGCAAAAAAGAAAAGAGAGAAGTTTGACAAAATATTTTAAGAAAATTGGTTTGGCCTTTAAGCAGACTTACACGACACATTTGAATTAAAGAATAATCAAAAAGATCTATTTTAGACTGTCTTAAGTATTTCAGGCGACAGGCATTGCTTGTACTGCCATAAATATACATCCAAGCTTAAGTCATCTAAATTAAGCACATTTCTGTTTCATGGTAAATACTTAAATAAATATGAAATGAAGAAGATAAATCCCACTGTGTTGTCCAAATATGTTTCTTCACAGTTATGGACTGGTTGACGAGCAATATAATGTGGAGTAAGAGTCACATAACAGTGTATAGAAAGGTCTTCAGTCAGCTGCTTTTCTCAGCTTCAATCTAGTGGATCTCAGAGTTGATGTGTGAGAATTTAATGACAAGTTGTCACTCCCAAACAAATCTACAGTTGGAGACGCAGTTCAAGGTCTAAACTGGACGATGTAAAGTTACTGTCTATGACAAAAAAGTGCGACTTGTAAATAAAATGTCTGCGATTTTTTACGATCACAGACCAGGAGGGTGACAAAGAACGAAAGAAGCTCTCCGTGAATTTATAAATCGGAGGTTAAGGCGGTACAGTTTCGACCAGATAATCAAAAGTCATTTCCTGTCTCAAGACTTGAACTGGTTGCTTTGGGCAGGCCTAGAGTTGATCGACACAATGTCCACCATGTAGTAGAACGTTGACATTAACCGCTCAAGAGTTAGCTCTTTCACATTCTTCTCGGTTTTAAAAGACATTCCCTACATTGCTGACACTATTTGTTTATTTTCTTCATTTTAAATTATATAAAATTAACTCCAGGTATCATAAATTAATGAAGGTTTCATAAGGAATAAAAGCCCGACCGACGCAACAACCCCCCCCCCCCCCAAAGAAAATAAAGTAAAGAAAATATTACAGAAAAAAATATGAAGGTGGGTTCCGGAAATATATATTCCTTGTTTGACAAATCTATTTAACCCTTTAATTCCTCTTCTGAGTTTATTGAACAGACATCGTGAATTAACTATTCTGACAATAAGTCTAAAATCACTCTTAAAATGGCATCATTCTCACCTGACATACGGACGGAAAATTTTCTAAAAGAAAACGTGTGGCGGTTTTTCTAAGGGCATCGCAGGTATAAAATCTACTGCAGAACTTGATGATGGAGATGCAGTTGCTGATATTAAGTTCGTTTAGCAGAAAGGTGCAGCATTTCTTTACCAAAGATAAGACCTGAAACATTGGAAGTTACAGCGATCCTTCTCTTTTAATCATCATCATTATCCTCATCATCATCATCATTATCAACATCATCATCATCATCATCTTTATCATTATCATCATCATCATAATCATTGTCATCAATATCATCATCATCATCATCACCATCATCATCATCATCTTCATTATAATCATCATTATCATCATTACCATCATCATCATCATCATCATCATTATCATTACCATCATCTTTATTATCATCATCATCATTATTATTATCATCATCATCATTCTTTATGTAGCCATCTTCACCAACATCACTGACGTCATCGATGCCATCATTATCGTCTTCACAAAAACATCACCAAATTCACCATTGCCATCGTCGCGATCACCTTCACTATGCAAAACCTATAGCAATATGCCACTGGGAAGCAGAATTATTTACTGGGTGACTGATTGTATTTTTCTGAATCACACATTAATATCACCGTATTAGTTGTTCGTCCTAAAATATTGACAAAGCTAACACGAAACGATTGTATGGTGTCATAAGTTAAAAGTTAACAAAATATGACTAACATTTTATATACTTTTACATGCGTGATAAATTATTAAATTTAAATGGTGCGTTTTTATCAGGTTCCTAAAGATCGCAGCCTGTCTGGGGGCAAACTTTACAGACAAATCAATCAGACATGACTAAAATCACCTGGAATCTGTCGGCAGCTGTGAGCAACTGCTCCACATTAGCAGCTGTGACGCTGACTATCCCACCGTAGGCGTGTTCAATAATGGCGTCCGCTATGTCTGCACTCACATCCTGCAAACAGACTTCCTGGCAAGGGGCCCGAACACGTCGCCTCTGACTGAACACTGAGCGACAGGTGCTGTATGCATGGCCTTTTCCTGTTGTCGTTGTTGGCAATGTTGTTGTAGCTCCTGGTGGTGGTGGTGGAGGTGGCGACACATCTGGAGGGTACTGAGAGCGGAGGCCATGTTTCCCCTCGTACTGCCGTGCTCTGTACGTTGAAGAATTTACATTAAGATGACGAAGTGGAGTTTGAAATGCAAAGGAATATAAAAAAGAATACTCTCAAATTACATGGTTATAACTTATATCTTAATCAATGTCATTGACCGAATTATTTAAAGTAACAAATTCATCTATTTTTCTTTTAAATTTTGCACATAACTTCGACATAAGTGTGTCGTCTATGTCATGGAATAGGTCAAATGAAAGATCGTAAACAATTTTTAACAGAATCAAGCTAAGAAGACCTTTAATAATTCAGAAAGACAAAAAAATTTTCATACCCAAATGTATGCCTACATCATGCAAAGAAAATCACAAATACATTTAGATCCATTTACTTGACCTTACAGACATTTCCTCGCATCCTGAAGCAATATATTAAGAATAGCGAAATGAAAATATCTTTCACAACATACATGTTATTTCGCTTCGCCGATATTTCATAACTATTCGACACAGCATCGTTGAAGACCCTGGGTGTCTCCTGGATCTTTCCCTCGATCGTGCGAGTAACACCAAACCAGTGAGAATTATCGATCTAGATTACAAAACGAGAAATAGTAACAAGATTCTCAAGAAAACTAAAGGCTAATACTGCTGGTTACCTAATTCCAGTCTTCTTTTTTTCTTCTCCTGTTCCATTTCACTATTACTCTCATCGAGAAGATACCAACTTTCCCCCTATTGCCACCCTGCCCCCTTTTTCCCCCCATCACCACCACTCCCGAGTACCTGACGGTCATAACTTACACGTTGAGCCGGCTAAGCGACCTGAATCAGTATGGTAAATGAAGCAAAACATCCGTTTTAGCTCTACTTGATACTCGGAAGGAGCCCTCTGAACGCAGTGACTCTTGCTGAATGTTGAAAATTCTGATTACCCACAGAAATTAATAAAAAAAAAAATAAGAGGCCTCTCTTGAGGCTACAGCGTGCATCTTTTCACTTCAGTGAGTTTGTGGATCAAAGAAAACAAGTACTCAAGGCCAAATTAAAAGTTAACCCAAGGTATAGTTTAGAACTGAAGCTTAACATGCTTTCGCCGTGATTTGAACTTGAGACCACTTTGATGGCTAGCAGGTTCTTTAAGAACTAAGCCTCCGAGCGATCTTTTCATACTTTCTAGCCTTAAAACAATCCTACATATTCTTTGATAAATAAACATTTGTCCGAATCGAGACTGCAAGGATTGCTTCAAATTCGAACCTCTGCGAAATTTTCTATCATGATTAATTATATATTTTTTTTCCTGCAATAAATGCTCACTATTTTCATTTTCGTAGATATTATGTCATAGTGGCATGAGAATCTGGTGTAAAGAAGTAAAAAAAAATATTGTCAGAATATGGTGAAGTGGTAAAAAAAAGGTAAAAGAATCTGAAACAAGAACATTCATATACATAATTATATTGTCCTTTCTTTGACTGACTGTCGAATCGTCGAAATAGAAAGCTTTTATCTTAACACAACTGTTGATGACCAAATGACAAGTCAAACTGATTTGAGTACATGCCTCTGTAGCAAGAATTGAGCCGAGATGTCTAAAAGCTCAAAGCTTTCACATTTCTGTATGAGCATTCCACCTCATCAAAAAATTCAGTATTTACAAAGATGAAACGCGAGAATAAAAATCGCTAGCCCTTTTGAAGACAAAGCTAAGTTTATTTGTTTATTTGGTATGTATGGTTTTCATTCGTTCTACACATCTCTATTTCAGGTGATGCAGAATAAAAGAATATCATGTCTTTTTTGTCCAAATTCCTCAAGTTGTACACTATCATCTTAATCATTTTTTCCAATTGTAATGATCTAATCTACAACTTATAATTCAGAATATATGTTCGATTAGGCATAAATTTCTGCGTTAACAGGTTTGTTCCGCAAAGAACAAAAAAAAAAAAACAACCCAAAACAAAACAAATTAGTTTGTTTTGTTTTCGCATGGTGTATGATTATAACCTAAACCTAGTGGAAAATCGAACAGAAGTTCTGAAAGCTTTATTTCTAGACCACATCTTTCTCGCCCGCTTCCTCTCTCCCCTCAGGAAAAAAAAAAAAAAAAAAAATAATAATAATAATAATATACATACACATAATAACTATGAAACAAAAATAAAAAGCCTTCCACTAATAAAGGTAGTGTCTGACCATTGAGATGGTTACCGTGACAAGCCTGTTACTTACCATGTCAACCTGTCCAGAGCATGGTTCAACGCGTGTCACCCAGAGTGGGTCTGAAGCGGGTGCTGTCAAACACTGGCTGGTAGACCCGTCTGCACTAAGCTGATTAGTAAACAGAGCTCTGTGAGATTAGACAGGAAAATAGGAAAGTTTGCCGTCACGGCTTGAGAGAGCCATCATTGTTCGTATAAATTTAAAAAAAAATCTACAAAAAAAGAAGAAATAATAAATTTTAAAAAATGCTTTAAGAAAGATAGAGGGGGAGAGAAAAGGTGTGCGTGTGTGTATGCGTAAGGTGTATGGGTGGAGGATCCTTGGGACACAAATTTTGCCATATTCGTTTAGGATAAAATAAATTTCGAACCAATAACTTACGTACAGACTCAATAGGTGAAAAAAATTATCTATCCAAAATAAAATGGTTTCCATAAAAAGTGCTTTTATTGAACATATTCCAGATTTTTAAAAACACTATGGTTTCCATAAAAAGTGCTTTTATTGAACATATTCCAGATTTTTAAAAACACTATGGTTTTTGTTTTCTGACTAATAAACAAAAAAACTTGGCATATACATTAAAGAACTGAAAATGAAACAATCATGGATTTTTCAAAATTTACTTCTATATTTTTTGGTTACAATTTTTGTCCCTCAACAAATGAAAAACTACCATACCTCGGTCAAATTTAAACTTAGGCCTTCCCAGAATATCTACAGAATAATTTTAGTTTTATATAAGTTTCGTTCTGATGAATGAAATGTAGTTACCAAAAAGTTTTTTAAAAATGTTGATGTTTTAACAAAATCGCAGTTTTCCGAAAAGATGTAACAAAACTTTTTTTTTTAGAACAAAGATAGATCAAACTGGCTTATGCAAAACAAAAGAACGCTCGAGTGTATAGGATGTATTTCCAAAGATTTTCCCAGCTTACCTGAAGTACGGGCTGCAGCAGGCTAAGATGTTTCTATGTACAGGAAAGCTCACGTGTCCGACATGGATGGTTGCGTCTGAAAACTCACCTTCGTTTCTGAGGTGTGTAAAATCTTTCTCACTGCGCCGGAATCCAACAGGTCTGTGAACAATAAGAGTTCAGGTTTATAATTAACTTTTTTTCAAAGATAAAGTTCATCAGAACTTAACAAAAACTTTTATTTCTTAAAAAAAAAAAAAACTATAATATTAATTATATCTGTTGACAAAAGCAGACCTAAAACTATTCCAAAATAAAGGGGACTGATTTACTCATTTTCTGCCCCCGTTAAAGTTGACGTTAACCTGCAGATCACAAAAGATTGCCATCTCCTGACTTCAGGAAATAACAGATCTCTAGTTTCGAATTTCGCGGCGATAATTATGAACTTTATGAACTTTTTAAAATTTATCTCAAACAAACAACCGTAAATTGAGCGTTTGCACTGAAGTTTTTCGTCAGAAAATTTTGAGACGTCTATGTGTGGTGCAAAGGGGCTCTTCAATAAGCACTTCATGACTAGTCTAGAGTTACACCTATCCCGGCCATCTCGAGCTAAGGCAGGAAATAAAGTGCTGGTAGGTTTTTCCTTTTGTATCCAAGTATTAACTACATATACACATGTTTGGAAATTTAATAGTTTTATCTTTGTGTTCCCTGACAAGCGTTCGATAAAATTAATGATTAACCGCTGCATTGCACTGGCGCCAAGCATCCTTTGGCTAGATCGTTACTGTTTTGCGTTACTGAAGTGGTTTCACCGACGGCTTGAGTCTAATCTGTTTTACCGGAGGGTTTTACTCTTAGCCGACAATTTTGATCCACGCGCACTTAATTTAAAATTTTATGCAGTTTATCACCCACACAGTGGGTCCAGGTAACAGTTACTGTTTGCTCGTTGGTAAACTCATAACTATAAACACACGTGGTTGGCCTTTAAGATTCGTCGCTTTTTTTTCGACTCTATTAAAGAGGTATTTGGTCATAAAAAATTGGAAGCATGTCAGTTTGAAGGGGATATTTTTAATTGTTTTTTTTCCTAAAGCTCAAAAGTTTAAGAAAATTCTTGTTCTCTTATTTGATGCTCATCCATCTCTCGCTTTTCTTCCAATTGAAGTAAAAAGTAATAATCTACAGAGAGCCTTTGGAAAAAAAACCCAAAACCTACATAAGACATAGTTTTTACAGAAAACTGGATGAGAAATATCGATAGCTCTTGCTTCATGGAAAAACTTATTGTGAAAAGGAGGGGTTGGGTTTGTGAGGTAGAGTTTGGCATGAGGGAGATGTACCTACTTGAGAAAATGGCTAAAATGGAAATGTTTCTGTCCATCGAAAAAACGAAATAACTTACACATTTCTCTTGGATTATTAATACCTTAATTTCTGCCAAATTCATAAAATAATTTTCTTTACTGTAATTTCGTTCATGCATGTTGCAGACTTTAAAATTTGTATGAAGTCAAAGCAGCTAGTAAGTGACACACTGAACAATATCTGTGATGTTGGGGAACCGCTTTTCCGCTATATAGGGGCCCACCGCTTTATTGATCTAAACAGATGGAAGTCTGAAGGAAGGATATAAGAACCATGGGGTTGAGTCGATAAAATATCCCAAACGTGTTGTTTAAACCAGTTTGGATGGGGTTTTTTCAGATTGGGAAGTGACGTTTCCAGGCTGCAAAACCATGTCCTCGGTCATATGTCTTGGTCTTTTGCAGTACATTGCTTTTTTCGGCTTGTTTTGAGTTTCAGAAAGTTTATCTGCAATGATGGTATCTCCTTAAAAAAAGACACTAAGCACTAACTTTTTGCAGATAATTGAATTTTAATTTCTTGGTTCGTGATGAAGATGGTTGCTTTCAAGTCATAAAACTTTGTTGCGTCTGTAGAGTCTGAAGATTCAAATCTCTTCTTCTGTCATCACACTTTCTGTAAAATTTTCAATGGGTCGTTGGTATTAAAAAAAACCCACTAAATCTCATGTCACGTGTAGTTTGCTTGCATCTTTCTAACAATGTTGTACAAACATGGAAGCACTGGGACTTGTGGTCACATGACAACTACTTCAAAACCCACCAAGCTACCACTTTAAGGTATCCTGGTTCATCAAGACAATTCTATGCATTGTTGACGTAAAAAAGATCTAGAAATTCACGAATTCACAGATTTATATCTTTATGAATTAATTTGTCAATGCGTTCAGACTTTCCTTCTGTTGGTCAAAGTAAAGTGGTGTGCAGATTTGTAAGAAATTTGCATACAGATGTGGACCCTTTATCTTTTTAATATCTACATGGATTTTGGTGACATTTTAGCTCCTTTGCCCAAATATACCAAATCGCAGCTCCACTTTCAATGAGGCCTTCCACTTTCTTTTACTGATGGCTCGGTAAAAGGGGCAACTGAACTAAGTTTAAGAACCTTTCCACAGCATTGAAAAACGTTTAAAAAAATTCTTCAAAGCTGACCATTTTCTCCTTGGTTCTGGAACAGACCTGGCAGATAATATCAAACAAATTGGGCTTCTACTGATTTAATATTTTTGACTGTTGCAACTGCTAATATTAAAAATGACGACATCCGAATCCTGGAAACTACAATTTAAGTGATACTAATTTTGACATACTCGGATTTGGGAATTTTTCAAAAAAACTTAAAAAAAAAAATTTCACCGCCAAGACAGAAAAATAATGTAGACGAGAAGGTCATCTTTTTTTTTTTATATTCCTTTTGAAACAATGAGAATAGTTTATGAGGCTGAGCACGATTCACCCATTTTGCTGAATCCTAGTAGGTAACCAGGGAAAGCCGCCTCGCAACTCACCTGGTCGGAGGGTTTGTAACACGATTTAATCATGATCAAAAGCTATTGTATTCTTGCAATATGAAAATGTTGACTATGAAATACCACTCTTGATGTGTCATTTTATTTAGCACTCTTGAGCTATTTCTGTTATGTTTTATTAAACCGATGCAAGACACCAAAGAAATCAACATCTGCCGATCAATATAACACAGTAAGTGCAAAATGGGGAAAATTGAAGGAAAAAGAATAGTTCCGCGAATGACCCAAAACTCCCATGTCTAGCAAGAATATCATAAGTATCGACAAAAGAATGTTTCCACTTGACAGACATATGTAACAAAAATTGACACGTTCCCGGCCTGGGTAAGAAAAAGAAGATATAAAAGACGTCTCATTTTCTACAACGAGAAAAGTCAAACTAATGAAATAAAGAAAAAAATCACCATAAAAGCGTAACAGTCTATAACTAGAATAATGTATATATTTTCCCCAAAGCAAACTCAATCAGAACCGCACACTGTCAACGCCCAAACGGAAATAACTTTGCTCAGAGATCGGAAAAATAATCATCTCGAAAGAAGATAAAGTACACGGGAAGTCTGAAAATAGACCGGCGCCATAAAAAATATGAAAATTCAAAGTAACATAATGCACTCAGAAGAACAGAAATAAATGTTATTTTATTGCAGACTGTTTTTTTAATAACTTGTCGTATAAAGTTCATTAACAAAGTACCCCTTTGAAAATAATATCGGATTAATCAAAAGAATAGAAAAAATTCAACTTTTCCAAATGTTTTTCTCTATGAATTTTCTTTTATCTTTTAATTCTAATTGAATTCAAATCCACATCTTATTAGAAAATAATTTTTTTCTTTCGGGAATAAATCTCTTAGCCAATCCCTCACCATGAGCAGCTTCCTCCTTAAAACAAAACTTGGCTTTTAAATGTCTCTCGCACTAACCTTTGTTCTCTCACACTTGCTGCCATGCTGATTTTTTTATCAGTACAAACTGGCAGATTTCCTTGTGACAACTGTCGACTTTTGACTAGGCCAAGTTTACGATGAAATTGGAAGAGACCAGTCTCTTCCTCTCCAGCCAGCATTCCTCACGAACCACCTGAATCATACGATTATTGCTTTTATGTAGACAAAAAAACAATTATTACGAAAGCAAAGGTTAAAAATGAAATAAGGTAAAACCACAAAGAAAATACAACATTTTAGTCATGTTTTCTTTAGAAAATTTCTGATGGCGGCATAAAGTTAAGAAAATGAAGACTTATTTATTTTAAAATGAGTTCTGAAAATAAAAAGAAATTTATTGATCTCTTCTCTGCCTTGCCTGCGTCTCTCTCTCTCTCTCTCTCTCTCTCTCTCTCTCTCTCTCTCTCTCTCTCTCTCTCTCTCTCTCTCTCTCTCTCTCTCTGTGCGTCTGTCGGTCTGTCTGTCTGTCTGCCTGCCTGACTCTCTCTCTCTCTCTGTCTGTGTGTCTCTGTCTGTCTGCCTCTCTCTCTTTCTCTCTCTCTGTCTCTCTTCCCCCTCCCTTACAGCTCCAAGCAATGTCAAGATAAGCACATAGAAATGCTTCGTCGGTGTGGTCCACTGATATCTCCATTTGTGTGAACCACAACAAACAAAGAGGGAGAAGAAGAAGAAAATCATTTTATTTTGCTGTTTCCATTTTTTCCGTAGACTTAACATAGATAAAAAAAATTGTGAGTTACTCATATACAATTTTAATAAGTTTGAAAGAAGGGGTGAGAGGATTGTTCCAGTATGAAGAGAGATGAAATAAGAAGGATTATCGCGTATCGTCTCACGCTTAGCACTAAAGATATTATAATGAAATAGAAAGAATGGTCCCGGGTCGAAAGCAAAAACATTCGCTAGTGAAGAAATTTTATCGGAACATAAACTTTATTTCTATAATTGTTTCTTTTAAGCTTGTTCTGTCGCAGTTCTGAATAATTGTAAAACATGAAATCACCTCATTTTGCGTACATTGGCCTTTGTCTTTCAGTTCTTATATGTTTCACCTAAGATGCATGCTTGGATTTGCCAGTTAATAAAAAAACTAGTTATTTGTGTTAAAGTTCGTATCAAAACACAATTCGTTTTGTTATGGACTTGCAAGATTAGCCTTGTTCAAGTACAATAAAACTTTCGAGTACTGGTACAGGAAAAAAAAAAAAAAACCTTTCTATCTGAATAAAACCTGCCTTAAAAAAATGAGCGGACATGGACATTAATAAGCAGTCATTGTTGAAAAATATCAGACGCGTTGAAATTAATTTCGATCTTACTAACCTAAGAGAAGAGGGGTACTACTGTCTAGAAAGAACAGCTGGACAACGGTGACTACATAGCTTGAAAATTATATTGTATGTCCTACGTTTCGTAATAATCTTCAAACTGATACATATATATACACAGTGACTAAAAAAGTTAGCCTATTTTACATTTATTTCTTGAAAAAGTCCAGGGAATATGGATTGAAATTAACGCGCAACATTTTGAAGCTTACTGAAGAATTCTTCCAATCAGCTTAATTAAGTCTGCAGCACTTGAAGCTCGAGGTGATGGCCACGTCACGTCTTGTGCCGCCTATAACCTATTAGATCTAGATGGATATGTAGAATTTTTGTTTGCGATCCAGTTGACCCTTTGAAAACTATTAAAAAAATTCACTAAGTTACACAGATCTAGATTATGATACAAAATGTACAAGTGGCTATTCCTAGAAATGTTTACTCTAGCTTTACTTGTAGATTTACATCGGGTCTCCTAAAATACTAGAAGTAGAATCGATAGATATTTTTCATGATTTTGCTTCTAATAGGTCTAACTTATGAAGCAAAAGAAGCCCACGCTGAAAATGTTATATCAAAACAATACATCCTGTTCTAATCTATTCTAGATCTAAATTTACACCTTGGCGACATAGGCAATTTCCGGTTAAAAAAGAAGCCAGAAAAAGCACAAAAGGCCTACGATTTAAAAGTTTAGATTTATTTTAAAAAATATCCCGATCCAATGTTGGCAATTTGTCAAAAGTACAAACTACAAAAATTAAGCCTGACGAATTCACATTGTCGAGTCCAAGATCGAGAAAGAAAAACAAAAGTTTTGTTGAGTTACAAAGTTTACAAAAATAAAAATAAAGATATATCAAATTACACCAGTTAAGAAATTATTTTGAACCTATTGCACCCAAAGTATGTTATCAGCCTTAGATTTGACATATTAAATGACAGAGGTTCATCAGTAGCTAAACACTTTAATCTTCCACATCACACTCTGGACAATGTTGACATTATAGCCATTGATCACCTTACAGGACAAGACAACATCAACCTCCTCCATAAAGAACCTCAATGGATTCATACGCTAGAAACATTAGAACCAAAAGGCATAAATATCAATGAACAGATATCACTTCCTATATCTTTATTTCACACGTTAAGTAAACTTTCAGCTTTTGCTAGATTTTAAAAATAACTGTGCGGCTACAGTCAGATTGCTACCCTCATTCTTCTTCTTCTTCTTCTTCTTCTTCTTCTTCTTCTTCTTCTTCTTCTTCTTCTTCTTCTTCTTCTTCTTCTTCTTCTTCTTCTTCTTCTTCTTCTTCTTCTTCTTCTTCTTCTTCTTCTTCTTCTTCTTCTTCTTCTTCTTCTTCTTCTTCTTCTTCTTCTTCTTCTTCTTCTTCTTCTTCTTCTTCTTCTTCTTCTTCTTCTTCTTCTTCTTCTTCTTCTTCTTCTTCTTCTTCTTCTTCTTCTTATATTATAATACACAAAGCGTTATTTGTATAAAGTTTGAAAGGGAGAGAGAGAGAGAGAGAGAGAGAGAGAGAGAGAGAGAGAGAGAGAGAGAGAGAGAGAGAGAGAGAGAGAGAGAGAGAGAGAGAGAGAGAGAGAGAGAGAGAGAGAGAGAGAGAGAGAGAGAGGGGATATGTGAGAAAGAACGTCCTACGAAAATTGGTCTATAATTTGAAATGAAAAAGGAAATTATGGAATAGATGCATGACAAATTTGATCTTTGAACGGAACCTACGTTTTCAACACAAAGAAATCACATTCCCCATTATTTGTAATGTCACTAGTCTATACTGATGAAGCCAATTTTTAGGCGAAACGTTTAAATGTTATTTTAAATTTTTTGCTCTTTGTCCATATAAGTCCAAGTTGCGTGATTGTTTACACCATAAGTTATTTTATTCCATCTTCCACCCGTGTATACAACGGATCCTTGGACTTATATATAGCTGTGCCCAAGAGTTCAGCATTTTTTTTTTTTATTCTATAATATCCAAGGTAGAAGCAATGTCTGTTTGAGTGTCGCCTAAGAGAAGGGGAGAAAGAGAGAGAGAGAGAGAGAGAGAGAGAGAGAGAGAGAGAGAGAGAGAGAGAGAGAGAGAGAGAGAGAGAGAGAGAGAGAGAGAGAGAGAGAGAGAGAGAGAATCTAAATACAAAGCAAAAACACCACACTTGGAGGATAACTTGGTAATTATAAAGGATCCAAAAGGACGCGTGTGTTTCTATAAATAGTATAATACAAGGTCTAAAAGGAAATAGGCACACAATTTTATAATTCCGGGACAAAAAAAAAAGAAATAACAAAACTATTATCAATTCAACATTTAAACGTTTCCCTTTGTAAGCTTCGTCAGTATTATGACTAAATCGTGCTTCCCGTTCAACATTCAACCCAAGGAAAACTAATTCAAATTTTATGATTTCCTTTCTCTCCACTAATTTCACACCAATGTACATTCTTGCGGACGTAAACCTAACTCTCTCTGTCTCTGTTTCTTTCTCTAGCTCTCTCGCTCTCTCTTTCTTTCTCTTTTTCTCGAATTTCATGGAACTAGCGATTTGGAATTGTCTCTTTATACTTCAGGCTAGAAAATTAGGAGTATTTATGGATTTGTGTGATTGGAAAGGTTGCTTGGTTGTTAACGTTGAAACCATATAGTTCTAGTGTCTCTAATGTGTGATTTCAGAATTTTTCTTTGTTTAGTAGGCCTATCATGTCTGCTGTGAGTAAGTGGTCTATTGGTGTGATTCTTGCGTGGCTGATGTACCCGGGGAGGTTAAAATGTTTGGCAACAGCGTTGCCTCTATAATTGTCAATGTTGAATCTGTGTGTGTTAAACCGTTTGCGTAGTGTTTGTGATGTTAGTCCTACATACTGTTTGCTGCATAGGCTACATGTAATGAGATAGATGATGTTGTGCGAGTGGCATGATAGGTTATGTAGAATGTTTTGCGGTTGATTGTGGAGGTGAATATAGTCGATGATGTGATGAGTGTACATGTCATGAATCTGGGGATATTGTGTGATCTGCTGCCTACTGTGTCTAGTCTTGGCGCGGATGAATGAATTAACGAATCACGGAAGTTTTTGGGCCTGCGGAAAGCTGCCATGGGGAGGGTCGGGATGGCATTTTTGCACCGATCTGATGTTTGGAGGATGGGGAAATATTTTTTTTTAATATGGACGGAATGTTCGGTAGGGTTGGATTATACATAAAGGAATTCTCTGTTAATCTGTTAGTGTTCTATCTTTTCTCTGTTAGGCCTTCGATCTAGGTTTTTCTAAGGCTTTGTTTATGGCAGCTGGAATGTGTGTGTGGGGGTAACCGCGTCTTTTGAGGTTTTGTTTGAGATCGGTGATTCTACGTGTGAGTGCAGCTTCTGATGGAAAAAATTCTAACTAGGCTAAATGCGAGACTGTATGGGATGCTGCGCTTAGTGTATTGCGGGTGACATCTTCAAGCGGGGATTATCCCGAGAGGACTGTTCCTGAAATCCAAACCCTCCGCTTTAGACAGCAATGCTATGTTAGAAAGCACATGGAGACGCGCTACACAAGTAACATCACTCCATCTTGTCGCCAAACTCGCTTCTCATTACCAATCACGCCAAGCAGAACTGTTTTCTCATCTTTACAAAATGCTTTTTATCTTCCGATACAACAATAGTAAAAAAAAAACCAAAACAACCGTAGGATAGAACTCTTCATGCGAACATTATATCTTCAAGCTTAGACAACATGTACTCTCATCGCTTATAATAAAACGAAGAAGATATTACATGAAATGCAAGATCAACACAAGACACAAGTGCCTTACCTCTTCTTCTTACAAGCTTTGAACTCTCTTCCCTTTGTCTTCCCGCTGATGACATCAAAAAATCTTTCTCGTACACACTTAAACCAAGAGACGCGCCACCTATACAGCCCAACAAAAGCAACCCCAAGGTCCCGCGACGAGGTTTCATCCCGGACCGACCCCATCTCCCACCTCCCGCGCTCTGTCACTTGAGAAACCCATCAACACCACAGTCAACGACAATACCTCTTACAGCCAACCACAGGACCATAACATCAGGCCTACACCACAACTCAATAAGGCCCAAAACAAACCTACTCGTAACAGAAGATTTATTAAACACGACAAATACAAACAACTAGGAGAACAATCTATAGCTAACACAAGTCATCAACCTGTCTTCTCAGCCGCCAATTCCAGCGCAAACACAACTTTTATCTAAAAACCTCAACTTCTTTCCCACACACGGCGCAATCAACCTAATAGAACTCAGTGAGGACCTATTCAGATTTTCTCGTCGTCTCCGTCTCGCTGAATTTTTCTACGACGAAGGCGACGAGGAGGTAGACGACACTAGAGATGTACACTCATCCCTTCCTGCCTTTCTCACTTTCACACCTGATTCAGGTAGAGATTTAGCCTTAGGCACTTTCATTAAAGGGGTGACTTCCGAAATTCTGTCAGAAAAACAAAGAAATTTTTTCTCTAATCTCCGCCACGAGGAGGAAGAAGCTCTCCGAGAGCTTACAGATAATAACAAAATTACCATCAAACGTGCTGACAAAGGTGGGGCTGTCGTGGTTATGGACATCACCGACTGTATTTGAGAGTGCATTAGGCAACTCGACAATACAACTTACTATAGGATTCTTCCCTCTGACCCTACCAATTGTTTCAATAAAAAGATTCAAGAAGCAATAGATAAAGGGATAGAGGATCAGGAAATTAGCTCAGAGACAAGTAAAGCCCTCCTCGTACCTCATCCCACTCTGGGAAGTTTTTATATCCAGAGAGGCCCATCATAGGTGGTAACGGTTGTACCACAGAGATTACATCTCAATTTGTGGACTACCATATAAAGGATCTAGTCAGCCACCTACCTTCATATGTGCAGGATGACATTGATTTCCTCCGAAAAGTCCATGATATCAATAGACAGGACCTCTTCCTCCAAATACTCTTCTATGTACAATGGACGTCAGCGCATTGTACACTAATATTCTACATAAGGAAGGTAAGGACGCCTTGACGAAGACAGAGATTTGGAAACAAATCCATCCTCCTCTTTTCTCTGCATATTGATACACCTCATCCTCATGCTCAACTTCTTCCTTTTTCATGACAAGACATACCTACGAACTCACGGTACTGCTATGGGTACGGGTATGGCCCCTACTTACGCCAACATCTTCATGGGGGCCATCGAGAGGAGACTTCTGTGTTCTTTCCCACACAAACCACTCGTATGGCTAAGATACATAGATGACATCTTTCTTATTTGGAACCATGGCCGTACCAAGCTAGAAGCATTCATCCAACATGCCAACACATTTCACCATACCATCAGATTCACATTCAACATATCGCTCACTCACATTTCATTCCTTGATATCATGGTCACACTTTTAGGCAACTCTCTCCACACAGACCTCCATTCAAAACCCACACACACCTTCAACTACTTGCACTGGTCGTCATGCCACCCATATCACACTAAGCGCAACTTCCAATAAACTCTCGCATTTAGACTAGTTAGAATTTATTCATCAGAAGCTCGTAGAATCACTGACCTCCACAATCACCCGCACAACATACAACATTGTACGTAACCTCTCATGCCACTCACAGAACATCATCTATCTCATTACATATAGCATATGCCACAAACAGTATGTAGGACTCACATCACAGACACTACGCAAACGGTTTAACACACATAGATTCAACACAAATTGACAATTATAGAGGCAACGCTATTGTCAAACATTTTAACCTCCCCGGGCACATCAACCACGCAAAAATCACACCAATTGACAAGTTACTCACAACGGACATGATAGGCCTACTAAATAAAGAAACATTCTGGATTCACACATTACAGCTACTAGAACCACATGGTGTCAACGTCAACGACCAAGCAACCTTTCCAATCACACAAATCCATAAACACTCCTAATTTCCTAGAACACTGTAAAAGCTAGATAGTAGTAGTTGTAGTGGTAGCGGTAGTGTTAGTAGTAGCAGTGATAGTGGTAGTGGTAGTAGCGGTAGTAGTAATGGTAGTAGCGGCAGTAGTAGTCGTTGTAGTAATAAAAGAATAAAACATCAAATGCCTAACTACGTAGGATCAGCTTGTGTGAATGCCTGAAGTATGAAGAGATAGTTCCAAATCGCTAGTTCTATGAAATTCGAGAAAAAGAGAAAGAAAGAGAGCTAGAGAGCTAGAGAAAGAGAGAGAGAGAGAGAGAGAGAGAGAGAGAGAGAGAGAGAGAGAGAGAGAGAGAGAGAGAGAGAGAGAGAGAGAGAGAGAGAGAGAGAGAGAGAGACGGAGAGAGTTAGTTTTACGTCCACAAGAATGTACATTGGTGTGAAGTTTGTGGCAAGAAAGAAATCATAAAACGTTTATTAGTTCTCTTTGGGTTGAATGTTGAACGGAAAGAAAGATTTTGTAATAACACTGACGAAGCTTACAAAGTGAAACGTTTATATGTTGAATTGATAATAGTATTGTTATTTCTTTTTTTGTCCCGGAATTATAAAATTGTGTGCCTATTTCCTTTCAGACCTGAGAGAGAGAGAGAGAGAGAGAGAGAGAGAGAGAGAGAGAGAGAGAGAGAGAGAGAGAGAGAGAGAGAGAGAGAGAGAGAGAGAGAGAGAGAGAGAGAGAGAGAGAGAGAGAGAGAGAGAGAGAGAGAGAGAGAGAGAGAGAGAGAGAGAGCATGCATTACCCCCCAAAAAAATAAAAATAAAAATAAAAATAAAAATAAAAACAAAAACAAACAAAACAAACAAAAATAAACAAATAGACAAACAATCAAAAACAAAAACAACGTAAAACAAGCACACCCACGACCATCCCCCAAAACTATGGAAATAAATAAATCAGTGCATAGTTGGTAACTTGATTAAACGTACTGTATGTGCAACGTCTATAACATCTTTTGTGTATAGAAACTAGAATTTTACCTTAGTGATGACAGTAAATAACATGGCGGCCATCGCAACAACGAAACCTCTACTAGTGCTTGGTACCGCACAAACCAATGAATAGCCAATGGCTTCCGAGTACATTTTATTCTTGAGCTGAAACAGATTCGGGAATCTTGAAAAGTATTTTTCTTTAAGTACTTCATTTGTCATTCTAGGTTTCATCAAAGTCACAAAGATCTAGAACTCTAGATCTACACTAATATTCAAACCAATACTAATAAAAACAATAAAATTTAGAATATAGAATATATCTAGCGCTGTTCTAGATAAGATTAGAATATTAGATTGCAGATGTGACAAGGTTCTTTAGGTTTGCCAAGTTAAATCTTATGAGAATGTCAGTGCTCCCCTTCTTCTATTGTGGTAATACATTTGTACATAATTGTTCAGCTAGATCTATCTTACGAGCAGTCATACACTCAATGCTCACGTATATAAATGGCGGCAGGGTAGATTAACTGTTGCCGAGGAATTTGATGATTTTATGTAAATCTAGACTGATCTGATCATGAAGAAGACTATTCATCTATAATAGAGACCAAAAGGAAGACTGTTCTAGATTTATTCCTAAACAAAAATAGCTTGCCATGACTTATCTAGAATAGGATTTAGTAGGAGAGGTCTCTAGATCTAGTATTTATTAAATTTTTAAATAGATCTATCTAGGTCTTTAAATACTGAGCGGTTCAGTAAAATTACATAAATATGGGATTTGCTCAACAGTAGGCTAAGTGATAACATTGCATAATTATATTCTGGTTATTGGACAAAAGCTTTTAGTAAAACATCACGATTTAATAAACTGATGTCTTCAATATATTTTGAAGAGGCAAAGCCTTCAAATTTGTTATTAGCAGAGCAAAAAAAAAGCATAAGAAAAACAGCAATTCATATCCTCACATAAGCTAGGTATAAGAAGGCATTACTTGAAAAAAATTCATAATGTAAAAATGTTCAGTCAATGCAGTAATATGGCTCCCATCTTCTTGAAAAATAAAGATCCAGATTTACTGGTTTCAGATATTGAATGCCATCAAAAGTAATTATTAAGAATGCATTTTGGGATTCAAAGCTATGTCTGGATCTAGGAAATGTACGTTTCAGATCTCAAATGAATGTACATATCTAAAAAATTTATATCAAGTTGTTCAGCCCGATTTTTACTCTTTCAAGTTCTGTTTTAAAATCAGTCTAGAGTTTAAGAGAATCATATGTAGCAAAATGATTTACAGCGTGATGGGTTGATTTATAATCTACAACTTTCTTTCGCAGTAGTCATGTTAAAATTAATTATGCATATTGATCACAACTATTTTAACTTCGTCTATTTCTTGAGAAATAATTCAATCTTTATTGTTGGATACAGGAGACAAAAGTCATGTCACGCAGTGTGCCATGGAGGCGAGAAGTAAGTGAGGCTTGCAATTGGCACCAGTCACAAGCTTTGGAGTCCACCATCTACATACTCAGACAGACTGGCCCCACAGGATTTTTGTTAAAAGAGGAGGGGGAAAGAAAAAATGTTAAGGTATGAAAAAATATATTGCTACTTCTCAATGTATGTTTCTTTTTTGTTGTAAGCAAATGTGGATTTCATTTGAACATTGAAACTTACATTATTTTGATTTATGAGGAACAAAATGAAATTTATCAAGACCAAAGAGCAGAGAGAAATAGAAACTGATTGTGATAAATTAGTGTGCATCATGACTTCCCAGTGATAGTCTGTAATTGTAAATGGATTGGGTTGGTGACATTCAAAAACAAACCTATATTGATGCCTGTCATTTTGACATGAAGTAATGAATCGCAGCTTGGAAATCTAGAAATTTGTGAACAGATATAAATTATTGCAAATGAATGTTCCCAATTTGTATTGATTTAACATAAACTTATGCTCATGAGTCATCTGTTTTGGTAAATGGATTTTATTTTCTGATTCTTTTTTCTTATTCAAATATTAGGTATTTATGGGAGACCCTCATACATGTACCTGTCCTGTTTTCAAGAAGGAAAGAGACCTGTGTAAGCACATATGCTGGTTGCTTCTTCGCAAGTTTCGACTCTCTGTTAATGATCCATGTGAGTGAAATAATAAAAATGAACAATTGGATTAATAGGTTTTTTGTCTCAAGGCAAATTAAAAAAATTAAGATTCATTTTTAAAGGACAATGGAGCAGCTTGGGCAAGAACAAGGGAAACACATCAATTAAGTGTCATTTATGGGCTTCCTCTCGTATTAGTCTATTTTGATAATGATGATTTATAAAAAAAAATTGAGCTGTTTAAATTGAAAGAGTCAACATATCTTAGACAATCACAATCATCAGATTTTTCATTGCCAGTAAGAGGAAGGGACTTTGTTCCACCATAACTCTGAGATCAACTTGTTGATAAGATACACTACCCTTTAAACTCCAGCCTATCCTGCACGAAATCTAGGATTTTTTTTTATATTCCGTTCTCTTTTTTTCCCAAAAAAACTTTTAGATCGTATGATCTTATCTGCATGCCTTGCTACATATTTTTTTGTCATAAAGTTGAAGAATGATAGATTTGTAGAATTCCATATGCCTAACAGTATTGACGTGTAACGAATATCTCTGAATCAAAAGTAAAATATAGGGATATATATTTACGTCATTTTAATTTTAAAGTGTGCAGTGAGAGAGACAAACTATGATTTAAAAATAGGTTTAAAAAATGACAGTGCTGAGAAACTTCAAAAATAATCATTTCACTTATTTATACTGTTCTTTATTCCTGTGCTAGTGTCGTGGCAGCTGGGACTTGTAGAACGCGAGATCAATGAAATCCTCCGTGGACGTGTTACAGCTGAACGCCCACAGAGAGCCAATCATGTGAAAAAGTCACTTACAGATCAAACCATAGATGGCAGAACTGTGGTGGTACAGAGGGAAATTGCAGAGGAGGATGTGTGTCCTATTTGTCAAGAGGAGCTTCTTGCTAAAAAGTTACCTGTCACTTACTGCAAGTAAGCGTGAACAAACTTTGCTTAGGTATCAATAATGACTTTGCAAGCCTGTTATATCTGATATTATAATTGAAATGGTTTCAAAAACTTATCAAACTTCCCCAATGACAAATATTTGTTTGACTTTATAAAAATTATTTACAACCATGTCCAATAACCTTTCTCCCAGGTTTGCTTGTGGCAATAGCATTCACATAAAGTGCATGCAGGTATGGGCAGAGCACCAAAAGAAAACCTCACCAGAAGGTGTAATTAAGTGTCCCATGTGCAGGGAAGACTTTGGCCCCATAGACCTACTCAAGACAGAGTCAAGGAATGCCGGTTGTAAAGCTAACCCACCTCCTGGCATCCGTATGGACAGGCATCTTGGAATCATGTGTTCCAACTGCAGCAAGGCACCAATAGAGGGAAAATGCTACAGGTCAGTTTCTCTTTTAAACTTAAAGTTTGAGTTGAGATATATTTCATTCAGCCATAGGGAATGCAATTCGATAGAGTTATGCTACTCAGTTAGAAGTCATCAGTTGATTTCAACTATCAAATGTATTTTGAGGACCTCCACATACCTATTTTGTTGTAATTATTTAAACATTTGCACATTTTAAGTTATCTCTTTTTCACACCCCTAAGCATGCATCACTGTAGACAGTGTTATTGATGGGTTGAAAAAAAAGCATGAGGCAGAATTCATAATTCAAATTGTCCAATGTACCCTAAAAGTTACTATGTTCTTAAGAATAGGCAGTCTGTTTTTATATTCCCATTGGCCTCTGCTTTAAAGATGGTGTTGCATCTCTTATTATTATTATATGTTGTAGGAAAATATGCACGTTCTCAATCAACACACAAAAAAGAATAACCCTTACGCCTATATGCAATTTATTAAGAAAAACGCAACGCAGAAATGTATTCATCTACACCTTATCTTTTATTAGAAAGTCATTAGAGTTGTGCATTTTCTTGTTGAGTCAAGGTAAAGTTTACGGATAGATCTTTTTTTCCTGTTGTCGAGGCAAAGTCTTTTCCCTAGAAGTAGCTAGAACTGTGTTTTCTGTTCTCTCTCTAATCGCTTTTCTGCATAGGAATATGGCACCCCAATTTTGTTAAGAAGCTATCTAAATATGGAAAAGTCATTACCTAGTTGTGAACATTTTAAGTCTGTTTTAAAATCCATGAAATGCTTATTATAAGAAGGTTACGAATTTCTGCGAAAATTGTGCAAAAAGCCTGTGGGAATTCATAGCTGCACATTTATTTAAGTCTACATGATAACGAATGTTTGAAAGCGTCTATCAAGTGATTTGTTTTTTGTTTTTTTTTAAATTAGTGATAAATTGACCCTGTCCAGACAGAGTTCTTGTGACAGTAATGAGTCATAAGAGCAAAAATCAGACTCTGTTTTATAACTATTACAGTATGTTAAGCTGATACATCTGCATTACCATCATCTCCGAGAGAGAATGTTCATTAATACATCGGTAAAATGGCTGTCTTTTGTTTGCATTGTAAGGAAAAAGCTTTTATTACTTAACCATTATTTTAACCCCACACAATTCTTATTGTATCTGCCAAGGTGTATGGTCTGTCTTACATACCACTTGTGCCAGAGATGCTTCAACTTCCCCATCCACACAACACACTCCTTCCAGTTCCGGCAGGTAAGTTCAAATATAGTTTATCTCAAAGAGAACCTGCCCAATCTCTGGATTAGGTTTGGGTTTCACCTGTTGAGAAGACTTTTTCTTAAATGAAGAAAAGACTTTAGACTAACATGTTGTTTATGGATTTTATTTCTCACTTAATCGAACAAGGGATCATGATTAAAACTCATAACTTAATAATAGCTTGTATTACGATTTGTTTCAAGCTTTAAGATTGACAATAAAGTTATTCGACTGATAAGTTATAATGAAACCCTGCACCGTACAAACTTTCTCTATATCTGAACTGACAACAGCCAGACTTGAATCCAGTGTTTATGCAAAATGGTGTGCATTGTTTCCTACGAGAAAAATTGAGTCAAACGTGTTAATTTAGTGTCCTTAACAATGTATTAAAATCGTATTATTAGTTGTGATTCTTTATCCTGAATATTGATTATGTTCAAACACTTTCTGGAAAATAACAGTGGTTCTGTTTTGTTTGCCAATTGTAAAGTAATTGAAACAAAACAAAATTGAATGATTCCTCTTTCCACTATTTTGTTAAATTACAATGTTTTTATTTTGTGACAATTCAAGAAAGGAAATATTACATAGAGGGTTCAGATATGACATTGGGCATTGTGAGATATGATGTGCTTCACATAATTATATCTGGAAACTTAAGTGGGCAAATTTTTAGCTATTGCGAATTAAGATTAATGTATAATAATATGATATTCTAACTGATACTATAAAGAGTTCAAAACTAAAAACGAGAACTGACACTTAAGATAGTGCGCCACATGCACAATATTTTGTGATATGATATATTTATTCGTTCACATCATTATCTAAATCAAGATTTTTGCCTTGCTTGTCGTAACGATACCTTCTGTATACTCGGATGTCTCTAATACCAAGCGCGTCTCCATTTATCGCATTACTTGACGACGACTACCAAAACCTTGCCCAGTTGGCATCTCCCGAACACGGATTATTAAATCGGTCATAGGGCGACAGCCAACACTGGTGTCGCTTTACTTCCGGTGGGCGGATGAAGGACTCACGTTGAAGCTCATCCCGATTTCTCATTGGGGATGAGGAGGTCTGAAACATGCTCTCTTCTACCTTACATTGTTATTAACAATATTAGCTATGTTGTTCAAGAGCAGCTCACAGCAATAAAGGAACTGAAAACAAACCAAAAGAGCTCGTCTCAGATTACGTTTCCTGGGTTATTTAAAACTCGCAGCAACACGATTTTATTCTCTTCAGTGAAGCTTGGATCGATATGTGGATTAAGCGAACAAGGAGACGGGTACACCGTGAAGCATCGTGACAGTGATGGACCGACCCTGATCATGATTTTACTTGTAGGTATTCTTGGTGGACTGATCCACTATAGTCTGACGTAGGGTGGTATGGCTTCTGATCAATTCCCTTCCGGCAGGATATAGCCAGCCCGACATTACAATTAAATTTTAGTAAAAATGTTTCGCTTTATCTTTGACAACGCTCATGCTTACAGGCGTGCAGCAGGTACAGACTTGCCTCTTGGGTTCAGTGTGGAATTCCTTCCACCCCACTATCATGCCCTGACATGTGAACAAACTTTTATGCAAAAGACACAAGAAATGACGATAGAATTGGTAGGGCTCGAAACGACATCTTTAAACCACCTTTATACTATATAGCAGTGGGCTACGCTGGCGTAATCAACGCAGCAAGAAACAAATGCTGTCACTCATTTTGTGGCTGCATTCAGAGGGTTCCAAGCGTCCTTGCCTCCTTGCATTTCGGTGTGAGGTATCTCCATGTTAATCTAATTATAGGTAATCTACACAAACTAATGATATGCGTGTATCTTTGCAGGGGCATTTGATTTGTTTTAAGTATTGTTTCCCTAAGTCTGCTTGTAATTACCACAATTGATTTACTTCTAGATTACCAATTTTACTTTTGATTTCCTTGTTTGACATATTTGAGCTTCTTGTTTTCACCTTTTCTCTCACTGCTTCTTCACGCACTATGACTCATTTTCACTTGTAGTACTCCAATTCATTTCTGAATTAGCACATTTGAGATGAAAATATTGCTAAAACGAGCGTTTTTCTTTATTTTTGTTTTGCTTTGTTTTGTTTTAATGTAACGTGAGTAGAGCAGGAGGTGGTATGTTAGAGAGACTGAAAAGATTAGGTTCCAAATAGAAAGCAAAAACACAACACTTGGAGAATAACTTAGTAATTATAGAGGATACAAAAGGACGCGTTTGTGTCTATAAATAGTATAATCCAAAGTCTAAAAGGAAATAGGCACACAACTTTATAATTCCGGGACAAAAAAGATACAACAAAACTATTATCAAATCAAAATTTAAACGTTTCACTTTGTAAGCTTTGTCAGTATTATTACAAAATTGTGGTTTCCATTCAACATTTAACCCAAGGAAAACTTGCGCAAATTTTATGATTTCTTTTTTTTTCTTTTTGCAACAAATTTCACACCATTTTTTAATCAATGCTCTCGGAAATCCACCCACTTTCCTGATGACAAAATACAGTCTGCTGTTTTTCTCAGCGCAGCTTGGCATCTCCTACGCTCTATGAGTAAAGCAGTTTTCATACATTCTAAAGCTAAGCTTTCGCAATCCGAGAAAATTAATCTTTTAACCTAACTATAGAAGCAGCTTTTTGCTTTCTCTCTCTCTCTCTCTCTCTCTCTCTCTCTCTCTCTCTCTGTCTCTGTCTCTGTCTCTGTCTCTCTGTCTGTGTGTCTCTCTGTCTATCTGTCTGTCTGTCTCTGTCTGTCTCTGTCTGTCTCTGTCTGTCTCTCTGTCTCTCTCTGTCTCTGTCTGTCTGTCTGTCTGTCTGTCTGTCTGTCTGTCTGTCTCTCTCTCTCTCTCTCTCTCTCTCTCTCTCTCTCTCTCTCTCTGTCTCTCTTTTTTATCCTCCCGAACTTCATGGAACTAGCGATTTGGAACTGTCTCTTCATAGTCCAGGCATTTACACAAGCTGATCCCACGTAGTTAAGCAATTGATGTTTTATTCCACTACAACGGCCACTACTGTCACTAATATTATTACTACTACTACTGCTGCTGCTGCTGCTGCTACTACTACTACTACTACTACTACTACTACTACTACTACTACTACTACTACTACTACTACTACTACTACTACTACTACTACTACTACTACTACTACTACTACTACTCCTACTATCACTACTACTACTATCTAGTTTATATAGTGTTCTAGGAACTTAGGGGTGTTTATGGATTTGTGTGTTTGGAAAGGTTGCTTGGTCGTTTACGTTGATACCATGTGGTTCTAGTGTCTGTAATGTATGAATCCAGAATCTTTCTTCGTTTAGTAGGCCTATCTTGTCTGCTATGAGTAAGTGGTCTATTGGTGTGGCTTTTGCGTGGTTGATGTACCCGGGGAGGTTAAAATGTTTGGCAACAGCGTTGCCTCTATAATTGTTGAATCTGTGTGTGTTAAACTGTTTGCGTAGGGTCTGTGATGTTAGTCCTACACACTGTTTGCTGTATAGGCTATATGTAATGAGATAGATGACGATAAGAGTGAGTGGCATGAGAGGTTATGAAGAATGTTGTATGTTTTGCGGTTGATTGTGGAAGTGAATGTAGTCGATGATATGATGAGTGTACATGTCATGCAGCTGGGGATGTTGCATGGTCTGCTGCCTACAGTGTCTCGTCTTGAGAAGGTTTGGGTAGAGCTTAATCCTATGATCCCCGCTTACAGTGTATCGAGATTTAAGAGCTAATGCTTTTGTAATTATTGTTCAGAAACGAAATCAGCGATGGCGATCTGCTCCTCGGACGCTGGGCAGCGGCCTCCCCGATGCTTTGGTCAATGACTTGATGCAGCGAGAAATCACAGAGAACGACTATGACCTACTCCTCCAGATGGACAGGTGAGAGATTTAGGTTACAATTGTGAGAAGATGATATTTTATTGACACATTAAACTCTTCTAGTAATATTCATATTATTTCATATAAATATTTGTCAAGATGGATGACATTGAAATTTTTATAGCCATGCGATCACATAACAAAACTAAAGGTTATCTTAGTTTACAAATTCAACAGTTTGTGATTGGATGTTATGAGACTATGATTTCTTCATTGTGGGGTTTAACCTAGTCTCTGTATCAGTCAGGCAAACATGTCTTGATTTCTTTTACACCTGCTGTTATTACACGTTTTTTAATAGTCTTAGAGCAAGAGTTATCAGGAAAGTCATGCTGATAACCACCGCAGCTATTTTTTATTTTTAGAATTTATTACTAGATTTCTCTTTCTCTGCACATCCCATAAAATGAAGGAATGTTGAGCTGCCGGTGATTTATACTGTGACACAAGCTTATCTGTCCTCTCCTAATAGAGACACCAGTTTCCGTCTTTACCAGAGCGCATACAGACAATTTACCTGGAAAAAATAAAACATCATACAAACACATCTTGAGATTTTATATTAGGTACCATTATCGATTGTCATCAGATAAATGAAAGGATCAGTGTGACTACTCCGCGCCCATGAGGATTTAGACGCCTTATCTGTCAGCTCGCTATTCTCAAAAAGACATTTTCAGGACCATCAAAGAGATAATCTTTTTTTTAATGGATAGACTACTAGGCGTTGAACACAAGCCACATGACTGAGATTAGATTGGTGATCGTAAGTTGATAATGGTGAAACTTCTCTCGCCATCCGCCTAAAAGAGTTTAGATTAACTAGTTGCTTTATAAATAAGACTTCATTTTGCTACGCCACATTTTTCAAGATCTACCTCAACAGGCATTTATGGGGGAATAGAAATATATCAACCATACAGATGTCTGGTAATACCTGTGTGATTCCACTTGAAACGAAATTTAATGCAACTTTCATTTACTGAACTGCACAGTCAAGTGAAACTTCTTGAACCTTGGTATCATCTTGCTTCTGCTCTTTGCACAACGAAGCTCCGTTTTAGTATGCTGCGAACATGTCAATCCTGGCTTACGTTTACATGCGGTTTGTCGTATAAGCAGCACCCGCTTATAAAAGCCATCTGAATGGAACAGAAAAAAACAGCTTTAAAAAAACCGAAGAAAAACTTCCAATTTTGGATCCGTAGAAATTTGCAGCATTTTTTGTTGTTACAACACCCATGATGCACTTGTTACATAGAATCTTTTTACTAAGAATCAGAATGTTTGTAAAATTCCCTCAGCTATCAACCACGTACGTTATAATATTATAGATGGATTTTGATTAAATTGTTCGCCGCTGGTAAAAACTGCTTAACAGCGTAAAAAGACTATGATGACAACTTCCATCTACACAGATTTGTACCTCTAGAGACAATGAAGGCAACCACTGCGCTTGGATCACACTTAGTCTTAAAAGATAAAGTCTGTCTGAAGTGGCTATAATGGTCATTTTTGTCTTGAGCCGCTCACTAATGGCATATCTATGGAAATAATAATAGCAGCATTGACGTGAACTACATGGAGCTTAATATGCGTCGGTAGACCAATGACAATCAACTTTTCAGGACAGAACAGATGTATCTGCGGGGGAAACCATCATAATCAGTACCGGTAACTAAAGCAGCACATACATTCACTCAACTACAGCAACTTTAAAAATCTTTTTGTTTTTCGTTTTTCTCTTTTTTTTTTCGACCATTCTGACGTTTCTGAAAGACAATTAATTTAAATAACTAATTTTTTTGAGGATAGCGCAGCAGAAGGGAGTCGAGGAGGAGGAGGAAAGAGAGAGAGATAAAGAGAGAGAGAGAGAGAGAGAGAGAGAGAGAGAGAGAGAGAGAGAGAGAGAGAGAGAGAGAGAGAGAGAGAGAGAGAGAGAGAGAGAGAGAGAGAGAGAGAGATTCAAATTTTTAAAAAAACTTGATGTAAGACTGGTTAGTAAAAAATCTATGTCAATGTAAGTAAAAAATTTGCTCGATTTATCGTTCCATAACTATGATTGTAGATCTATACCCTGAAAATCTATAATTCAATCATGATCCTAAATCCTTGATTTCATTTTCTCAACAAACCCTTGAAATGTTTATTAGCAGACCTCACCCGTCAGGCTGAAGACAGAAAGAAAAGATTTAGTGAAAATAAAGAAAAATGAAAAAAAAAAAAGGAAACCGATTACAGTTTTAAAGCATATACTATTCATGAATATTTTTTCTCACTTTATTTGGAAAAATGAAAATTATCCTGAAAAAGATTTTACAAAGTTCATGATCAACATTGGTGCCGATCTATCGTCTTGATGCTGATTATCTTATTTGCTTTGCCGAAAAAACAACACTTTTCTTCAAAAGGCTTATTAAAATATGGATTTTTTCAAAGGAAAGTACAAGCTTTGATTAACGAAACTGTTGCTTGTAACTATTTATTCCTGTTAAATGTTTGGTTATGATTATCAATGTAAGAATACTATGAAAAGATTGAAAAGAAGAGAATCGTAAGCCTAACCCCATTATAACTGTTATCAGCCACAACACTTTCAAATTTTTGCCAACATTCTCAGTAATCCCACAATATTTGGGGCCTTTTATTTTATCCCTCAACTCTCTTATTAAGTTAGATTTTTTTTTTCAGAATTATATTCATTTCTATTAATTAAAAATAAACCATTATCAGAGACAGAAACACTGAGATCACCTTAGTGGTGGACTGGGCTTGTAAAACTCTTTTTTCATTTAACCAATCGTTACCTTTTTTCTTTTTATCATTTTCGATTGTTTCGCCTTTGATTTGCGATTAATTTCTAAATTTTTAGAACCCATGTCCGATATAGGCGAATATTCTAGGTTTACTTTACTACAAAAAGACGTTTCGCGCTGTGTAAGAGAATTGCACGATCTATAATGAATTTAGAATTTTATCTGTCATTTTAATTCTTTTGTTGAGATGCAGTGGTATTTCACAGTTAGGCTGAGGTTTGCTTTAGTTTTGGCTGACACATGGACATGTAGTGTTGGTGCTGAATAACCTTAACTGGCGCTAAATCCAGTGCTGTTAGGTACGCCAATTAAAGTATATAAAAAAGGTAAATGGGAACACGGAAATAGCTTGACACAAACATAATTGTACTATTTAAACTTTCTTTCGAGAAAATCTAACGTTGACCTGTTGGCTTTCCGTATTATTAATCTTTTTTTTTTGCTTAACCGATAACGAAAAAATTATGCCTATATTTTGGTATAAGGTTGTGTGTGTGGGGGTGATGGACTGGGGAAAAAAAGGTGCGAGCTAAAATTTAGAAATCCCTCATAGATCTATAAAGCATTCACCTTGAGGTATAAAGACAGCGATGCTAAATAACGGGCAGCTCCAGGTTTCTAAGGCAACGTGCACTAGACAGGGCAAGTGTGATAAATGATGAAAATTGAGTTCAATACTTCAGAATATTTTACTATGTCTAAGCGTAAAGCATGAGGTAAAACGTGCTTTAAGCCTGAAAGATGAATTCGAGTTTACATGACCGTGAAAGCGCCTATTAGAAATGATATAATATAGAGGAAGCACTGGAAACGAGAGTAAAAAACAATTATTTTCATTTGATGTTACACAATACAGCGAGAGTAGCATTTCTTCAACAGCTGTTTATATTTTACTTTGCTGAAATTTAAGGATGCTTGATGCACCTTTGGTTTTTTGTTTTTTTTCGACTTAGAAATAGCGAAATTATTATCTTTTAATTGATCTACAGTTTGAAAAGTTTGATTCAATTTCAAGCTATTTTGAACTTTGTTTTGTTTATTAATAAAGAAAAAGCATGAGAATTTCATAATAAAAAAAAAGAATAAAAAAAATTCATTTCATCACTCATAGATAGATCTTACTCGTGGAGCCCCTGGTTTGGCTCTTGGAAGGGAGAGAGAGAGAGAGAGAGAGAGAGAGAGAGAGAGAGAGAGAGAGAGAGAGAGAGAGAGAGAGAGAGAGAGAGAGAGAGAGAGAGAGAGAGAGAGAGAGAGACAGAGAGAGAGAGAGAGAGAGAGAGAGAGAGAGAGAGAGAGAGAGAGAGAGAGAGAGAGAGAGAGAGAGAGAGAGAGAGAGAGAGAGAGCAGCACTTCCATTCTTCATAGAGATGTCTTTAGTCTCACCTTAGTGAGACCAAAGACATTTACTGGTAAATATGAAAGGTTAAATTAA
The DNA here is from genome assembly GCA_033675545.1 of Elysia crispata. Classification (NCBI taxonomy): domain Eukaryota; kingdom Metazoa; phylum Mollusca; class Gastropoda; family Plakobranchidae; genus Elysia; species Elysia crispata. The sequence continues at coordinate 4,600 of JAWDGP010007289.1, read as the reverse complement.
CAAAGGTACCAAAAAAATTTTTACCTGTGTTAAGGAAAAAAACCCCAACTGATAGAGACTCGGAAAAGAAAGTATTAATATATCGGAGCTAATTTTATTATGACCTACTAAAAACCAATTAATTACTACACCCATTTAATATTGAATTGCTGAAGGGATGTTATATGTACCATTCAGATTGGCGCTCATCGATAAACTGAAATCTCGAGCAATAAGCTACTCTATATACTAAAATAATGATTGCAATATTTGTTTTGTCGAGAAACACTTGAAGATGCGAACCATCCTCACTTTTCGGTTCATCAATTTTGGTTTCTAAGTCTATTTCTTGTACGACATAGATTAAAAAGATTTTAAGCTTAAAATGGCAATGAAGTCTTTGTCTGTGACAATTACATCATGGCTCAGAACTTATAAACCGACATCGAATTATTCTATTGCTTACTTTCCCGTAGCCGATACAAAGCAGTGGGGCATGTTCAGTGATAAATAATCGATGACAAATTAGCTCGACCGTCTTGGCATAATATATATATATATATAAAACATGCGGAGGAGAAAGCACAGAAGCAAAAGAAATCACGATTTTTGGAAAGAATTATATTACTAAACTTTCCCAGATGCAACACGTCATGCACTGGAGACAATATAAATCAGAGCGGCCAATTCTTACGTCTATCTTGAAGTCAGCGTTTCTATTTGGTGTTTTTTTTTTTTGTCAATAATTATCTTTTCAGAACTCACTCTTATTGTCTGAAAATTATTTGTCCACAGTAGCTGATTTCTGCGATATGCACAATATCTCGAACAATTTTGTTTACAGTTATGGAATAAGAAATAAATTAATCTAAAATGGTAATGTGATGTAACTTTCTCTTTGATCAACTGCGCGTAGTTGGCGTATTGAAAGATGAGGCAGGTAGAATCAGGGATGGTAGGCCTAGAACACCACGCAAACTCAGGATAATAACCCCAGAAAAAAACCGCTTCTTTCACCGGATTCCGGCTCCATTTTCTGTCGAATTGATTGTTGTTTTTTTTTGCAAGTTCACCGTCTTGGGGGTCTGGAAGATTCCAAGCGGATGTTAAGAAAGGAAAAAAAGAACAAAAACAAACCCAGTATTGTTCCGGCCTGCTTGCCTCATCTGCCAATTACATACACAGATTGAAGAAACTCAATAAATCTCAGCCTTTCACTATGTAGGTCACGACCCCCTGCTGGTTTAAAATGTTCAACAATGGTCACCATGTCAAATTTCCTATGGTACATATTTCATCCCCTGCTGATAAATAAAAGTCACTACATCATCCACAGATTAAACAATAAAAAAAATTAAAACACAATTATATTGACCCATTTCATTCCTTGATTTTCGTGTTAACATTTATCATATTTTGGCTGAATTTCACGAAACAAATTTTTAACTGGATTTTAGGCTTTACATTAAACAAAGACATTATGACGACGCCTTTCAGAGACTGAACCCAAATGGTCAGCACATTCAAATATGGAGGAGAACTGAACTCCTTTTGTGAGAAATCTTAGACCTTATTAACGTACAGTTTAAAAAAAAAAGAAAAGCAAAGAAAAGAATTCAAAATTGAAAAGGATTCAGATTTTACTTGTTGAAGATTAACGATCAAATTAAAGTTTTAAAATTTCTTCTTCTCCTCCTCCTCCTCCTTTATTATTATTATTATTATTATTATTATTATTATTATTATTATTATTATTATTATTATTATTATTATTATTATTATTATTATTATTATTATTATTATTATTATTATTATCATTATTATTATTATTATCATCATCATCATCATCATCATCATCATTTTCACGAAAGAGTCAGATACGACAGTTATGCCTGCTGATTTTATTTAACATTATTAATTTTGCTATCCAATAATTATTAGATGAGCCACCACATGTAACAATTATGTAGTCTTCGTTATTGAATTGCTTGTGAAATTTTGGACTATTAAAGTTAAAAAGTAATTCTATTTTATGATTGGATCAACGGTTAAAAAAATTCACATTTTTAAAAAAAAAAGTTTGGAATTTTCGACGAAAAAGGCGTTTGATATACAGAAATATTTCAGTTTGGCTACGGTTTATCTGCTCTTTTATTGCTCTATCGATCTAGAAATGAGCAGGAAGAGCTAAGTCAACTTACCGAGGAGGATCTGTGCAACCTCCCTCTGGAGAGGGTGAGGGAAGGCGGTGCTCTCCTCTCAATAGGCGTTCAGTGTCGCATTTGCCTCAGAGGATTTTGTGTGGGCCAGTCAGTAAGAAGGCTGCCCTGTCGACACAAGGTAACCGTTCGATTTTGTGCTCACAGCTCCAGATTATTTTGATTTATTTATTTTTTCATCAGACATTCTCAATTTACATTTCCTAAATAACAATTATGATAATTCGATTGGGGATCTAAGTGCAAGTGAATATTACTTACCTGAGTTTCTCGCTCCTTCATTCAAATCGGTGCTTTTACACTTTTTTTCCCTTGCTGTTTTCATTTTCCTTGTTTTGCTTTGCTCCTTAGCCTAGTGTGTGTTGCGTGATTCCAGAAAATTCCTCTGTTCTTTCTCTATTTATTGGTGATCGGTTTGATTTGAAAATCGCCAAAATTAGTCTAGCAGTTCCCCATATTAAATTTCATGTTAAATAATTTTCTGCATGTATCCTTTGACTTCCACGTGCACTTGTCATATTTGCTTTTTTTTTAATTTTGTTTTTGTCTTTTTATTAAAAGATCCCATCATCACTCTGACATCATCATTATCATCGTCATGGTCGTCATCACCATCAATATAATAATATTGATAATAGAAATAATGATAATAACAATAACAATAACAACAACAACACCGATAATAATAATAATAATGATAATAATAATAATAATAATAATAATAATAATAATAATAATAATAATAATAATAATAATAATAATAATTATAATAATAATAATAATAATAATAATAATAATAATAATAATAATAATAATAATAATAATAATAATAATAATAATAATAATAAATAACCTCATTACTGCAAGTCTTACGACCTTACACTCTGACATTTTGAAGGGACCAGACCACATCTATATCATGTTCCTACATGCTTACGTGTTACCTTTTCTTGAGACTTGAGATCTGAACCCAAATCTTCGAGCTGACCTCAACCATCGGAGTTCCTAACGATAAGAACACACTAATACTATTTATACTATTTATTCTTTATAAAACAATCCCAGCTCCAAATTCATCGAGGATGAGAGTCTTTATTCTGATTTCTTATGAATATTTAGTTAAAAACTTGTTATCTTACGAATATTTGTCGCCATTCTCAAGTTAAGATGTCTTGGTTTTGAAGCCACTATTTCTTGAGCTTTGAGGGGAAATGTATTTTCAACCTATTGAATAGAATGAGTTGCGAAAAAAAGAAAAAGGGAAAAAAAATCTATAAAACTACTGAACCAATCGCAGCCATTAATTTGCAAAACATGGCAGAAGATAAATATTTAAATTTTTCAATCAGGATGTATTTCTTTAATAATCTTATTGTTAGAACTGATCTTTCAACAGTTTATTGATTGCTCAACTTATTTACAAACTATATCTTGTACTGCTTGATTGCTTGCAAGAGTCCTTTTTAAGTTCCATATTCTGTATCTCAATGAAGTGAATTGATTGCATGTGATGCATAGAATAGCCGCAACCATGTATCTCTAAGTACTCAACTTAGTGCTCTCGTAACGTAGAAATCTAGCCTAGGACTGTTACGAGTCTCTTTTCTTTTAGGCGGACATATTCTCGTAGACGATTCGGCAGTTCTGATTGGAATACAATGGGCACTACTGGAGGGACACAGAGAGAGAGAGAGAGAGAGAGAGAGAGAGAGAGAGAGAGAGAGAGAGAGAGAGAGAGAGAGAGAGAGAGAGAGAGAGAGAGAGAGAGAGAGAGAGAGAGAGAAACCTTGGCAAAAGCACTTCCATTCTGCACAGAGATGTCTTTAGTCTCACCTTATTCTTACGCGTCGAAATTCCTTAATGAAAGTTGTGCGGGTAAAGAGGAATAACAGGTTTAATACATCTGTAAGTTTCCAGTGCTATAGCACCGTTCACGCTGTTCAAACAAACTTGTGTGGAACTCGTGTTTTCAGGGGTCATATCCTTTTTCTAGGATTTAGTGAAAATAACTTGTTATTGTGTCTTCCGTTTGTCTAGTTTCACAAGGACTGTGTAGACAGTTGGCTGGTCCATTCTCACCCAACCTGTCCTATAGACGGGCTGCCGGTCTTCACACGCGCCCACACTGACGCACTTCCGACGAGGTGGGTCGGCAGTCTTCCACATCTTTCTTCACCTCATTCAGGTGTTAATATGATTACAAGCTTTAGGAATGAATGATCTTGCCAATAAGCTAGAAGTGACGGCTTTGGAACATTATGCTATAGAAAGACTATATCAAACAATTGAAAACCTTGTTCATCTCCTTCTTCCTCCCCGTCTTTTTCTTCAATTTCCTTTTTTCTTTTCTTATCCTCTCAGAATTATTATTATTACCATTATCATCATCAACATAAAGTAGT